>CM019068.1:107810216-108342467 GCA_009667805.1 Leptobrachium leishanense | reverse complement strand
TGTGTGGTGTAATAAAGTGTTCCCGTTGGTTATGGTGTAATGTATTTTTCCTTTGTTTGCCTTGCTCGCCGCCATTTTCCGATTCTTGTGGCGCAGTTGGAATTTCGATTCGGAAAATGGCCGATCCGAACCATCCGGTTCGGATCGCAAAATGGCCGATTCGGACCATCCGGTCCGAATTGGCGACTCCCTGAAGGCTAAGGGCCAATGGGTCCTGGGAGGGCGGGCAAGGAGTCCCATTGTATTCTAATTATTGTGAGAAGTAATAAAAGTGTGTAATGTAAACAATAAAGGGAGTTCCTGCAGTACATTCAGCTGTGTCTGGTGTGGCTTGATTCTCCGCCGTATTTCGGATCTGAGTGTCCCCCGCGGCCTCAGAATACGGTGCCCATCCGATCCGAATCGAGCGCGCTGACCCTGCATCGAGCATCAGGGCAGCGGCGCTACATCCGAAGATTCGATCGGGGAAATTCAGAGATCCGAACCGAAGGGCGCGGCCGCGTACCGCGCTTCGGTATTGCGAGGGATTGCGGTGCGATCCGAATCCCTCGCCCAACCCGGCAGATCCGAAGATTCCTTCAGCCCTGGTCCGATCCGAAAAGTCGTCCACCGAGATCTCGTTAGTTCCGAAAAGTTACCCGCACCGCGATCGGAAACGTTTCCCGCAAGATCCGAAACGTTTCCCACATCGAACCGAAGATTCCTCCGCGGCTGGCAGATCCGATCTCCACGGACGTCCCACACCCGCAAGGTCAGTGAACCAGCTGCTCGGGACGCTGAGTGCCGCATGGCTCAGTGGTCGGGCTGGTTCTAGGCAGGGGTCCCCTCCACCGCCCGCTAACCCTTCCCCAGGGTCACGCCAGGCCGCACGAGACGCCGAGTGCGCGTCACTCGGTAGTCGGGCCAGCGGTAAGCGAAGGGGTCACGCAGATTGAGCACACCCGCAGGCGGAACAACATCCCATTCCGTCATAATATCAAATAAGACCTGAGCCGAAAGAGCTAGCTTGATACCCAAATACGTGAGAAATTTAGTTCTCCAATCAAACGAGAATTCCTGTTTTAGTGTAATCAGCACGTCCTCTGGGATATTAACTGGCAGCGCCTGAGTCTTGGAAAAATTAATCTTATGATATGAAAATGTACCATATTCGTGCAATATGTTAGTCAGAGCCTCTAAGGAAGTTTTAGGGGATGTCAAAGTAAGGAGGACGTCGTCAGCAAAGAGGTTTAATTTGTGTGTCTGCGGACCCACCTCTATGCCCCTTACGTCATCGGACTGCCTGATCATCTGAGCCAGAGGTTCTAAGACGAGCGCATACAGTAGTGGAGACAGCGGGCAGCCCTGTCTTGTGCCGTTCGTGATAGGAAATGCTCGAGAATGGAATCCCGCAAAACGTACCGTGGCAGACGGAGAAGCATAAACCGAAAAAAAAACCTTAACAAACTCAGGTGGGATAGAGAATTTTGCCATCACCTCTGCCATAAAACCCCAATGCACTCGGTCAAACGCCTTTTCCGCGTCCAATGACAGTATGAGACCAGGCGTAGAAGACGAAGTAAGCACTTGAATGAGATTGAGTAGTCGACGAGTGTTATCCGGACCCTGACGGCCGGGTATAAATCCGACCTGATCCATCCCGATCAAACTCGTGATAGTCAATGCCAAGCGATTCGCCAGGATCTTAGTGTATATTTTAAGGTCTACATTTATCAGAGAGATTGGTCGAAAGTTTTGACAACTAGTGGGGGGTTTACCTAATTTGGGTAGGGTGACTATTGCAGGCACCAGTAGCTCAGAAGGGAGGTTCCCACTATCCATCGCAGTGGTAAACAAGCCATGGATATGGGGAAGTAGCGTTTGATGGAAAGTTCTGTAATAAGTGGACGTGAACCCATCGGGGCCTGGAGCCTTGCCTTTAGGTAGGGACGTAATCACCTCCGCGATTTCCTCGCATGTTATCGGGGAAGCCAAAGAGGCACGTTGTGTCTGTGATAGAGTCGGTAAGTTTATTTTGTCTAAATAGCCTCGTATATCCGATATCGAAGGTCCTGGGCCTGCGGTCCCGTCTCTTAAATTATATAGAGCCCGATAGTATGTCGCAAATTCGTTCGCTATGTCCTGTGGTTTATATATCCTTTCCCCTCGGTTATTTAACAAAAAGGACGTTCTGGTTGATTGCTGAAGAGTACGGAGGCGGAGCGCCAACGAGTGTCCCACCCTATTCGCGGTCGAATATCTATTTGCTCTAAGGCGTTGTAATGCGTAGAAATGTGTTGTACTGTCTAGGTCAGTCAGGTCCGCTCCCGCTTTGGCCAGTTCCCGAGAGCCGTGCTTGGATTCGGGTGGGTTTGGTTGGCCTTGGTCAAAAGCGTCTATACGGGTCAGTAACTCCAGTCTATCTGCGATATGTTGTCTCTTCCTGATAGCTGCCCATCTAATGCACACCCCTCTCATAACTGCCTTGTGAGCTCTCCAGAGAATAGTCGGATCTGAGGAAGAATCTTTATTCTCCGAGAAGTAGTTGTCAAGTGAGGACTGCAGGTCCGCTAATATCTCTGGATCGCCCAAAAGAGAGTCGTTGAGGCGCCAAGGAGGCCTGCTAAACACCTGGAAGTCGTCTGCTAGCGTCAAGAATACTGGGGCATGATCAGACAGCGTGAAGCTCGAGATGTCGCAGTCACGAACAGAAGGCAGTAAAGAACCTCTTATGCAAAAAAATCTATTCTGGAATATGAATTGTGAGGTGGAGAGAACAAAGTATATCCTCTCTCGCCCGGATGGAAAACCCTCCACACATCATATAGATTAAAATGAGACAGAAGGTCCGTCAATTCCCTACATTGTTTTCTAATGTGTGCGTATGATGCGGCTGACCTATCTAGAAGCGAATCTGGACAAACATTAAAATCGCCCATCACAATCACCTCTCCAGTTGATACTGTTAACATTTTGAGCAGTACATGTTTAAGAAACGATACTTGAGATGAGTTAGGACTATAGATATTACATATAGTGAACAATTTCTGATTAATCGTACACACTAAGATAAGGTAGCGGCCCTTCGGATCACTCAGCTTTCTGTGAAGTTGAAAAGACATTCTATCATGCAGTAGTATAGACACCCCTCTAGACTTGGTGGGGCCCGTAGCGTGGAATTGCGTGGTATAGCGAGGTACCTGCAACAAAGGGTGAGACAATCTACGAAAGTGCGTCTCCTGTAGACACACCATATCTGGGTCTCCCCGTTTTATCTCTGAGCATAATGCATGTCTTTTAAATGGAGCGTTTAAGCCCCTAACGTTGAAGGACATAAGTTTCATACAATTGAGACCAAAAACTGTATACGGTTCCTGGGCCAACAGAGCCCCCAATTCACATTTTGGACAAACAAAGCAGCCCACATGGCTCGGGTCGAGCGTGTTTGAGAACAGTCAGTGAATGGCGATGAGGAAAAAGAAAAACAACATAGAAACCAAAAACAAAAAAACACCACAGTGGTGTTGAAGAAACTATGTACATGTCTCAAAGAGACAATCTCTCTTGAGAAGCCCCGAGAAGCGGGTGTACTTCTCATACTCCGAAAAAAGAGCGAGAGTGGGGGGTCAAAAAAATGAACCCAACAGAGCGCCCGGATGGAGGAACAAAAAGCAGCGCCGTGCTGCGCACGGCGGGACCCATCACTCCAGCTGCTACCACAGTCCCGAAACCTGGGTCACGTGTATGGGAACATGGAAGACCAACAGAAAAAAAAAAAGGTACCCTGGAGGCACACTCGGCGAAATACGATACCGTAAAGACGATGAAATATCCCGAGAACTTTCTTCCTCTGCCCAAAGCACGTGGCAATCCGAAGATTCGCAAGACATCAATAGCATAGAGCAAATCACTTTTTCTTCTTGTGCCACTCCGGGTCAAGTCGGGATGGAGGATCTTGCCGCTGTGACGGAGGGGTAACAGGTTCCATTCCCCAATCTTTCAGGAGTTGCATGCCCTCCGATACGGAAGTCACCGAGTGGAAAACACCGTTGCGAGATATCAACAGTTTGGTTGGGAAGCCCCACCTGTATGCGATACTGCGATCACGGAGCATCGTTGTCACTTGTTTAAAGTTGCGCCGATGTTGGAGCGTAGTCCGAGACAGGTCCGGAAAGATAGCAATATGATCGTAGGTCGGGGATAGAGCCCCAGGATGTCTCAGGGCACGCAATATGTCCTCGCGAGGTTTATAATAGTGAAGACGAAGTAAGACATCTTTAGGCGCCTTAGCCGGAGCTGACGGTGGTTTAGGAAGTCGATGAATTCTGTCAAACAGGAGGGAATCCGAGGTGGCTTCAGGCAGGAGGTGTTGAAAGAGTTCAGTAACATAATCCGGAAGGTCATGAGCTGATATCGAATCTGGGATACCTCTCACTTTCAAGTTATGGCGACGTGATCTATCCTCCAAGTCCGCAATTTTAGTAAGTGCCCCAGAAGTTGAGATTGTAAATCCTCCACTTGTTCTGTCAGAACATTATGTGCCCCTGCAAATTCCGCCATCTTTGCTTCCAATCTGTCTGTGCGGTCTCCTATTTCTTTGATATCTTTTTTAATGTCCGCCGCCACGCTGTCTAGGCGATTCGATAATGCATCAGAAAGGGCTGCCAGCATAGGTGCTAGTTTGGCCGTCACCACGTCAATCCCTGAGCTGTCTTCAGCGGGGGAGGCAGATGCACGTGGGGACGAGGAGGTTGAGCCGCCGCCATCTTGGGAGGCCCCAATGCCGCGCTGTCTCTGGCTCTTCGGCGCGAAAAAGTCGGCGGAACCCGCTTTTTTGGTACCGCTGCGGGAGGACATACTGTGCTCCACTGGTTCCCCCGGTCCTGTGCTGCAGCTGCGCTTACTGTGAGTCGTTTTTCCTCGTGTTTAGTGGGTCTCTAGTGCGGAGCTCCGGCGCTACACGTCCACCATCGAACGGAGTCAGGCCACGCCCCCTGTGAAGCTAGTTTTTTATATTGCTGATGGAGTGTGGTTTATAAATTGTTGTTCATGATATGAGATTTGAAATTCTTTTGTATACGTATAAATATATTATATATTTTATCCGATTATTGATTGTTGTATTTTTTAAAGCAAAACACAGACAATTAAAAGAATTCAGGATAATTTCTAAGAGATATAGACGATTGATATTTGTTGTCTCGTATAAGTTTCTTATGAAATAATAATCCCTGATATATTGGAGGCGACTGCCGAGGTAGGTCCAGTAAGTTCCAATATAGACATATTGGAGGCTTGGCTGATAAATCCAATATATACAAACGTGTTGTATTCACGTGCAGAGATTATATCCGACAGACCTGGGTCTTGGTCACAGGGGTGGGCCAGTCTAGGATGGCTTCTACCTTGGCGGGCTCTGGCCGTTGGATCCCGCAACCCACCCGGTGGCCCAGGTACTGCACTTCGGCCATCCCCACCTTGCATTTCTCGGGCTTCAGAGTCAGGTTGGCGTCCCTAATCCGGCCCAAGACCGTCCCTACGTGGTCAAGGTGTTCCTCCCAGGTCTGGCTATAGATGGCTATGTCATCCAGGTATGCGCAAGCGAACCCCTGGAGGCCATCGAGGAGGCGATCGATTAACCGCTGGAAGGTAGCAGGGGCGTTCTTCATCCCGAACGGCATGACTCGAAATTGGTACAAGCCGAACGGGGTGATGAAGGCTGACTTCGGGGTCGCCTCCTCGGCAAGGGGAATCTGCCAGTACCCCTTGCACAGATCGACCGTGGTCAGAAAATGACCCCGGGAGATCTGATCTAGCAACTCGTCGACTCGGGCATGGGATAAGCGTCTGTAATGGTACAGTCGTTTATCCGCCGATAGTCGACGCAGAACCTGGTGGTGCCGTCTTTCTTGGGCACCAGGACCACGGGCGACGCCCATGGACTGGCTGACGGCTCAATAACCCCCAGCTCCAACATCTCCCGGATCTCGGCCCGCATGGATTCGCGGACCGCCTCCGGGAGTCGGTAGGCAGGCTGCCGAAGGGGTCTCTGGCCGGGGGTGTCCACTTGATGAACGGCCTGATCAGTGTATCCCGGGAGCCCCGAGAAAATCCCACGGTAGTCGTGGAGCAGCTGCCGCGCCTGCGCCTGCTTTTCAGGCCCTAGCTCCTCCCCCAGCTGCACCTGATCTACCCCGGAAGGCTGCTTGGCTATCCCAGGGAGTTCTACCAAAGGGAATGGTTCCGTCTCCTCGGTGGCCGGCGCGCATATGGCGTCCACCGTCTCCGGGCGTTCATGGTAGGCCTTCAGCATGTTGACGTGGAACGTCCGCTGGATTCTGGTGTCTGCGCAGCTGACAACCACATAGGTGGTATCCCCCAGTTGGGTTACCACCCTGTAGGGGCCTTGCCAGGCCGCCTGCAGCTTGTTCTGCCGCTGTGGCTTCAACACCAGAACCTTCTGCCCCACTAGGAACGAGCGACTGCAAGCAGCGCGATCGTACCACGTCTTCTGCTGAGCCTGGGCCGTTTCCATGTTCCCTTGTACGAACCCCGCGTGTTCTGCCAAGCACTCCCGGAGCTTCAAGACGTAACTCAATACAGGAACCCCATCTTCCTCCTGTCCCCCCTCCCACTGAGCCCTAACCAAATATAGGGGCCCCCTCACCTGGCGCCCATATAACAGCTCAAAGGGAGAGTACCCGGTGGATTCCTGAGGAACCTCCCGGTAGGCGAACAATAAGTGAGGTAGATACTTCTCCTAATCCTTCCCTTCGTGCGCGAAGGCCCGGATGAGCTGTTTCAGGGTCCCATTAAACCGCTCGCACAGCCCATTTGTCTGGGGGTGATACGGGGCGCTGTGCAGCGCCTTAACACCACAGAGACGCCAGAGCTGCTGAGTGAGCTCAGCGGTGAACTGGGTACCCTGATCGGACAGGATTTCCCGGGGAAACCCCACCCTCGTGAACACCCGTAGGAGAGCGTCCGCTATGGTGTCTGCCTGGATGTTGGCCAAGGCCACAGCCTCGGGGTACCGGGTGGCATAATCCACTACGGTGAGTATGTACCTCTTACCGGTGGCACTGTGGCGTGGCAACGGCCCAATGATGTCGACTGCCACCCGGCTAAAGGGCTCCTGAATGATGGGCATGGGGTGCAGGAGCGCTTTCGGGTGATCCCCGGCCTTCCCAGTCTTTTGGCAAACCAGGCAGGTGCGGCAATACTCGCGGGTGTCTTCGCTGAGGCGGGGCCAGAAGAACGCGCGCGCCAACCGGTGCCGAGTTTTCTTCTGCCCTAGGTGACCTGCAAGGGGGATATCATGGGCCAGGCGCAGAAGTTCCCGTCTAGGGCCCTGGGGTACTACCATCTGCTTATGCGGAACCTGCTGCTTCTTGGACCCCTCCCTCGCGGTGTATCTGTAGAGGAGCCCATCCTCCCACTCTATGCTGTCAATTCTCTTGTCGTCCAGGCCTTGGCCGGCCCGATCCCGGTAGCACTGTAGCGTGGGATCGGTCTGGGTCTGGTGGCGGAGCGTCTCCGTGGAGCTCCACGGGAAAGGAGGATCGGGTGGGACGGGGGGAGTCGGGGTTCGTCGGGGTATGGACGGTGGGTCGGGCGGGACAGGGGAAGTCGGGATTTGTCTAGGTGGGGGAGGTCGGGGACGTTTTGGTTGGGATCTCACCTGGGTCCCGTTCGGAGTGCCCCTGTCGTGGCGTTGGCTCTGTTGCCTAGTGGTCACTGGGGCGGTCGCATCTGTGGAGTAAGAAGAGACCAGCCGTCCCAAATCGTTACCGAGGGGCACCTGAGTCCCGGAGTCCCTCGGCAGCTCACCCGTTTATCCACACCGCCTGGCGGTGATGATGGCGGTTGTCGGCCGAGGCGGCTTGCACTGGGTCTGCCGCTCCCATTCTTCCGGGGCCTCCGGCCACGGGATTTCAGTGTCATAGCAATGGGCGGACGGTGAAGGTCTGGTGGGGGGTCGTGCCAAGTCCGGTCGGTTGGGGCAGTTCTGTTTGTAGTGCCCATCTTGGTTGCACCCGTAGCAACGGACGTTGGCCAAGTTGTTGGGTCGACTGGTGGGTCGTGCTGCCGGCGTCCGAACTGCCGGTGTTGGAGGTGGAGGAGCAGGTAGAGCGGGGCGGAAGGGCAGGGGTCGCTCACCCCCGGTAACCTTCCGTGTATCAGCATACTCGTCCACCCAAACAGCCGCTTGCTGCACCGTTTGAGGCTTCTTATCTCGCACCCACTCCCGAATGGCGGAGGGAGTGTGCTCGAAGAACTGCTCGAGAAGCAGCAGCTGGGTAATGTCAGTCACTGTCTCCGCTTTGCTACCCAGGAACCAGGTGCGCAAGTCCCGCTGTAATCGGTGAGCCCACTCCACGTGGGTAGCGCCATTGGGCCGGCGAGAGTTCCTGAACTTCGCCCGGCTGGCTTCCGGGGTCACGGCGAACCGACTCAACAACGCTTGTTTCACGTGTGCGTAGTTGGTGGCCTCCTCGTCCGGCACCGTGCGGTAGGCCTCGGCTGCCCGACCGGTCAGCTTGCACGCCAGGATTCTCACCCAGTCGGCACGGTGTACCTCGTGCACTTGGCACAGGCGTTCGAAGTCCTGGAGGTAGCTCTCTATCTCGTCCTCCGTCTCTCGGAACTCCTTGAACGCCTGGAAAGGCACTTTACGGCCGGTGGAACGGTCCGAACGAGGGCTACTGTCCCGTTGGCTCCGCACCTCAGCCAGCCGTAGCTCGTGATCACGCTCTTTTTCCCGCTCCTCGCGCTCCTTGTCCCGCTCCCTGCGCTCCTTGTCCCGCTCCTCTTCCTGACAAATTTCCCGGATCAAGTTCTGCATGACAGCCTCCGATGGGGCCGCTCCGTAGAGGGCGGCCCGCTGCCGCACCTTCTGTTGGAAATCGTTTTCGTCAGACTCGGCAGGGACAGGTACCGATGCGGTGTCAGGGGGTAACACCGTAAACGCCGCCCCTTGGTCTAACCTCCGTAGCTCCTCAATCATAACGTCCCGGCTTTTGGAGCCCGGGGTGCCTCCCCGATTCTCTAACATGCCACGCAGGACGTCCCGCTTATAGGCGCCGTACTCGGCCATAGTGAGGGTCTCCTTGGGGTCTGCAGAGAGCTAATCCCACCGCTGCCACCAGTGTAGCGGAATGCGTGTTGTCCGCCTGCGGGTGTGCTCCTATCTGCGTACCCCCACTGCGCTTACCGCTGGCCCGACTACCGAGTGACACGGCACTCGGCGTCTCGTGCGGCCTGGAGTGACCCTGGGGAAGGGTTAGCGGGCTGTGGAGGGGACCCCTGCGTGAAACCAGCCCGACCACTGAGCACACGGCACTCAGCGTCTCGAGCAGCTGGTTCACTGACCTTGCTGATGAATGAGGCGTCTGCGGAACGGCCGTTCGGGTGTGGGAATCGGATTTCCCTCGGGTGGCGATCGAATCTCCCTCGAGTGATTATTCGGTTCTTACGGCGATCGGAACCCCTTCGAGTAATTATTCGGATCTTACTCTGTCAATGCCGCTCGATAGACCGAAGCGCGGAGGTTGCGCCGCGGCTTCGGATCGGATGTCGGAACGGGGCCTGGTCGAATCTTTAGCTGGTCGATGCCCATACGATGCACCGCTGTCCTGATGCGGGATGCAGGCACAGGGTGTTCGGTTCGGATCTTATCTTAGGATGCCGTACTCTGAAGACCGCGCTGGATCTCAGAAATACGGTGAAAATAAAGGACACCAGGCGGAGCTGAATGCACTAGATAATCTGGCTTTATTTTTACACACCACATATATTTATAAACAATACCACAAAGTCAGAACAATGGGAATCCCTGCCCGCCCATACAAGTCCCATTGGCCCTCGCTGGCAGGAGGCACCCGGGACCCGATTCGTATTGGTGGTTACGAATCGGGGAGTTGCCGATTCGGAACCGGATGGTCCGAATCGACCATTTTACGATTCGACCGGATGGTCCGAATCGGCCATTTTCCGATCCGATCGATTCGACCGGATCCACGAGGAGCTGGGAAAATGGCGGCGGGCAAGGCACACAAAGGAATTTACATACATTTCGCAATACACACACGGGGACACTTTTATTACACCACACACAAAACCACATCTAAATAAAATAACTTGCGGAACACCGCGGGTGCAACGGCACCTAAGAGTCTATGGAAGAACCCACGTCACCACGAACCGCCCCTGGCTGAGGGTGTTGGGCCATTCCGTGACACCATAGAAGGGTCTCACTGATTTATAGGAGGTTTCACTGCAACCCATCAAGGGGTCTCACTGATTTATAGGAGGTTCCACTGCCACCCATAAAGGGGTCTCACTAATTTATAAGAGGTTTCTGAGACTTGTAATCTGTGGCTTCTCACTGCCCCCCATCAAGGGGCCTCAAAGATTCATAGGAAGTTTCACTGCGAATGATCAAGGGGTCTCACTGATTAATAAGAGGTTTCTCAGATTTGTAACCTGTGGCTTCTCACTGCCACCCATCAAGGGGTCTCACTGATTTATAGGAGGTTTCACTGCCACCCATCAAGGGGTCTCACTGATTTATAAGAGGTTTCTGAGACTTGTAATCTGTGGCTTCTCACTGCCACCCATCAAGGGGCCTCAAAGATTCATAGGAAGTTTCACTGCGAATGATCAAGGGGTCTCACTGATTAATAAGAGGTTTCTCAGATTTGTAACCTGTGGCTTCTCACTGCCACCCATCAAGGGGTCTCACTGATTTATAGGAGGTTTCACTGCCACCCATCAAGGGGTTTCACTGATTTATAAGAGGTTTCTGAGACTTGTAATCTGTGGCTTCTCACTGCCACCCATCAAGGGGTCTCACTGATTTATAAGAGGTTTCACTGCCACCCATCAAGGGGTCTCACTGATTTATAAGAGGTTTATGCGATTTGTAATCTGTGGCTTCTCACTGCCACCCATCAAGGGGCCTCACTGATTTATAGGAAGTTTCACTGCCACCCAACAAGGGGTCTCACTGATTTATAAGAGGTTTCTGAGATTTGTAATCTGTTGCTTCTCACTGCCACCCATCAAGGGGTCTCACTGATTTAATGGAGGTTTCACTGCAAACCATCAAGGGGTCTCACTGATTTATAAGAGGTTTCTGAGATTTGTAATCTGTGGCTTCTCACTGCCACCCATCAAGTCGTCTCACTGATTTATAAGAGGTTTCTGAGACTTGTAATCTGTGGCTTCTCACTGCCACCCATCAAGGCGTCTCACTGATTTATAAGAGGTTTCTGAAGTTTGTAATCTGTGGCTTTTCACTGCCACCCATCAAGGGGTCTCACTGATTTATAAGAGGTTTCACTGCAACCCATAGAAGGGTCTCACTGATTTATAGGAGGTTTCACTGCAACCCATCAAGGGGTCTCACTGAATTATAGGAGGTTCCACTGCCACCCATAAAGGGGTCTCACTGATTTATAAGAGGTTTCACTGCCACCCATCAAGGGGTCTAACTGATTTATAAGAGGTTTCACTGCCACCCATCAATGGGTCTCACTGAATTATAAGAGGTTTCACTGCAACCCATCAAGGGGGCTAACTGATTTATTAGAGGTTTCTGAGATTTGTAAACTGTGGCTTCTCACCGCCACCCATCAAGGGGTCTCACTGATTTATAAGAGGTTTCACTGCCACCCATCAAGGGCTCTCAATGATTTATAAGAGGTTTCTGAGATTTGTAATCTGTGGCTTCTCACTGCCACCCATCAAGGGGTCTCACTGATTTATAAGAGGTTACTGAGATTTGTAATCTGTGGCTTCTCACTGCCATCAAATCAAGGGGCCTCACTGATTTATAGGAAGTTTCACTGCCACCCATCAAGGGGTCTCATTGATTTATAAGAGGTTTCTGAGATTTGAAATCTGTGGCTGCTCACTGCCACCCATCAAGGGGTCTCACTGATTTATAGGAGGTTTCACTGCCACCCATCATGGGGTCTCACTGATTTATAAAAGGTTTATGAGACTTGTAATCTGTGGTTTCTCACTGCCACCCATCAAGGGGTCTCACTGATTTATAAGAGGTTTCTGAGACTTGTAATCTGTGGCTTCTCACTGCCACCCATAAAGGGGTCTCACTGATTTATAAGAGGTTTCTGTGGCTTCTCACTGCAACCCATCAAGGGGCCTCACTGATTTATAGTAAGTTTCACTGCCACCCATCAAGGGGTCTCACTGATTTATAGGAGGATTCACTGCCACCCATCAAGGGGTCTCACTGATTTATAAGAGGTTTCACTGCAACCCATCAAGGGGTCTAACTGATTTATAAGAGGATTCACTGCCACCCATCAAGGGGTCTCACTGATTTATAGGAGGTTTCACTGCCACCCATCAAGGGGTCTCACTGATTTATAGGAGGTTTCACTGCCACCCATCAAGGGGTCTCACTGATTTATAAGAGGTTTCTGAGATTTGTAATCTGTGGATTTTCACTGTCACCCATCAAGGGGTCTCACTGGTTTATAAGAGGTTTCACTGCCACCCATCAAAGGGTCTTACTGATTTATAAGAGGTTTCACTGCCACCCATCAAGGGGTCTCACTGATTTATAAGAGGTTTCACTGCCACCCATCAAGGGGGCTCACTGATTTATAAAAGGTTTCTGAGATTTGTAATCTGTGGCTTCTCACTACCACCCATCAAGGGGTCTCACTGATTTATAAGAGGTTTCACTGTCACCCATCAAGGGGTCTCACTGGTTTATAAGAGGTTTCACTGCCACCCATCAAAGGGTCTTACTGATTTATAAGAGGTTTCACTGCCACCCATCAAGGGCTCTCAATGATTTATAAGAGGTTTCTGAGATTTGTAATCTGTGGCTTCTCACTGCCACCCATCAAGGGGTCTCACTGATTTATAGAAGGTTTCACTGCCACCCATCAAGGGCTCTCAATGATTTATAAGAGGTTTCTGAGATTTGTAATCTGTGGCTTCTCACTGCCACCCATCAAGGGGTCTCACTGATTTATAGAAGGTTTCACTGCCACCCATCAAGGGGTCTCACTGATTTATAAGAGGTTTCTGAGACTTGTAATCTGTGGTGTCACGGAATGGCCCAGCACCCTCAGCCAGGGACGGTCCTTTGTGACGTTTCGATCCCTCCAGACTCTTAGGTGCCGTTGCACCAGCAGAATCCCTTATGTTATTTTATTTAGATGTGGTTTCATTGTGTGGTGTAATAAAAGTGTCCCCGTATGTGTATTGTGAAATGTGTGTAAATCCCATTGTGTGCCTTGCTCGCCGCCATTTTCCCAGTGCCTCGTGGATCCGGTCGAATCGATCGGATCGGAAAATAGCCGTTTCGGACCATCCGGTCGAATCGTAAAATGGCCGATTCGGACCATCCGGTTGTGAATCGGCAACACCCCGATTCGTAACCGCCAATACGAATCGGGACCCGGGTGCCTCCTTCCAGCGAGGGCCAATGAGACTTGTGGGGGCGGGAAGGGATTTCCATTGTTCTGACTCTGTGTGATTGTTGATAAATATATGTGAAGTGTAAAAATAAAGTCAGTTCATCTAGTACATACAGCTCCGCCTGGTGTCCTTTACTGACGTCTATACCGCTGAGATCCCGCGTGGTCTTCAGGGTACGTTATCCACGATCGAGGTACGATCCGACTACCCTGTGTCTGCATCTCGGATCAGAACAGAGGTGCATCGGACGTGCTTCGACCAGATCGAACGATCGGCTACTCTTCGATCCCGTTTTCCGATCCGAAACCGCGGCGCGTCACCCGCGCTTCGGTACATCGAGCGCTATATACGATGGAAGGAAATCCGATTAGTAATCGAAGGAGTTACAATCATCACACGAAGGAAATCCGATTCTTTCATCCGAACGGCCGTTCCGCAGACGATCCATTCTCCAACAAGGTCAGTAGACCAGCTGCTCGAGACGCCGAGTGCTGTGTCAGTTGGTGGTCGGGCTGGTCTCACTCAGGGGTCCCCTTCCACAGCCCGTCAACCCCTCCCCAGGGTCACTCCAGGTCGCACGAGACGCCGAGTGCCGTGTCACTCGGTAGTCGGGCCGGCGGTAAGCGCAGTGGGGGTAGCAGATTGGAGCATACCCGCAGGCGGACAACACTCATTCCGCCACATGTGGCTTCTCACTGCCACCCATCAAGGGGTCTGTAGCGTAATGCGTGTTGTCCGCCTGCGGGTGTGCTCCTATCTGCGTACCCCCACTGCGCTTACCGCTGGCCCGACTACCGAGTGGCACGGCACTCGGCGTCTCGTGCGGCCTGGAGTGACCCTGGGGAAGGGTTAGCGGGCTGTGGAGGGGACCCCTGCGTGAAACCAGCCCGACCACTGAGCAACACGGCACTCAGCGTCTCGAGCAGCTGGTTCACTGACCTTGTTAGAGAATGAAACGTCTGCGGCACGGCCATTCGGACGAGGGAATCAGATTCCCCTCGGATGAAGTTCGGAACTCCCTTCGGGTACTATTCGGATCTTATGGTGATCGGATTCCCCTTCAAGTACAATTCGGATCTCACCCGGTAGAATGGCGCTCGATAGGCCGATGCGCGGGAGACACGCCGCGCCTTCGGATCGGATGCGGAAACCGAAGCGTGGCCGAATATTCTTACGGTCGATGCCCGTCTGGCGCACCTCTGTCCTGATCCGAACTGCAGGCACAGGGTGTTCGGTTCGGATCTCAATCTGCCGCACTCTGAAGACCGCGCTGGATCTCAGAAATACGGCCGAAAATAAAGGACACCAGGCGGAGCTGAATGCACTAGATAATCTGGCTTTATTTTTACACACCACATATATTTATAAACAATACCACAGAGTCAGAACAATGGGAATCCCTGCCGCCCCCACAAGTCCCATTGGCCCTCGCTGGCAGGAGACACCCGGGACCCAATTCGTATTGGCGGTACGGATCGGGGAGTTGCCGATTCGGGACCGGATGGTCCGAATCGACCATTTTACAATTCGACCGGATGGTCCGAATCGGCCATTTTCCGATCCGATCGACTCGACCGGATCCACGAGGCGCTGGGAAAATGGCGGCGAGCAAGGCACACAAAGGGATTTACATACATTACGCAATACACATACGGGGACACTTTTATTACACCACACACAAAACCACATCTAAATAAAATAACTTGCGGAACACCGCGGGTGCAACGGCACCTAAGAGTCTATGGAAGAAACCACGTCACTACGAACCGCCCCTGGCTGAGGGTGTTGGGCCATTCCGTGACAGGGTCTCACTGATTTATAAGAGGTTTCTGAGACTTGTAATCTGTGGCTTCTCACTGCCACCCATCAAGGGGTCTCACTGATTTATAAGAGGTTTCACTGCCACCCATCAAGGGGTCTCACTGATTTATAAGAGTTTTCTGAGATTTGTAATCTGTGGCTTCTCACTGCCACCCATCAAGGGGCCTCACTGATTTATAGGAAGTTTCACTGCCACCCATCAAGGGGTCTCACTGATTTATAAGAGGTTTCAGAGACTTGTAATCTGTGGATTTTCACTGCCACCCATCAAGGGGTCTCACTGATTTATAAGAGGTTTCACTGCCACCCATCAAGGGGTCTAACTGATTTATAAGAGTTTTCACTGCCACCCATCAAGGGGTCTCACTGATTTATAAGAGGTTTCACTGTCACCCATCAAGGGGGCTCACTGATTTATAAGAGGTTTCTGAGATTTGTAATCTTTGGCTTCTCACTACCACCCATCAAGGGGTCTCACTGATTTATAAGATGTTTCACTGCCCCTCATCAAGGGGTCTCACTGATTTAAAAGAGGTTTCACTGCCACCCAACAAGGGGTCTCAGTGATTTATAAGAGGTTTCTAAAACTTGTAATCTGTGGCTTCTCACTGCCACCCATCAGGGGTCTCACTGATTTATAGGAGGTTTCACTGCCACCCATCAAGGGGTCTCACTGATTTATAAGAGGTTTCTGAGACTTGTAATCTGTGGCTTCTCACTGCCACCCATCAAGGGGTCTCACTGATTTATAAGAGGTTTCTGAGATTTGTAATCTGTGACTTCTCACTGCCACCCATCAGGGGTCTCACTGATTTATAAGAGTTTTCACTGCCACCCATCAAGGGGCTCACTGATTTATAAGAGGTTTCTGAGATTTGTAATCTTTGGCTTCTCACTACCACCCATCAAGGGGTCTCACTGATTTATAAGATGTTTCACTGCCCCTCATCAAGGGGTCTCACTGATTTAAAAGAGGTTTCACTGCCACCCAACAAGGGGTCTCAGTGATTTATAAGAGGTTTCTAAAACTTGTAATCTGTGGCTTCTCACTGCCACCCATCAGGGGTCTCACTGATTTATAGGAGGTTTCACTGCCACCCATCAAGGGGTCTCACTGATTTATAAGAGGTTTCTGAGACTTGTAATCTGTGGCTTCTCACTGCCACCCATCAAGGGGTCTCACTGATTTATAAGAGGTTTCTGAGATTTGTAATCTGTGACTTCTCACTGCCACCCATCAAGGGGTCTCACTGATTTATAAGAGGTTTCACTGCCACCCATCAAGGGGTCTCACTGATTTATAAGAGGTTTCACTGCCACCCATCAAGGGGGCTCACGGATTTATAAGAGGTTTCTGAGATTTGTAATCTGTGGCTTCTCACTGCCACCCATCAAGGGGTCTCACTGATTTATAGGAGGTTTCACTGCCACCCATCAAGGGGTCTCACTGATTTATAAGAGGTTTCTGAGACTTGTAATCTGTGGCTTCTCACTGCCACCCATCAAGGGGTCTCACTGATTTATAAGAGGTTTCTGAGACTTGTAATCTGTGGCTTCTCACTGCCACCCATCAAGGGGTCTCACTGATTTATAAGAGGTTTCACTGCCACCCATCAAGGGGTCTCACTGATTTATAAGAGTTTTCTGAGATTTGTAATCTGTGGCTTCTCACTGCCACCCATCAAGGGGCCTCACTGATTTATAGGAAGTTTCACTGCCACCCATCAAGGGGTCTCACTGATTTATAAAAGGTTTCTCAGATTTGTAATCTGTGGCTTCTCACTGCCACCCATCAAGGGGTCTCACTGATTTATAGGAGGTTTCACTGCCACCCATCAAGGGGTCTCACTTATTTGTAAGAGGTTTCTGAGACTTGTAATCTGTGGCTTCTCACTGCCACCCATCAAGGAGTCTCACTGATTTATAAGAGGTTTCTGAGACTTGTAATCTGTGGCTTATCACTGCCACCCATCAAGGAGTCACACTGATTTATAAGTGGTTTCACTGCCACCCATCAAGGGGTCTCACTGATTTATAAGAGGTTTCACTGCCACCCATCAAGGGGTCTAACTGATTTATAAGAGGTTTCACTGCCACCCATCAAGGGGTCTCACTTTATAAGAGGTTTGTCACGGAATGGCCCAGGACCCTCCGCCAGGGACAGTCCTTTGTGACATTTGGGTTACCATAGACTCCTAGGTGCCGTTGCACCAGCAGAACACCTTGTTTTATTTGATTAGATGTGGTTTCATTGTGTGATGTAATAAAAGTGTTCCCCGTATGTGTAACTGTGAACCGTATGTTAAAACCCCATTGTATGCTTTGCTCGCCGCCATTTCCCAGTGCCTCGTGGATCCGGTCGAATTGATCGGATCGTAAAATGGGCGATTCGGACCATCCGGTCGAATCGAAAAATGGCCGATTCGGACCTTCCGGGTAGGAATCGGCACCACCCCGATTCGGAACAGCCAATACGAATCGGGACCCAGGTACCTTTTTTCCAGCGAGGGCCAATGAGACTCATGGGGGCGGGCAGGGATTCCTATTGTTCTCTCTCTGTACGAATGTTTATAAATTGTGTGGTTGTCCCAGTAAAAGTTAGTTCCTCTAGTGCATACAGCTCCGCCTGGTGTCCTTTATTGTCGGTCGTACTCCTGAGATCCCTCGCGGTCTCTGGGGTACATTATCCACGAGGTACGATCCCGCTACCCTGGGTCTGTGTCCGAAACCAGGCAGCGGCGCATCTTGTGCATCGACCTACCGAAAGATCGACCACGCTTCGACTCCGCTACCCTGGGCCTGAGTTCCGAATCTAAGTAGCGGCGCGTCTTACGTGCATCGACCAACCGAAAGATCGACCCCGCTGGCCTCTGCCCACTCCCCCCAGTCTGCCAAGAGGAGCAGACAAATGTTTTCCCCGGGCTGGGTTGCTCGCAGCCATTGATTGCCCTGGGGATGGAAGAAACCATCCCCCACAAGGAGACCCCCACCCAGCCGAAGAGCTGGCCACGGGGCAGAGCGCCGCTGGCCTCTGCCCACTTCCCACAGTTGGCCAGGAGGAGCAGCCAGATGGTTTCCCCCGGCTGGGTTGCTCGCAGCCATTGATTGCCCTGGGGATGGAAGAAACCATCCTCCCGCAAGGAGACCCCCACCCAGCCGAAGAGCTGGCCACGGGGCAGAGTGCCGCTGGCCTATGCCCACGCTCCACCAGCTGTTTCGAGGAGCAGGAGGGGGATACCCCGGGGCTGTCTACCCCACAGCCGCTTACCTCTTCCGACCTCCTGGACGTTGTTCTGGCACCCCCCTCCCCAGCAGAAGAGCTGGCAACGGGGCAGAGTGCCGCTGGCCTCTGCCCACTTTCCGTCGACTGCCCTGAGGAGCAGTCGGGTTTACTCAAGCTGCTTGGCTCGCAGCAGTTGTCCCCATCCGACCCCCCCGAATGTTGTTCCGGTACCCACCCCCCCCAGCAGAAGAGCTGGCAACGGGGCAGGGAGCCGCTGGCCTCTGCCCATCCTCCACCATCTGCCCCGGGGAGCAGAAGGGGGATATCCTCGGGCTACCTATCCCGCAGCCACGAACCCCACCGGAGATGGCGGATGCTATTCTCCTGCCTGGGGTCCCCTTCTCGGCCTCGAACCACCCAGCCGACGCACCGGCCACGGGGAAGAGCCTGTTGCCGCTCTGCCCATCTCCACAACCCTTTGGCCCGGAGGCCCCACGCAGCCACTGTTCTCCCCAACGGCTGAACAGGGCACTCGGGGCGCGTGCATTTAGCACCCGTTTTTTCCGGGTGCGAGATATGCCCGGAGGTGGTACAGGCCGTACCCCTCCCCAGCCACAGGATCCTTATTCCAGAGGGGTAACCCCAAGGACGTGTGGCCCCAACCCACCTGGCATGGCCGCAAGGCCAAATGGAGAAGCCTGGTGGCTCGGCCCCTTCCGACAGACTATGGACCTGGGAGCACCGACTTCCCCGGTACGACCCATTGGGGTCAAACCGGGTGCGTCGAACTTTGGGAAGGGGGAGGAGTGTCACGGAATGGCCCAGGACCCTCAGCCAGGGACGGTCCTTTGTGACATTTGGGTTACCATAGACTCCTAGGTGCCGTTGCACCAGCAGAACACCTTGTTTTATTTTATTAGATGTGGTTTTATTGTGTGATGTAATAAAAGTGTTCCCCGTATGTGTAACTGTGAACCGTATGTTAAAACCCCATTGTATGCTTTGCTCGCCGCCATTTCCCAGTGCCTCGTGGATCCGGTCGAATTGATCGGATCGTAAAATGGCCGATTCGGACCATCCGGTCGAATCGAAAAAATGGCCGATTCGGACCTTCCGGGTACGAATTGGCACCACCCCGATTCGGAACAGCCAATACGAATCGGGACCCAGGTACCTTTTTTCCAGCGAGGGTCAATGAGACTCATGGGGGCGGGCAGGGATTCCTATTGTTCTCTCTCTGTACGAATGTTTATAAATTGTGTGGTTGTCCCAGTAAAAGTTAGTTCCTCTAGTGCATACAGCTCCGCCTGGTGTCCTTTATTGTTGGTCGTACTCCTGAGATCCCTCGCGGTCTCTGGGGTACATTCTCCACGAGGTACGATCCCGCTACCCTGGGTCTGTGTCCGAAACCAGGCAGCGGCGCGTCTTACGCGCATCGACCTACCGAAAGATCGACCACAATTCGACTCCGCTACCCTGGGCCTGAGTTCCGAATCTAAGTAGCGGCGCGTCTTACGTGCATCGACCAACCGAAAGATCGACCACGCTTCGACTCCGCTATCCGATCCGAAGCAGCGGCGCATCTCCCGCGCCTCGGTATATCGAGCGCTACACGTCCGAAGGAAATCCGATTCTTATCCGAACGGCTCGACGGACGATCCGATCTCCACCAAGGTCAGTAGATCAGCTGCTCGAGACACCGAGTGCCGTGACGCTCGGTGGTCGGGCTGATCTCCCGCAGGGGTCCCTCTCCACAGCCCGCCAACCCTTCACCGGGGTCACTCCAGGCCGCACGAGACGCCGAGTGCCGCGCCACTCGGTAGTCGGGCCGGCGGTAAGCGCAGTGGGAGGAGCAGATAGGAGCACACCCGCAGGCGGACAACACCCATTCCGTCACAAGGTTTCACTGCCACCCATCAAGGGGGCTCACTGATTTATAAGAGGTTTCTGAGATTTGTAATCTTTGGCTTCTCACTACCACCCATCAAGGGGTCTCACTGATTTATCAGAGGTTTCACTGCCGCCCATCAAGGGGTCTCACTGATTTATAAGATGTTTCACTGCCACTCATCAAGGGGTCTCACTGATTTAAAAGAGGTTTCACTGCCACCCAACAAGGGGTCTCACTGATTTATAAGAGGTTTCTGAGATTTGTAATCTGTGGCTTCTCACTGCCACCCATCAAGGGGCCTCACTGATTTATAGGAAGTTTCACTGCCACCCATCAAGGGGTTTTACTGATTTATAAGAGGTTTCACTGCCACCCATCAAGGGGTCTCACTGATTTATAAGAGGTTTCACTGCCACCCATCAAGGGGTCTCACTGATTTATAAGTGGTTTCTGAGATTTGTAATTTGTGGCTTCTCACTGCCACCCATCAAGGGGTCTCACTGATTTATAAGAGGTTTCACTGCCACCCATCAAGGGGTCTCACTGATTTATAAGTGGTTTCTGAGATTTGTAATCTGTGGCTTCTCACTGCCACCCATCAAAGGGCCTCACTGATTTATAGGAAGTTTCACTGCCACCCATCAAGGGGTTTTACTGATTTATAAGAGGTTTCTGAGATTTGTAATCTGTGGCTTCTCACTGCCACCCATCAAGGGGTCTCACTGATTTATAGGAGGTTTCACTGCCACCCATCAAGGGGTCTCACTGATTTATAAGAGGTTTCTGAGATTTGTAATCTGTGGCTTCTCACCGCCACCCATCAAGGGGTCTCACTGATTTATAAGAGGTTTCACTGCCACCCATCAAGGGGTCTCACTGATTTATGAGAGATTTATGAGATTTGTAATCTGTGGATTTTCACTGCTACCCATCAAGGGGTCTCACTGATTTATAAGAGGTTTCACTGCCACCCATCAAGGGGTCTAACTGATTTATAAGAGGTTTCACTGCCACCCATCAAGGAGTCTCACTGATTTATAATAGGTTTCACTGCCACCCATCAAGGGGGCTCACTGATTTATAAAAGGTTTCTGAGATTTGTAATCTGTGGCTTCTCACTACCACCCATCAAGGGGTCTCACTGATTTATAAGAGGTTTCACTGCCACCCATCAAGGGGTCTCACTGATTTATAAGAGGTTTCACTGCCACCCATCAAGGAGTCTCACTGATTTATAATAGGTTTCACTGCCACCCATCAAGGGGGCTCACTTGATTGATAAAGGTTTCTGAGATTTGTAATCTGTGGCTTCTCACTACCACCCATCAAGGGGTCTCACTGATTATATAAGAGGTTTCACTGCCACCCATCAAGGGGTCTCACTGATTTATAAGAGGTTTCACTGCCACCCATCAAGGGGTCTCACTGATTTATAAGAGGTTTCTGAGATTGTAATCTGTGGCTTCTCACTGCCACCCATCAAGGGGCCTCACTGATTTATAGGAAGTTTCACTGCCACCATCAAGGGGTCTCACTGATTTATAAGAGGTTTCTGAGATTTGTAATCTGTGGTTCTCACTGCCACCCATCAAGGGGTCTCACTGATTTATAGGAGGTTTCACTGCCACCCATCAAGGGGTCTCACTGATTTTAAAAGAGGTTTCTGAGATTTGTAATCTGTGGCTTCTCACTGCCACCCATCAAGGGGTCTCACTGATTTATAAGAGGTTTCTGAGATTGTAATCTGTGGCTTCTCAATGCCACCCATCAAGGAGTCTCACTGATTTATAAGAGGTTCACTGCCACCATCAAGGGGTCTCACTGAATATAAGATGTTCTGAGATTTGTAATCTGTGGATTTTCACTGCCACCCATCAAGGGGTCTCACTGATTTATTAGAGGTTCACTGCCACCCATCAAGGGGTCTAACTGATTTATAAGAGTTTCACTGCCACCATCAAGGGTCTCACTGATTTATAAGAGGTTTCACTGCCACCCATCAAGGGGGCTCACTGATTTATGAGAGGTTTCTGAGACTTGTAATCTGTGGCTTCTCACTGCCACCCATCAAGGGGTCTCACTGATTTATAAGAGGTTTCACTGCCACCCATCAAGGGGTTCACTGATTTATAAGAGTTTCTGAGACTTGTAATCTGTGGCTTCTCACTGCCACCCATCAGGGGTCTCACTGATTTATAAGAGGTTTCTGAGATTTGTAATCTGTGGCTTCTCAATGCCACCCATCAAGGAGTCACACTGATTTAAGAGGTTTCACTGCCACCCATCAAGGGGTCTCACTGATTTATAAGAGGTTTCTGAGATTTGTAATCTGTGGCTTCTCACTGCCACCCATCAAGGGGTCTCACTGATTTATAAGAGGTTTCTGAGATTTGTAATCTGTGGCTTCTCAATGCCACCCATCAAGGAGTCACACTGATTTATAAGAGGTTTCACTGCCACCCATCAAGGGGTCTCACTGATATATAAGATGTTTCTGAGATTTGTAATCTGTGGATTTTCACTGCCACCCATCAAGGGGTCTCACTGATTTATTAGAGGTTTCACTGCCACCCATCAAGGGGTCTAACTGATTTATAAGAGGTTTCACTGCCACCCATCAAGGGGTCTCACTGATTTATAAGAGGTTTCACTGCCACCCATCAAGGGGGCTCACTGATTTATAAGAGGTTTCTGAGACTTGTAATCTGTGGCTTCTCACTGCCACCCATCAAGGGGTCTCACTGATTTATAAGAGGTTTCACTGCCACCCATCAAGGGGTCTCACTGATTTATAAGAGGTTTCTGAGACTTGTAATCTGTGGCTTCTCAATGCCACCCATCAAGGGGTCTCACTGATTTATAAGAGGTTTCTGAGATTTGTAATCTGTGGCTTCTCAATGCCACCCATCAAGGAGTCACACTGATTTATAAGAGGTTTCACTGCCACCCATCAAGGGGTCTCACTGATATATAAGATGTTTCTGAGATTTGTAATCTGTGGATTTTCACTGCCACCCATCAAGGGGTCTCACTGATTTATTAGAGGTTTCACTGCCACCCATCAAGGGGTCTAACTGATTTATAAGAGGTTTCACTGCCACCCATCAAGGGGTCTCACTGATTTATAAGAGGTTTCACTGCCACCCATCAAGGGGGCTCACTGATTTATAAGAGGTTTCTGAGATTTGTAATCTTTGGCTTCTCACTACCACCCATCAAGGGGTCTCACTGATTTATAAGAGGTTTCACTGCCACCCATCAAGGGGTCTCACTGATTTATAAGAGGTTTCACTGCCACTCATCAAGGGGTCTCACTGATTTAAAAGAGGTTTCACTGCCACCCATCAAGGGGTCTCACTGATTTATAAGAGGTTTCTGAGACTTGTAATCTGTGACTTCTCACTGCCACCTGTCACGGAATGACCCAAGATGCTCGGCGCAGCGAGCCCAGGACGCCAACCCAAGACATTTTTAAAAGGACCTATGTCATGGAGCTGAGGCAACGCTCCATGCTTCAAACCTCAAAAGACTTTATGGTCGGTTTTATCGTGTGATTTTAAATATTTTACATCGTTTGGTTTTAGTTTAATTTAGTTTAGTGAAATGACATAGCTTTGGTTTAAAATATACTTATATTCCTGTAGATAAATGTGTGTTTCTGTAGCTAGTAAATAAGTTTTGCTGTTGTGTAATTTATGCGTCAGGGATTTTCCCCATTATCTAGGTACATGTTTAATTTAAGGGATCTCTGATAGTGTGTGTTTAATCTGATGTGCTGGAACAATGACTGTACAAACGTTGTGTGCGCTGAAGGCTAAGAGAATGTGAAGAATGTTGATTGTAAATAACTGACATAACTAATTAGTATGGGTATGCAAATTGTGACTGTTGTACTTCAGCATAAATAGTGGCGTGTGATTAAAAGAGTTCAGTTCATCTGAGTGTTTGAAACATACAGCTCTGCCTGGTGTTGTCATTTCACGTCGGCTACATATCACCACCACCCAGGAACGGGTCACTCTAACTCCGCAGCAGAACATCGATTCGCCGCGCCGTTGCGCCACCTTGAATCGGTATCTTGGGATACCGCAACCACCCCGAATCGGGACCTCGGCTGAGCGCCGTGCCTGCATCTGCAAGGAGACTCTACCGAACCGCGGTTCGCCACGCAGACCGTCTCCAGCCCTTCAATGGTCAGTAGATCCGCTGCTCGAGACGCCGAGTGCCGTGCCACTCGGTAGTCGGGCGGATTTCCGCCATGGGTGCCCCATCTACCCTCCAGATCTCCACCGCCACGTAGTCGCCTACCCAAGCCGCTCGAGACGCCGGGTGCCGTGCCACTCAGTAGTCGGGCTTGGCAACACCAAAGAAGGGGGTCAGATAGAGCAGGACCGCAGGCGGATACTCCATTCCGCTACACTGGTGGCAGCGGTGGGATAAGCTCTCTGCAGACCCCCCCAGCAAGAAGACCTTCACCATGGCGGTGTACAGCCATTACAACAGGGACACCCTACGGGACATGCTGGAGAGTCGGGGGGGTACCCCAGGCTCCAAACGCAGGAAGACCTTGATTAAGGAGCTGCAGGTCCTAGATCAGGTGGGCGCGGCGACTGTGACGCCACCCGTCCCCACCCCTGTCCTCGCAGAGGAAGCTGAAAATGCCTTCAACAGAAGGGCGCGGCAGCGGATCGCCCTACTCGGAGCTGCCCCATCGGAGGCTGACATAAGCAAGGCGATTCAGGAGGTCCGACAGGAAGAGGAGCGGGACAAGGAGCGCGAGGAGCAAGAGAAGGACCATCAGCACGAGTTGCGGATGGCGGCGCTTAGTGCAAGAATGAGTGAACTATCTGACCCTGGCCCCGACCCCGTAGAACCCTGGGCCGAGGTTTACAGCTCGACTGGAGCTTCACCCCGGGAATCTACCCCCCCCAGCGATACCTCTTTCGGGACTTACAGCTCGCCTGGAGCCTGTATGGGGGAAAACGCACATCCCAGCGACCCTTGGGTGGAGGCTTACAGCTCGCCTGGAGCTGCATCCGAGGACGCCACACCCCCCAGCGAGTGGCAGTGCCACTGTCTCAGCACCCTCGCGGACTCGAGGGCGGAATTTCCGAGAAGGCTGCAGGAGGGCCTGGTCCGGTACCACGGGTCCACAGTGGAGCCCACTGGGCATGAGTGGCGGGACGAGATCCACCAAGAACTTTGGTACGAGGCCCTGTACCATGAAAGGGACTACCATGACGTCCATGTTCCCTCTGACGCTGTCATCCACCAGGTGCAGTATAACGCTCGAGCAGCGTTCCTGCAAGATCGACCCCCGGACGAGTGGGAGGCAGAGCTCCAATACCTGGGGCAGCAGGAGATTGCACTGGACGCCGCGTACCGCGCGCTCCGGTGGCTGACCGGCCCCCTGCTACCCCGCACTCTCGACGGCGCCTCCACCGCAGGCCCCCACTACGGCGGCACAGGGCTGCTTTACGAGAGAATGGCCCAGGACCCTGGGTTCGGAGAAGAGACGGAGGAGCGGTCGGAGGAGATACTGGAGCGACGGGAAAAGGAACTCCCGTACGAGAGCAGGGACTCTGAGTTAGAGGAACTGGAGTTCCTAGTGGAGCGAGAATGGGAGCTCGAGAAGGCCTACAGAAGATTGCTGGACGACGCTCCGCAGTTCGGCCTAAGCCCCATGACCTGGGACTGTCTGGTCGAGGAAGCAGACAGCCCAAGTGACCTCGAAGGATGGGAGCCCGAGATGCTCCCATGGGTCCCCGTCGGGACCACAGTAGACGAGCCGGCCAGGTTGGAAGCACAGCAGGTGCCAAGCGACCAGCATGGGCCGCGTAAAGGGTCCGAGTGGCCCAGAGAGGAAGTTATCCTCCCGCCCCCGCAAGGAGACACGGTGCCCGTGTCCGCTGGCCCAGCAGAAGAGCTGGCAACGGAGCAGAGCGCCGCTGGCCTCTGCCCATCCTCCACCATCTGCCCCGAGGAGCAGAAAGGGGATAACCCCGCGCTGCCGATCTCGCAGCCGTTTACCCCATCCAACTCCCTGGACCTTGTTCCGGTAACCACCTCCCCAGCAGAAGAGCTGGCAACGGGGCAGAGCGCCGCTGGCCTCTGCCCATCTCCCACCCTCTGCCCCGAGGAGCAGAAAGGGGATACCCTCGCGCTGCTGATCTCGCAGCCATTGACCCCATCTAACCCCCTGGACTTTGTTCCGGTACCCACCTCCCCAGCAGAAGAGCTGGCAACGGGGCAGAGTGCATCTGGACTCTGTCCACCCTCTGACGCCTGTCCCGAAGGGCAGAAGGAGGATTTCCCCGGGCTGATTGTTGTGCAGCCCTTGACCCCATCTTCCCCGCTGGACGTTGCTCCCGCACCCGCCTGCCCAGCAAAAGCGCTGGCAACGGGGCAGAGTGCCGCCAGCCTCTGTCCACTCCCCGTCATCTGCCCTGAGGAGCAGGCGAGTTTACCCAAGCTGCTTGTCTCACAGCCGTTGACCCCACCTGACACCCAGGATGTCATTTCTGCGCCCACTTCCCCAGCAGAAGAGCTGGCAACGGGGCAGAGTGCCGCTGGCCTCTGCCCACTCTCCGTCGTCTGCCCTGAGGAACAGCAGAATTTACCCGAGCTGCTTAGCCCGCAGCCGTTGACCCCATCTGACCCCCTGGACGTTGTTCCTGTGCCCACTCCCCCAGCAGAAGAGCTGGCAACGGGGCAGAGGGCCGCTGGCCTCTGCCCATCCTCCACCATCTGCCCCGAGGAGCAGAAGGGGGGTACCTTCGGGCTACTTATCCCGCAGCGACGGACCCCACCGGAGCTGGAGGACGCCATTCTCCTGCCCGGGGACCCTTTCTCGGCATTGAACCACCCAGCCGACGCGCTGGCAATGGGGCAGAGCCTGGTCCCCCTCTGCCCATCTCCACAACCCTTTGGCCCGGAGGCCCCATGCAGCCACTGTTTTCCCCAACGGCTGACCAGGACACTCGGGGCGCGTGCACTTGGCACCCGTTTTTCCCGGGTGCACGATACCTCCGGAGGTGGTACAGGCGGTAACCCTCCCCGACCACAGGAACCCTATCCCGGAGGGGGTAACCCCAAAGACTCGTACCCCCTACACGTCAGGCACTGCCTCCAGGACAAATGGAGAAGCCTGGTGACTCGCCTCCTTCCCACAGACTATGGGCCGCAAGGACTGCACCGACTTCCCAGGTGCGACCCGTTGGGGTCCAACCGGGTCCGTCGGACTTTGGAAAGGGGGAGGAGTGTCACGGAATGACCCAAGAGGCTCGGCGCAGCGAGCCCAGGACGCCAACCCAAGACATTTTTAAAAGGACCTATGTCATGGAGCTGAGGCAACGCTCCATGCTTCAAACCTCAAAAGACTTTATGGTCGGTTTTATCGTGTGATTTTAAATATTTTACATCGTTTGGTTTTAGTTTAATTTAGTTTAGTGAAATGACATAGCTTTGGTTTAAAATATACTTATATTCCTGTAGATAAATGTGTGTTTCTGTAGCTAGTAAATAAGTTTTGCTGTTGTGTAATTTATGCGTCAGGGATTTTCCCCATTATCTAGGTACATGTTTAATTTAAGGGATCTCTGATAGTGTGTGTTTAATCTGATGTGCTGGAACAATGGCTGTACAAACGTTGTGTGCGCTGAAGGCTAAGAGAATGTGAAGAATGTTGATTGTAAATAACTGACATAACTAATTAGTATGGGTATGCAAATTGTGACTGTTGTACTTCAGCATAAATAGTGGCGTGTGATTAAAAGAGTTCAGTTCATCTGAGTGTTTGAAACATACAGCTCTGCCTGGTGTTGTCATTTCACGTCGGCTACATATCACCACCACCCAGGAACGGGTCACTCTAACTCCGCAGCAGAACATCGATTCGCCGCGCCGTTGCGCCACCTTGAATCGGTATCTTGGGATACCGCAACCACCCCAAATCGGGACCTCGGCTGAGCGCCGTGCCTGCATCTGCAAGGAGAATCTACCGAACCGCGGTTCACCACGCAGACCGTCTCCAGCCCTTCAATGGTCAGTAGATCCGCTGCTCGAGACGCCGAGTGCCGTGCCACTCGGTAGTCGGGCGGATTTCCGCCGTGGGTGCCCCATCTACCCTCCAGATCTCCACCGCCATGTAGTCGTCTACCCAAGCCGCTCGAGACGCCGGGTGCCGTGCCACTCGGTAGTCGGGCTTGGCAACACCAAAGAAGGGGGTCAGATAGAGCAGGACCGCAGGCGGATACTCCATTCCGCTACACCACCCATCAAGGGGCCTCACTGATTTATAGGAAGTTTCACTGCCACCCATCAAGGGGTTTTACTGATTTATTAGAGATTTCACTGCCACCCATCAAGGGGTCTCACTGATTTATAAGAGGTTTCTGAGATTTGTAATCTGTGGCTTCTCACTGCCACCCATCAAGGGGCCTCACTGATTTATAGGAAGTTTCACTGCCACCCATCAAGGGGTTTTACTGATTCATAAGAGGTTTCTGAGATTTGTAATCTGTGGCTTCTCACTGCCACCCATCAAGGGGTCTCACTGATTTATAACAGGTTTCTGAGATTTGCAATCTGTGGCTTCTCACTGCCACCCATCAAGGCGTCTCACTGATTTATAAGAGGTTTCTGAGACTTGTAATCTGTGGCTTCTCACTGCCACCCATCAAGGTGTCTCACTGATTTATAAGAGGTTTCACTGCCACCCATCAAGGGGTCTCACTGATTTATAAGAGGTTTCTGAGACTTGTAATCTGTGGCTTCTCAATGCCACCCATCAAGGCTTCTCACTGATTTATAAGAGGTTTCTGAAACTTGTAATCTGTGGTTTCTCACTGCCACCCATCAAGGCGTCTCACTGATTTATCAGAGGTTTCTGAGACTTGTAATCTGTGGCTTCTCACTGCCACCCATCAAGGCGTCTCACTGATTTATAAGAGGTTTCTGAGACTTGTAATCTGTGGCTTTTCACTGCCACCCATCAAGGGGTCTCACTGATTTATAAAAGGTTTCACTGTAACCCATAGAGGGGTCTCACCGATTTATAGGAGGTTTCACTGCCACCCATCAAGGGGTCTCACTGATTTATAGGAGGTTTCACTGCCACCCATCAAGGGGTCTCACTGATTTAGAAGAGGTTTCACTGCCACCCATCAAGAGGTCTAACTTATTTCTAAGAGGTTTCACTGCCACCCATCAATGGGTCTCACTGATTTATAAGAGGTTTCACTGAAACCCATCAAGGGGGCTCACTGATTTATAAGAGGTTTCTGAGATTTGTAATCTGTGGCTTCTCACTGCCACCCATCAAGGGGTCTCACTGATTTATGGGAGGTTTCACTGCCACCCATCAAGGGGTCTCACTGATTTATAAGAGGTTTCTGAGATTTGTAATCTGTGGCTTCTCACTGCCACCCATCAAGGGGTCTCACTGATTTATAGGAGGTTTCACTGCCACCCATCAAGGGGTCTCACTGATTTATAAGAGGTTTCACTGTAACCCATAAAGGGGTCTCGCTGATTTATAAGAGGTTTCACTGCCACTCATCAAGGAGTCTAACTGATTTATAAGAGGTTTGACTGCCACCCATCAAGTGGTCTCACTGATTTATAAGAGGTTTCTGAGATTTGTAATCTGTTGCTTCTCACTGCCACCCATCAAGGGGTCTCACTGATTTATAAGAGGTTTCAATGCCACCCATCAAGGGGTCTAACTGATTTATAAAAGGTTTCTGAGATTTGTAATCTGTGGCTTCTCACTGCCACCCATCAAGGGGTCTCACTGATTTATAACAGGTTTCTGAGATTTGCAATCTGTGGCTTCTCACTGCCACCCATCAAGGCGTCTCACTGATTTATAAGAGGTTTCTGAGACTTGTAATCTGTGGCTTCTCACTGCCACCCATCAAGGCGTCTCACTGATTTATAGGAGGTTTCTGAACTGTAATCTGTGGTTTCTCACTGCCACCCATCAAGGCGTCTCACTGATTTATAAGAGGTTTCTGAGACTTGTAATCTGTGGCTTCTCACTGCCACCCATCAAGGCGTCTCACTGATTTATAAGAGGTTTCTGAGACTTGTAATCTGTGGCTTTTCACTGCCACCCATCAAGGGGTCTCACTGATTTATAAAAGGTTTCACTGTAACCCATAGAGGGGTCTCACTGATTTATAGGAGGTTTCACTGCCACCCATCAAGGGGTCTCACTGATTTATAGGAGGTTTCACTGCCACCCATCAAGGGTCTCACTGATTTATAAGAGGTTTCACTGCCACCCATCAAGAGGTCTAACTTATTTCTAAGAGGTTTCACTGCACCCATCAATGGGTCTCACTGATTTATAAGAGGTTTCAATGCAACCCATCAAGGGGGCTCACTGATTTATAAGAGGTTTCTGAGATTTGTAATCTGTGGCTTCTCACTGCCACCCATCAAGGGGTCTCACTGATTTATAGGAGGTTTCTGAGATTTGTAATCTGTGGCTTCTCACTGCCACCCGTCAAGGGGTCTCACTGATTTATAGGAGGTTTCACTGCCACCCATCAAGGGGTCTCACTGATTTATAAGAGGTTTCACTGCAACCCATAAAGGGGTCTCGCTGATTTATAAGAGGTTTCACTGCCACTCATCAAGGAGTCTAACTGATTTATAAGAGGTTTGACTGCCACCCATCAAGTGGTCTCACTGATTTATAAGAGGTTTCTGAGATTTGTAATCTGTGGCTTCTCACTGCCACCCATCAAGGGGTCTCACTGATTTATAAGAGGTTTCAATGCCACCCATCAAGGGGTCTAACTGATTTATAAAAGGTTTCTGAGATTTGTAATCTGTGGCTTCTCACTGCCACCCATCAAGGGGTCTCACTGATTTATAGGTTTCACTGCCACCCATCAAGGGAACTCATTGATTTATAAGAGGTTTCTGAGATTTGTAATCTGTGGCTTCTCACTGCCACCCATCAAGGGGTCTCTCTGATTTATAGGACGTTTCACTGCCACCCATCAAGGGGTCTCACTGATTTATAAGAGGTTTCTGAGATTTGTAATCTGTGGCTTCTCACTGCCACCCATCAAGGGGTCTCACTGATTTATAACAGGTTTCTGAGATTTGCAATCTGTGGCTTCTCACTGCCACCCATCAAGGCGTCTCACTGATTTATAAGAGATTTCTGAGACTTGTAATCTGTGGCTTCTCACTGCCACCCATCAAGGTGTCTCACTGATTTATAAGAGGTTTCACTGCCACCCATCAAGGGGTCTCACTGATTTATAAGAGGTTTCTGAGACTTGTAATCTGTGGCTTCTCACTGCCACCCATCAAGGCGTCTCACTGATTTATAAGAGGTTTCTGAAACTTGTAATCTGTGGTTTCTCACTGCCACCCATCAAGGCGTCTCACTGATTTATAAGAGGTTTCTGAGACTTGTAATCTGTGGCTTCTCACTGCCACCCATCAAGGCGTCTCACTGATTTATAAGAGGTTTCTGAGACTTGTAATCTGTGGCTTTTCACTGCCACCCATCAAGGGGTCTCACTGATTTATAAAAGGTTTCACTGTAACCCATAGAGGGGTCTCACTGATTTATAGGAGGTTTCACTGCCACCCATCAAGGGGTCTCACTGATTTATAGGAGGTTTCACTGCCACCCATCAAGGGGTCTCACTGATTTAGAAGAGGTTTCACTGCCACCCATCAAGAGGTCTAACTTATTTCTAAGAGGTTTCACTGCCACCCATCAATGGGTCTCACTGATTTATAAGAGGTTTCAATGCAACCCATCAAGGGGGCTCACTGATTTATAAGAGGTTTCTGAGATTTGTAATCTGTGGCTTCTCACTGCCACCCATCAAGGGGTCTCACTGATTTATAGGAGGTTTCACTGCCACCCATCAAGGGGTCTCACTGATTTATAAGAGGTTTCTGAGATTTGTAATCTGTGGCTTCTCACTGCCACCCATCAAGGGGTCTCACTGATTTATAGGAGGTTTCACTGCCACCCATCAAGGGGTCTCACTGATTTATAGGAGGTTTCACTGCAACCCATAAAGGGGTCTCGCTGATTTATAAGAGGTTTTACTGCCACTCATCAAGGAGTCTAACTGATTTATAAGAGGTTAGACTGCCACCCATCAAGTGGTCTCACTGATATATAAGAGGTTTCAATGCCACCCATCAAGGGGTCTAACTGATTTATAAAAGGTTTCTGAGATTTGTAATCTGTGGCTTCTTACTGCCACCCATCAAGGGGTCTCACTGATTTATAAGAGGTTTCAATGCCACCCATCAAGGGGTCTAACTGATTTATAAAAGGTTTCTGAGATTTGTAATCTGTGGCTTCTCACTGCCACCCATCATGGGGTCTCACTGATTTATAGGTTTTACTGCCACCCATCAAGGGAACTCATTGATTTATAAGAGGTTGCTGAGATTTGTAATCTGTGGCTTCTCACTGCCACCCATCAAGGGGTCTCTCTGATTTTTAGGAGGTTTCACTGCCACCCATCAAGGGGTCTCACTGATTTATAAGAGGTTTCTGAGACTTGTAATCTGTGGCTTCTCACTGCCACCCATCAAGGCGTCTCACTGATTTATAAGAGGTTTCTGAGATTTGTAATCTGTGGCTTTTCACTGCCACCCATCAAGGGGTCTCACTGATTTATAAGAGGTTTCACTGCAACCCATCAAGGGGTCTCACTTATTTATAGGAGGTTTCACTGCCACCCATCAAGGGGTCTAGGTCACCTAGGGCAGAAGAAAACTCGACACTGGCTGGCGCGCGCGTTCTTCTGGCCCCGCCTCAGCGAAGACACCCGCGAGTACTGCCGCACCTGCCCGGTCTGCCAAAAGACTGGGAAGGCCGGGGATAATCCCACTGCTGCCACCAGTGTGGCGGAATGAGTGTTGTCCGCCTGCGGGTGTGCTCCTATCTGCGTACCCCCACTGCGCTTACCGCTGGCCCGACTACCGAGTGACACGGCACTCGGCATCTCGTGCGGCCTGGAGTGACCCTGGGAAAGGGTTAGCGGGCTGTGGAGGGGACCCCTGCGTGAAACCAGCCCGACCACTGAGCAACACGGCACTCAGCGTCTCGAGCAGCTGGTTCACTGACCTTGCTGGTGTATGAAACGTCTGCGGAAAGGCCGTGCGGGTGTGGGAATCGAATTTCCCTCGGGTGGCGATCGGATTTCCCTTCGAGCGATTATTCGGTTCTTACGGCGTTCAGAACCCCTTCGAGTAATTATTCGGATCTTTCTCTGTCGATGCCGCTCGATAGACCGAAGCGCGGAGGTTGCGCCGCGGCTTCGGATCGGATGTCGGAACGGGGACCTGGTCGAATCTTTAGCCGGTCGTTGCCCATACGATGCACCGCTGTCCTGATGCGAGATGCAGGCACAGGGTGTTCGGTTCGGATCTTATCTTAGGATGCCGTACTCTGAAGACCGCGCTGGATCTCAGAAATACGGCCGAAAATAAAGGACACCAGGCGGAGCTGAATGCACTAGATAATCTGCTTTGGTTTTACACACCACATATATTTATAAACAGTACCACAAAGTCAGAACAATGGGAATCCCTGCCCGCCCACACAAGTCCCATTGGCCCTCGCTGCCGGGAGGCACCCCGGGCTCCAAAAGCTGGGACGTTATGATTGAGGAGCTACGGAGGTTAGACCAAGGGGCGGCGTTCACGGTGTTACCCCCTGACACCGCACCTGCACCTGTCCCCACCGTGTCCGACGAAACCGGTCTCCAACAGAAGGTGCGGCAGCGGGCCGCCCTCTACGGAGCGGCCCCATCGGAGGCTGTCATGCAACAAGCGTTGCTGAGCCGGTTCGCCGTGACCCCGGAAACCAGCCGGGCGAAGTTCAGGAATTCTCGCCGGCCCAATGGCGCTACCCACGTTGAGTGGGCTCACCGATTGCAGCGGGACTTGAGCACCTGGTTCCTGGGTAGCAAAGCGGAGACGGTGACTGACATTACCCAGCTACTGCTGCTCGAGCAGTTCTTCGAGCACACCCCCTCCGCCATTCGGGAGTGGGTGCGAGATAAGAAGCCTCAAACGGTGCAGCAAGCGGCCGTTTGGGCGGACGAGTATGCGGACACTCGGAAGGTTACCGGGGGTGAGCGACCCCTGCCCTTTCGCCCCGCTCTACCTGCTCCTCCGCCTCCAACACCGGCAGTTCGGACGCCGGCAGCACGACCCACCAGTCGGCCCAACAACTTGGCCAACGTCCGTTGCTACGGGTGCAACCAAGATGGGCACTACAAACAGAACTGCCCCAACCGTCCGGACTTGGCACGACCCCCCGCCAGACCTTCACCGTCCGCCCATTGCTGCGACACCGAAATCCCGTGGCCGGAGGCCCCGGAAGAATGGGAGCGGCTACACGAGGCAGACCCGGTGCAAGCCGCCTCGGCCGACAACCGCCATCATCACCGCCAGGCGGTGTGGATAAACGGGTGAGCGGCTGAGGGGCTCCGGGACTCCGGGGCTACTATCACCCTGGTACGACCTCACTTGATCCAGCCGAACGACCGCCTGCACAACACCATCGCAGTGCGGGTGGCCGGAGGGAAGGTTCTTCGACTGGGGACGGCACGCGTCCACCTAGACTGGGGGTCCGGGGAGAAAGTGGTGAGGGTGGGGTTGTTGAATCAATTGCCGGCCGAGGTGCTCCTCGGTAACGATTTGGGACGGCTGGTCTCTTCTTACTCCACAGATGCGGCCGCCCCAGTGACCACTAGGCAACAGAGCCAACGCCACGACAGGGGCACTCCGATCGGGACCCAGGTGAGACCCCAATCAAAACGTCCCCGACCTCCCCCACCTAGACGAATCCCGACTCCCCCTGTCCCACCCGACCCACCTTCCATACCCAGACGAACCCCGACTCCCCCCGTCCCACCCGACCCTCCTTTCCCGTGGAGCTCCCCGGAGACGCTCCGCCACCAGACCCAGACCGATCCCACGCTACAGTGCTACCGGGATCGGGCCGGCCAAGGCCCGGACGACAAGAGAATTGACAGCATAGAGTGGGAGGATGGGCTTCTCTACAGGTACACCGCGAGGGAGGGGTCCAAGAAGCAGCGGGCTCCACATAAGCAGATGGTAGTACCCCAGGGCCCTAGACGGGAACTTCTGCGCTTGGCCCATGATATTCCCCTTGCAGGTCACCTAGGGCAGAAGAAAACTCGACACTGGCTGGCGCGCGCGTTCTTCTGGCCCCGCCTCAGCGAAGACACCCGCGAGTACTGCCGCACCTGCCCGGTCTGCCAAAAGACTGGGAAGGCCGGGGATCATCCCACCGCTGCCACCAGTGTGGCGGAATGAGTGTTGTCCGCCTGCGGGTGTGCTCCTATCTGCGTACCCCCACTGCGCTTACCGCTGGCCCGACTACCGAGTGACACGGCACTCGGCGTCTCGTGCGGCCTGGAGTGACCCTGGGAAAGGGTTAGCGGGCTGTGGAGGGGACCCCTGCGTGAAACCAGCCCGACCACTGAGCAACACGGCACTCAGCGTCTCGAGCAGCTGGTTCACTGACCTTGCTGGTGTATGAAACATCTGCAGAACGGCCGTGCGGGTGTGGGAATCGAATTTCCCTCGGGTGGCGATCGGATTTCCCTTCGAGCGATTATTCGGTTCTTATGGCGTTCGGAACCCCTTCGAGTAATTATTCGGATCTTACTCTGTCGATGCCGCTCGATAGACCGAAGTGCGGAGGTTGCGCCGCGGCTTCGGATCGGATGTCGGAACGGGGACCTGGTCGAATCTTTAGCCGGTCGATGCCCATACGATGCACCGCTGTCCTGATGCGAGATGCAGGCACAGGGTGTTCGGTTCGGATCTTATCTTAGGATGCCGTACTCTGAAGACCGCGCTGGATCTCAGAAATACGGCCGAAAATAAAGGACACCAGGCGGAGCTGAATGCACTAGATAATCTGCTTTATTTTTACACACCACATATATTTATAAACAGTACCACAAAGTCAGAACAATGGGAATCCCTGCCCGCCCACACAAGTCCCATTGGCCCTCGCTGCCAGGAGGCACCCGGGACCCGATTCGTATTGGTGGTTACGAATCGGGGAGTTGCCGATTCGGAACCGGATGGTCCGAATCGACCATTTTACGATTCGACCGGATGGTCCGAATCGGACATTTTCCGATCCCATCGATTCGACCGGATCCACGAGGCGCTGGGAAAATGGCGGCGGGCAAGGCACACAAAGGAATTTACATACATTTCACAATACACACACGGGGACACTTTTATTACACCACACACAAAACCACATCTAAATAAAATAACTTGCGGAACACCGCGGGTGCAACGGCACCTAAGAGTCTATGGAAGAAACCACGTCACCACGAACCGCCCCTGGCTGAGGGTGTTGGGCCATTCCGTGACAGGGTCTCACTGATTTATAAGAGGTTTCACTGCCACCCATAAAGTGGTCTCACTGATTTATAAGAGGTTTCTGAGATTTGTAATCTGTGGCTTCTCACTGCCACCCATCAAGGGGTCTCACTGATTTATAAGAAGTTTCACTGCCTCCCATCAAGGGGTCTAACTGATTTATAAAAGGTTTCTGAGATTTGTAATCTGTGGCTTCTCACTGCCACACATCAAGGAGTCTCACTGATTTATAGGTTTCACTGCCACCCATCAAGGGGTCTCATTGATTTATAAGAGGTTTCTGAGATTTATAATCTGTGGCTTCTCACTGCCACCCATCAAGGGGTCTCACTGATTTATAGGAGAATTCACTGCCACCATCAAGGGGTCTCACTGATTTATAAGAGGTTTCTGAGACTTGTAATCTGTGGTTTCTCACTGCCACCAATCAAGGGGTCTCACTGATTTATAAGAGGTTTCTGAGATTTGTAATCTGTGGCTTCTCACTGCCACCCATCAAGGGGTCTCACTGATTTATAAGAGGTTTCTGAGATTTGTAATCTGTGGCTTCTCACTGCCACCCATCAAGGGCTCTCACTGATTTATAGGAGGTTTCACTGCCATCCTGTCATGGAACGGACATAGGGGCTCTGACCAGCGAGCCCCAGAACTAACAGCCTGGGACATTTCAAAGACCTTTTTCTTTATTTGAGACTCTTTCGGTTTTGCGTGTTGAAATGAACAGTTATACCTTTTCTAGATGTGGTTTTATTGGTGTGATGTATTACCATGTATCCTGTATTGTATGAGTGTGGATTCAGATGTGTAATTGTGTGATGCATTTAAAGGTATTATATTTCCCCTTGGTTGCTAGGAGTGAAAGGCTGTGTTGAAATTCAATTGTATGCTAATTTCTGTGTACATTAGCTCTGTGTGTGTGTGTAATCTGATGATGCAAGCATGCCATTGTATGCAAATTGAGTTCCCATTCAAGCCTGGGCATGTCTCCTTTGTGTGTGAGATGTTTAAATGCGTGTCCCATTTGAGTAAAGAGTCAGTTCAACTGCGTTTGACTTGAAGCATACAGCCCCGTTTGGTGTCGTCATTTCATTGCTAAAATCACAGTGCAGGAGGCACTCTGCGGTCTCCTAGCTCCCCACTACGCAGAACGGGTCAACTTAATTCGGCAGCACCATCTCGCCAAGTAACGCCAGGGTCATCTCAGGCCACTCGAGACGCCGAGTGCCGTGACACTCGGTAGTCGGGCCTGACGCCATCAAGAGGGGGTCAGATTGGAGCACACCCGCAGACGGATAACACCTCATTCCGTCACACTGGTGGCAAGCGGTGAGGATAGCTCTCTGCACCCCCAGAAGACCATCATCATGGCAGCATATGCCAATTATAAACGGGACTATGACGGAATGGGATGTTGTCCGCCTGCGGGTGTGCTCTATCTGCGTGCCCCCGGCGCTTACCGCTGGCCCGACTACCGAGTGACACAGCACTCGGCGTCTCGTGCGGCCTGGAGTGACCCTGGGGAAGGGGTAGCGGGCGGTGGAGGGGACCCCTGCGTAGAACCAGCCCGACCACTGAGCAACACGGTACTCAGCGTCTCGAGCAGCTGGTTCATTGACCTTGTGAGTGTGGGAACGTCTGCGGAGCGGCCGTGCGAATTCGGGAATCGGACCTTCCCACGTAAGAATATTCGGATCTTACGGGCGGAGGAATATTCTGATCTTACGGCCGGAAGAATATTCGGATCTTAAGGGATCGAGGGAATCTTCGGATCTGATTAGCGATCTCCGTCGAGGGAATATTCGGATCGCGCTGGATCGGAGGAATATTCGGATCTTATCTCGGATCACTTGATGTACCGAAGCGCGGTACGCGGTCCGTGCCTTCGGATCTTAAGGTGGTTCGGTTCGGAACCGTACTCTGAGACCGCGCGGGATCCTCAGCAAATACGGCCGAAAATAATAGTCATCAGGCGGGGCTGGATGCACTAGAAAATCTGCCTTTATTTTTACACAACACATATACTTATAAACTTTACACAAATATGAGAACAATGGGAATCCCTGCCCGCCCACACAAGTCCCATTGGCCCTCGCTGGCAGGAGGCACCCGGGCCCCGATCCGTATTGGTAGTTACGAATCGGGGAGTTGCCGATTCGGACCGGATGGTCCGAATCGGCCATTTTCCGATCCGATCATTCTGACCGGATCCACGAGGCACCAGGAAAATGGCGGCGGGCAAGGCAGACAAAGGGAATTACATTTCACAATACACAAACTGGGACACTTTTATTTCACCACACACAAATCCACATCTACATAAAATACTCAAAACTCCGTGGGTGCCACAGCACCTAAGTGTCTATGGCCATATAAATGTCACCGTGAACCGCCCCTGGCTGAGGGTGTTGGGCCATTCCGTGACAGGGACACACTGCGGGGCATGCTGGAGGACCGTGGAGGAACCGGGGGCTCAAAGAGCAAGGATGCCCTGGTCGAAGAATTGGCGGCCCTGGATCAGCAGACCAGGGACCTGCCCGCAACCTCACCACCGATCGTAGCTCAGGCGTCCAGCCCTGAAAACTCCTTACAGAGGAAGGTACAGCAGCGGGCAGCGGCTTGCGGAGCCGCGAAGACGGAAGCCACCTTCCAGAACTTTGTCCGGGACATCACCCATGATGAGGAGCAGGAGCGGGTGCGCCAACATGAGATACGTCTGGCGGAAATCCAGTACCAACAGGGAGGAAACCCCAACTGGGAAAGACCAACGGCACGGAAGGTGCCCTTCCAAGCCTTCAAGAGCTTCAACGAGGCAGAGGAGGAAATAGAAAGTTTCCTCCAGGACTTTGAACGCTCGTGCCAACTACACGAGGTTCAACGGGCCGCTTGGGTTGGGATCCTGGCGTGTAAACTAACAGGGCGGGCTGCGGAGGCCTACAGGACTGTCCCAGACGAAGAAGCCCGGGACTACGAACAGGTGAAACAAACCCTGCTGGCCCGTTTTGCCATCACCCCCGAAGCCAGCCGGATGAAATTCCGAAATTCCCGACGGCCCCACGGTACTACCCATGTGGAGTGGGCGCACCGGCTGCAACGGGACATGAATACCTGGTTCGCTGGAAGCAAGGCTCGAACCCTCGAAGAAGTCACTCAGCTGTTCCTTCTCGAGCAGTTTTCATAGTTACATAGTTACATAGTTATATAGGCTGAAAAAAGACATGCGTCCATCGGGTTCAGCCTCTCCCACATAACCAACTGCTGTTGATCCAAAAGAAGGCAAAAAACCCAGTCTGAAGCGCTCGCCAATATGCAACATACTGGGAAAAAAATCTCTTCTTGACCCCAGAATGGCAGTCAGATTTCTCCTTGGATCAGAAGCTTTTACCCACATATTAAATATTATAACCCTTAATATTCTGTGTCTGCAGGAAGTCATCCAGTCGTTTTTTAAAAGTCTGTACAGACTCTGACCCAACCACCGCAACAGGCAGAGAATTCCACAGCTTTTGTTCTCACCGTAAAATAACCCTTCCTATGCTTTAAGCTAAATTTTCTTTCTTCCAGTCTAAATGGATGACCCCTTGTCCTATGTATAGTCCTGTTAATGAATAGGTTATCAGACAATGGTTGATAATGGCCCCGTATATATTTAATATATAGGTTATCAGATCCCCTCTAAGGCGCCTTTTCTCTAAACTAAACAGGTTTAAGCTTGTTAGTCTTTCCTCATAACTTAACCTTCCATCCCCTTATTATTTAGTTGCCCGTCTCTGCACTTTTTCTAACGATATAATATCTTTTTTTAAGACAGGTGCCCAAAATTGCACGGCATATTCAAGGTGCGGCCTGACCATTGATTTATACAGAGGCAAAATTATGTTTTCATCCGTGAGTGAACTCCCTTTTAATGCATGCCAGTACTTTGCTGGCCTTGGCGGCTGCTGTTTGACATTGCACATTGTTACTTAGTTTGAAGTCTATGATTATTCCCAAATCCTTCTCCTGCTTGGATTTCCCTAACTCCGTACCATTTAGGGTATAAATTGCTTGTGTGTTCTTCACTCCAAAGTGCATAACTTTACATTTATCTAGATTAAATTTCATCTGCCATTTAAGTGCCCAGTCCCCCAATTTATCTAAATCCCTCTGCAGCGAAGTAACATCCTGCTCACATTGTATTACTTTTCCTAGCTTTGTGTCATCTGCAAACACTGATACATGACTTTCAATGCCTATCTCAAGGTCATTTATAAATAAATTGAATGTATTGGTCCTATAAGACCCCTGAGGGACACCACTTACCACTGGTGTCCATCTTGAAAATGTACCATTTATGACCACTCTCTGTACCCTATCTTTTAGCCAGTTTTCTATCCAAGAACAAGTATTTTCATCTAGACCATTTTTTTCTTAACCACTCTTTCGACCACACCGCCCGGCCGTGCGGGAGTGGGTGAGGGACAAGAAGCCCCAGACGGTGCAGCAAGCGGCCACCTGGGCCGATGAGTATATGGACACGCGCACGTCCCACGGGGGGGAACGACCTCCACCCTCCCGATCCACCCTACCACCTCCCCGTGCCACATCCCCACCTCCGGCCGGAGCCAACAACACGCTGGCCGCACCCCGGGTCCCAACGCCGGCCCCTTCCACGGCTACCATCCGTTGTTATGGGTGCGGCCAGATGGGCCACTACCGCCAGAACTGCCCCAACCAGCCGCCCCTTCCGCGGGGCCCCATCTGAGCCCCACCCGCGGCTCATTGTTACCAGGAGGAATCCCCATACTGGGACCCACAGGAGGAATGGGGGATGCTGCATGAGGCCGATCCCGTGCAGGCTGCATCCGCCGACAAGCGCCAACACCACAGACAGGCGGTATGGATTAACGGGAGGGTCGCCGAAGATCTCCGCGACTCTGGCGTTACCATCACGCTTGTCCGGCCTCACCTGATTCCCCGAAAGGACCGGCTGGACCGCACCGTCGCTGTTCGCGTAGCCGGAGGCAAGGTGCTCCGACTCGCTACCGCCCGAGTCCATTTGGATTGGGGGTCGGGGGAGGGATCCGTGCAGGTGGGGTTACTCGACCAACTACCGGCAGAAATCCTCCTGGGGAATGACCTGGGACGCTTGGTATCAGCCTACGCCACGGAAGCGGCCGCCCCAGTGACCACCCGGCAACAAAGCCACCGGATCGACCAAGGCACTCCGGTCGGGACCCAGGTGAGACCAACCAGACCTCTCCGACCTCCCAAACCCCCCAAGCCTCCCAGACCTCCCCCCCCGACCGGATGAACCCACATCTCCTCCCCCGGACCACCCCCTCACGTGGAGTTCTTCAGCCACCCTCCGGCACCAGACCCAGACTGACCCCACCCTAGAAAGGTACCGCGACCGGGCCGGCCAGGGTCTCGGCGACGGACGGGACGACAGCATTGAGTGGGAAGATGGGCTACTGTATTGGTACACCAATAGGGGAGACGCTCAGAAACCACGAGCTCCCCACAAACAGCTAGTAGTGCCGCAGGCCCCCAGAAAGGAACTCCTGAGACTGGCCCACGACATTCCCCTCGCCGGCCATCTAGGAATGGCCAAGACCCGACACCGGTTAACCCGAGCATTCTTCTGGCCTCGCCTTAGTGAGGATGTCCGGGAGTACTGCCGCACCTGCCCGACCTGCCAGAAAACGGGGAAAACTGGGGACCACCCGAAAGCCCCCCTTCACCCCATGCCCATCATTCAAGAACCCTTTAGTCAGGTGGCGGTAGACATAATTGGTCCCTTACCCCGCCCCAGCGCCACCGGGAAGAGATATATTCTCACCGTGGTGGACTACACCACCCGATACCCCGAGGCGGTGGCCCTGTCTAACATTCAGGCAGACACTGTCGCCGATGGCCTCCTACAGGTGTTCTCTAGGGTAGGATTTCCTCAGGAAATCTTGTCTGATCAGGGCTCCCAATTCACCGCTGAGCTAACCCAACAGCTCTGGCGTCTGTGCGGGGTTAAGGTGCTTCACAGCGCCCCATACCACCCGCAGACGAACGGGCTGTGTGAGCGGTTTAATGGGACCCTGAAACAGCTCATCCGCGCTTACACCCAAGAGAGGAAAGACTGGGAGAAATACCTACCCCACCTGTTATTTGCCTACCGGGAGGTCCCCCAAGAGTCGACCGGGTTCTCCCCCTTCGAACTCCTGTACGGGCGACGGGTGCGAGGCCCACTAGACTTAGTCCGGGCGCAGTGGGAGGGGGGACAGGAAGCCAAAGGGCTCCCCGCCGTGAGTTACATCCTGGAGCTCCGAGAGCGCTTGACCGAACTCACGGCGATGGTTCAGGGGAACATGCAGGCAGCCCAGGCCCAGCAGAAGGCATGGTACGACTGCTCTGCCCGCAGCCGCTCGTTTCTCGATGGGCAGAAGGTCCTGGTGTTGAAACCACAGCGGCAGAACAAGCTGCAGGCGTCCTGGCAGGGCCCCTATCGGGTGGTCACCCAAGTGGGAGAGACCACCTACGTGGTTGTCAGCTGTACCGACACCAGGATCCAGCGGACGTTCCATGTCAATATGCTGAAGGCATACCACGAGCGCCCCGAGACGGTATCTGCCATCTGCGCTCCTGCGACCGAGGAGGCAGAACAGTTCCCCCTGGAAGACCTCCCCGGGATAGACGGTCGGCCCTCAGGGGTGGAACAAGTGCAGCTAGGGGAAGGGTTGGGCCCCCATAAGCAGGAGCAGGCTAGGCAGCTGCTCCAAGAGCACCAGGAGCTCTTCTCCGCACTCCCTGGCTACACCAGCCAGGCCGTGCACCAGGTGGAAACCCCCGGCCAGCGTCCCCTTCGGCAACCAGCATACAGACTCCCGGAGGCAGTATGCGAATCCATGCGGGCTGAAATCCGGGAGATGCTGGAGCTGGGAGTTATCGAGCCCTCTGCCAGTCCTTGGGCCTCGCCCGTAGTCCTGGTCCCCAAAAAGGATGGTACCACCCGGTTTTGTGTCGACTACTGAAGGCTCAATGACTGCACTGTCACTGATGCTTACCCCATGCCCCGAGTTGACGAGCTGTTGGATCAGATCTCCCAGGGCCATTTCTTGACCCCGGTAGATCTGTGCAAGGGGTACTGGCAGATTCCCCTTGCACAGGAGGCGACCCCGAAGTCGGCCTTCATCACCCCGTTCGGCCTGTACCAGTTTCGGGTCATGCCGTTCGGGATGAAGAACGCCCCGGCCACTTTTCAGCGGTTGATCGATCGCCTCCTCGATGGCCTCCAGGAATTCGCTTGCGCGTACCTGGACGACATCGCCATCTACAGCCAGACTTGGGAGGAACACCTTCACCATCTGGGGGTGGTATTTGCTCAGATAAGGGACGCCAACCTGACCCTTAAACCCGCGAAGTGTAGGATAGGGATGTCCGAGGTACAGTACCTCGGCCACCGGGTGGGTCGGGGAACCCAGCGTCCAGAACCGGCCAAGATAGAAGCCATTCTGGAGTGGCCCACCCCCATCACCAAGACTCAGGTCCTCGCTTTCTTGGGCACGGCAGGGTACTACTGGAAATTCGTTCTCAACTATAGCGTCCTCGCCAAACCCCTGACCGACCTGACTAAGAAAACCCTGCCCCGCCAAGTCCTGCTGTCCCCGGAGTGCGAAACCGCCTTCCAACAACTGAAGACTGCCCTAACCCAAGCACCCCTCTTGGCAGCTCCCAATTATAACAAACGCTTCATTGTCCATACAGACGCATCGATGTTCGGACTGGGAGCCGTATTAAGCCAAGTGGGGGACGACGGGGGGGATCATCCGGTGGCTTACATCAGCCGCAAACTCCTACCCCAGGAGGTGGGATACGCAGCGGTCGAGAAAGAATGTCTGGCCTTGGTTTGGGCCCTGCAAAAGTTCCAGCCGTATGTGTACGGGCGGTCCTTCACCGTAATGACGGATCACAACCCCCTGGTGTGGCTCAACCGGGTGGCGGGGGAGAACGGCCGCCTGTTGCGGTGGAGCCTGGCCCTCCAACCTTTTAACTTTTCTATCCAATACCGGCCCGGGCCACAGAAAGGGAATGCCGACGGTCTGTCCCGGCAATCGGCCCGGGAACCCGGAGATCCAAGCTCCCCGACTTCCCCTATTTGACCCTATTTGTCGGACTTGTTTGAAGGGGGGAGGAATGTCATGGAACGGACATAGGGGCTCTGACCAGCGAGCCCCAGAACTAACAGCCTGGGACAATTCAAAGACCTTTTTCTTTATTTGAGACTCTTTCGGTTTTGCGTGTTGAAATGAACAGTTATACCTTTTCTAGATGTGGTTTTATTGGTGTGATGTATTACCATGTATCCTGTATTGTATGAGTGTGGATTCAGATGTGTAATTGTGTGATGCATTTAAAGGTATTATATTTCCCCTGGGTTGCTAGGAGTGAAAGGCTGTGTTGAAATTCAATTGTATGCTAATTATTGTGTACATTAGCTCTGTGTGTGTGTGTAATCTGATGATGCAAGCATGCCATTGTATGCAAATTGAGTTCCCATTCAAGCCTGGGCATGTCTCCTTTGTGTGTGAGATGTTTAAATGCGTGTCCCATTTGAGTAAAGAGTCAGTTCAACTGCATTTGACTTGAAGCATACAGCCCCGTTTGGTGTCGTCCTTTCATCGCTAAAATCACAGTGCAGGAGGCACTCTGCGGTCTCCTAGCTCCCCACTACGCAGAACGGGTCAACTTAATTCGGCAGCACCATCTCGCCAAGTAACGCCAGGGTTATCTCAGGCCGCTCGAGACGCCGAGTGCCGTGACACTCGGTAGTCGGGCCTGACGCCATCAAGAGGGGGTCAGATTGGAGCACACCCGCAGACGGATAACACCTCATTCCGTCACACACCCATCAAGGGGTCTCACTGATTTATAAGAGGTTTCATTGCCACCCATCAAGGGGTCTCACTGATTTATAAGAGGTTTCTGAGATTTGTAATCTGTGGCTTCTCACTGCCACCCATCAAGGGGTCTCACTGATTTATAAGAGGTTTCACTGCCACCCATCACGGGGTCTAACTGATTTATAAAAGGTTTCTCAGATTTGTAATCTGTGGCTTCTCACTGCCACCCATCAAGGGGTCTCACTGATTTATAAGAGGTTTCACTGCCACCCATCAATGGGTCTCACTGATTTCTAAGAGGTTTCACTGCAACCCATCATTGGGCTCACTGATTTATAAGAGGTTTCTGAGACTTGTAATCTGTGGCTTCTCACTGCCACCCATCAAGGGGTCTCACTGATTTATAAGAGGTTTCTGAGACTTGTAATCTGTGGCTTCTCACTGCCACCCATCAAGGGGTCTCACTGATTTATAAGAAGTTTCTGAGACTTGCAATCTGTGGCTTCTCACTGCCAGCCATCTAGGGGTCTCACTGATTTATAAGAGGTTTCTGAGACTTGTAATCTGTGGCTTCTCACTGCCACCCATCAAGGGGTCTCACTGATTTATAAGAGGTTTCTGAGACTTGTAATCTGTGGCTTCTCACTGCCACCCATCAAGGGGTCTCACTGATTTATAAGAAGTTTCTGAGACTTGCAATCTGTGGCTTCTCACTGCCAGCCATCTAGGGGTCTCACTGATTTATAAGAGGTTTCTGAGATTTGTAATCTGTGTCTTGTCACTGGCTGCCAGCTATCAGGGTGTCTCACTGATTTATACCTGAGTTCTTTAAATCTTTAATCTTTATACCAGAGTTGAATCAGAGTTCTGTATATATTTAATCTATTTATCACTCACCATGTCTGAAAGAACAAAAAGGACAGGCAGATGCTCCCAGACATAGATAAGAGGGCAAGCAGCCCCTGTGTCGGGAGGCTGTGCCTCTGGTCGTGGTGGACGTGGTGCATCCTCTGCAGGGGCACGCTTGTCCTTTCTAACTGGTGCTGGCCGTCTTAAGCAGCAGCAACATACAGAGGATTTGGTGGATTGGCTAACCAGGCCATCCTCATCCTCTGAGTCCTCTGCCAGCCAGGCTTCTAGTGCTTTACAGTCCACCTCAGCTGCCAAAGCATCTAATGCAGCCTCCATGTCCATAGCTACTGTACTCCTGCCTTAGCCTCGCTATCACACACAGAGGAGTCAGCTGAATTGTTTGACTACAATGACAGTGACATGCTGCTTGAGGATGCGCAGCAAGTACAGTGCTCTGATTCAATCTCTGAGGTTGAGGAAGGGAGTATAATCAACCTAGAGGAAGGGGGTGCCAGTGATGACACAAATAACTGGCACTCATGTTGCCCCAGGAGCTGCAGCATCCTGCCAAGTTGGCTCCAGTGACGAGGATATAGGGGATGATGATGACAATGATGATGAGGTCACTAACTTCACCTGGGTGCCTGATCTTTTAGAGGAATCAATTGAGGAAGAGGGGGAAGAGGAGGCACAGCAAACACGAGGCACAATATCCTCTATGACCAACTGTAGAACTAGCCAGTCCACGGCATCACATATCACAGCTGCTCCAGTGCAGAGCGCTGTTGTCTCAAAGCACACACGCAGGAACTCTGCTGTCTGCTGGGAGTTCTTTAAGAAATGTGCAGCAGACCCCACCATTGCTATTTGTAAACTATGTCCGATGAGGCTGAAGCGTGGGATAGACACCGGACACTTTGGTACTACGTGCTTGAGGCGACATATGACCTCCTGCCACACATCCCGTTGGCGCAAAACTTTGCGTAGGTCCTCCTCCTCCTCCTCTGTCTCTACCCCCACTGTATGTCCTGCCATGTCATTGCCTACAACCTCCACTGACAGGGATGATGCTACAGTAATGGATGTACCAGGTCCTTCCTCACAATGTGACATCATCCCAGCAGCTGAAGATTTACGCAGTCAGATTACGTTGCCGCAGCTGCTGCAGCGTAAGAAAAAATATAGTCCCAACCATCCCCAAGCACAGCGTCTAAATGCCAGTTTAGCAAAATTACTCGCATTGCAGCTGCTGCCTTTCCAGCTGCCTTCCGTGAATTTGCTGAATGTGCTGTACCACAGTGGCAGGTTCCAAAACGCCATTACTTTTCACGCAAGGCCATTCCAGCACTATACCAACACGTGGAAGACAATGTTATCCAGTCATTGGGAAAGGCAGTCAGCAACAAGGTGCATGTGACTTTAGAAACGTGGTCCAGCAAGCATGGACAGGGTCGTTACATTTCCTTCACGGCACACTGGGTAACTCTGATTGCAGCTGGGAGGGATCCAAGACGGGGCTCTGTGCTGGAGCTTGTTCATCCACCACGCCTCCAGAAAGCTGCTTGTATGAGGTCTGTCTGCTCCACCACCACCACCTCTCCCTCTTCCTCCTCCTCCTCCTCCTTCTCTGTCTCTGGTGAAGTGGCAGTTAAACCGACGCCTGACAGGGTCTACGCAATGGCTCAAGCAAAAAGAAGCCATACTGTGCTTGAGCTGGTTTGTTTAGGGGACAGGAGCCGCACCGGGCCAGAAATTCTGTCAGCTCTGCAGGGCCAGGTACAGAGATGGTTAACACCACGCCAGCTTCAGCTGGGAATGATCATCTGTGATAATAGCAGCAACCTTCTCTCCGTCCTACGCAAGGGTAAATTGACGCATGTACCATGCCTAGCACACGTCCTAAATCTAGTGGTACAGCGTTTAGTAACCAAGTACCCAGGGCTGCAAGAGCTTCTCAGCCAGGCCAGAAAAGTCTGCAGCCACTTCAGATGGTCATTCCCAGCAAGCGTTCGCATGGCAGAAATTCAAAGAGAATTCCACCTTCCCACAAACCGTCTGATCTGTGACATGCCCACCAGGTGGAACTCGACATTAGCAATGCTGCAGCGTCTGCACAAGCAGCAGAGGGCCATCAACGAGTACCTGTGTGAGTATGGCACAAGGACAGGTTCAGGTCAACTTGTTTTTTTTTTCCCCCCGCAGTGGCTGATGATCAAGGATGCATGCACTGTACTGTCACCATTTGAGGAGGCAACGAGGATGGTGAGCAGGGACAGTGCATGCATCATTGACACAATTCCTTTAGTGTTCCTGCTGGAGCACACTCTGCGGGGAATTATAGATGTGGCTCTAGAGGCAGAGCAGCGGGAGGAAGAGGAGGCCTTCCCTAGCTCTCAAGGCCCCAGTCTTTCCGCAGACAGCATTCTAGCGGGTCCTACTCAGATCAGACAGGAGGAGGATGAGAAGGAGGAAGAGGCAGAATATTTAAGTAGTGGGGGCATTGAAGGTGGGGATTCCTCAAGGGCGGGTTTCGTGTGCCCAGAAACACAAGGGCTAGTGCGTGGCTGGGAGGAGGAAGTGTACAATGGGGTCATCCTCATTGACCAGGAAGACTCGGAAGCTAATGCCACCTCAAGTTACCAAGTGTCAAATGTAGGCACCCATTGCCAGCGTCTTCACCATATGGTGCAGGACTACCTAGGGGCAAGGGCAGACCTGGATACCTTTCCAGCAGATGATCCACTGGCTTACTGGGTGTTGAGATTGGATCACTGGCCAGAACTTAGCCAATATGCTATGCAGCTACTAGGTTGCCCTTCATCTAGCGTGCTTTCCAAAAGGACGTTCAGTGCCGCTGGAGGTTTTGTCACAGACAAAAGAGTGCGTCTGTCCACCGACTCTGTAGACCGGCTGACATATATAAAAATGAATCAGTCCTGGATCAGCAGCTATCAATCCCCTGATGCTGAAGTAATGGAATAGATAGGGGATGTCCTCTTCTGCATTCACAAAACCTCCAGCACTGAACTCTTCCACAATACCACAAAAGGGTTACAGTGTGAATGCACTTGCTGCCATGAAAGGCACAATATTTGGCTGCAATGACGCCTGTGCCCGATTTATAACATTTTAATTTTTTGAACCGAAGGGTCCAACCCTGCACTCTTCCACAATTCTACAGAGGTGTTACTGTATGATAGTACTTGCTGGCCTGGCACCAAAGCACAATATCTGGGTGCACTGATGCCTTTAAGAGATGCATAACTTTTTAATATAAGACCACATGGTCCACCCCTGCATTCTTCCACAATACTACAGAGTGGTCACTGTATGATTGTACTTGCTGGCCTGGCAGTCTGGCACCAAAGGCACAATATCTGGGTGCACTGACGCCTTGACCAGATTCATATCTTTTCAGTATAGGACCACATGGTCCACCCCTGCATTCTTCCACAATACTACAGAGGGGTTACTATATGATGATACTTGCTGGCCTGGCAGTCTTGCACCAAAGGCAGAGTATCTGGGTGCCCTGACGCCTTGACCAGAATCATATCTTTTTAATATAGGACCGCAAGGTTCACCCCTGCATTCTTCCACAATACCACAGAGGGGTTACTGTATGATGATACTTGCTGGCCTGGCAGTCTTGCACCAAAGGCAGAATATCTGGGTGCACTGATGCCTTGACCAGAATCATATCTTTTTAATATAGGACCGCAAGGTTCACCCCTGCATTCTTCCACAATACTACAGAGGGGTTACTGTATGATGATACTTGCTGGCCTGGCAGTCTTGCACCAAAGGCAGAATATCTGGGTGCACTGACGCCTTGACCAGAATCATATCTTTTTAATATAGGACCGCAAGGTCCACCCCTGCATTCTTCCACAATACTACAGAGGGGTTACTGTATGATTGTACTTGCTGGCCTGGCAGTCTGGCACCAAAGGCAGAATATCTGGGTGCACTGACGCCTTGACGAGAATCATATCTTTTTAATATAGGACCGCAAGGTTCACCCCTGCATTCTTCCACAATACTACAGAGGGGTTACTGTATGATTGTACTTGCTGGCCTGGCAGTATGACACCAAAGGCAGAATATATGGGTGCACTGACGCCTTGACCAGATTCATATATTTTCAATATAGGACCACATGGTCCACCCCTGCATTCTTCTACAATATGACAGAGGGGTTACTGCATGATGATACTTGCTGGCCTGGCAGTCTTGCACCAAAGGCACAATATCTGGGTGCACTGACGCCTTGACTAGAATCATATCTTTTTAATATAGGACCGCAAGGTTCACCCCTGCATTCTTCCACAATACTACAGAGGGGTTACTGTATGATGATACTTGCTGGCCTGGCAGTCTTGCACCAAAGGCAGAATATCTGGGTGCACTGACGCCTTGACCAGAATCATATCTTTTTAATATAGGACCGCAAGGTCCACCCCTGCATTCTTCCACAATACTACAGAGGGGTTACTGTATGATTGTACTTGCTGGCCTGGCAGTCTGGCACCAAAGGCAGAATATCTGGGTGCACTGACGCCTTGACGAGAATCATATCTTTTTAATATAGGACCGCAAGGTTCACCCCTGCATTCTTCCACAATACTACAGAGGGGTTACTGTATGATTGTACTTGCTGGCCTGGCAGTATGACACCAAAGGCAGAATATATGGGTGCACTGACGCCTTGACCAGATTCATATATTTTCAATATAGGACCACATGGTCCACCCCTGCATTCTTCTACAATATGACAGAGGGGTTACTGCATGATGATACTTGCTGGCCTGGCAGTCTTGCACCAAAGGCACAATATCTGGGTGCACTGACGCCTTGACTAGAATCATATCTTTTTAATATAGGACCGTAAGGTTCACCCCTGCATTCTTCCACAATACTACAGAGGGGTTACTGTATGATTGTACTTGCTGGCCAGGCAGTCTGGCACCAAAGGCAGAATATCTGGGTGCACTGACGCCTTGACCAGAATTATATCTTTTTAATATAGGACCACATGGTCCACCCCTGCATTCTTCCACAATACCACATAGGGGTTACTGTATGATAGTACTTGCTGACCTGGCACCAAAAGCACAATATCTGGGTGCACTGACGCCTTTAACAGATGCATATCTTTTTAATATAGGACCAAATGCTCCACCCCTGCATTCTTCCACAATACTACGGAGGGGTAACTGTATGATAGTACATGCTGGCCTGGCAGTCTTGCTGGCCTGGCACCAAAAGTACAATATTTGGGAGTACTGCCAATGACGCCTGTATCAGATTCATATCCTCAGAGGGGTTACGGTGTGACGGCACTGTTGCCGACGCTAAAGGCCCAATTTTAAATTACCTATTGTTACTTTAATCCAAAGCCTGCATAAGTTTCACAATAATTTAGCCAAAAAAATCACTAAACGTTTTCTATGTGTCCGAAAAAATGTCTCCTCTTTTCATACAGACTGCCGCCCCAAGCAGTTGTTTATGGATAGATTAAAGGAAAAGCATTTGAAACGTAATTTTTTTGTTTTTAAGCGTTTCTATACATCCTAGAAATCCGCCACTTCACGGGCAGGTTATGGGGACCTCCTAGGCATGATATTTGAAGGAATTTTTCGTTTTTATTTTTAACCCTTATTTCATGGAAAACTCACTGTCCCTTTAAAAATGATTTTTTTTTACTTTTTGTCCTTGTTTCCTGTCCCCCAGGGCACTACCCAGACCCCCATACACCTTTTATGTCAAATATCTAGCATATATGCCCTCTTGGAGGGCACTCTAAACACCGAATTTTCAGCCCCATTGACTTGTATGGAGTTCGGGTTCGGGTTCGGATCCAAACATTTGGAAAGTTCGGGTTTGAATACGAACCCGAACTCGGACGTGTTCGGCTCATCCCTAAAAATAAGCACATTGTTTTCATGTTCAAACCCAGTCACTTGCAGGTGTTATGGGGAAAGCCACCCCATCCACAAATGTCAAATATTTGCCAAAAAGATTGTGGGGGATAAGAGAAGGTTCATATTAGATGATAATAAATTGTGTTTTGGTTGTCTAAAGAAAGGACACACATAGTTTATGCAAGAAACATTATCCAAGACCACTTCATGAAGTTTCTGCAGCGGTCAACTTTTCTCAAAGAAGAAAGCAGAAGAAAACCATAGAAGCTTCAAACAGAGACAAAAGAAGGCGAATTAAGGTACAGGATTCTTACAGTGTAGGCAAGAGCAATTCAGAAGATGAAGACAGAGACACAAACTCTCATTCAAAATCTCTAGTCAAAGGTAGAAAGGAAATTAGAAAGATTATCAATGATGATAAACTTCATACAGAAATTCAGAATGCTCTTAAAAAAGAAGAGAAAAGAAGGAAAAGAATTGGAGAAAGAGTGCATGAATGATTAAAGCTGAGAGATTGTTGATGTTGAAGATGCTTCACTGGTAAAATGTCCAATAACAACAAAACTAGTTTTGGATGAAAATAGAAAAAACACTATGGGCCATATTACAATCCTAACGCAAACGTTTGCGCACGCGCAAAAACGCATTAACGTGAGGGGCAAAACCCTTTGCGCAGAACGTTGTATTACAAAGTCAGCGCGTAATCATCTAACGCGGGTGGACCTGCGCAAACCCTTTGCGAGCGTACTGTACTGCGTGCGTCTTATACTTAACATTGTGAGCGAAATGCGTTTGTGCGCTGGTACGTGGATGGTATTACAATATATGCGCAGTTTTAATGCACAGCCTTTGCGCGCATAATTTTAACAACTCCTAAAAGCTGGTGTTAATGGCAAATCTGAACGTCCTGGCCGAAACCGAATACACCAGCCCGAAAAAAACCCCAGCAAAGTATAGTTACACATTCTACGCATACCCAAACAATAAAATTGAGAAGTTGGGCATGTTTTTATTATTGCTGCAGCATATAGACTCAGATTGACTTTGGCAGGCGCAAAAACTTAACGTGAGATAATTGTGGTTCTTAATTCCGATTGGCTGAATCGCGTGAAAAAACAGTCCACACACCGATTTCTGCGCACAATGTTAATGCGCGCATGTTTTTGCCTGTCCGTTTTCCGCGCGTTATTTTTTGACGGATGAAAAAATGTGCGAGGATTGTAATACCAGCGTTACTTTACGCACATTAACGTCTAACGCTTTGCACAAAAATTCACGCGTTGCACGTGCGTTTTTGCGTGAAGAATGTAAGAGGGCCCTATGGTTCTGGAATTTGTTTTCTGAAATTATTAAATTTATTCAAAAATTCATCATCATTTATAGTAATTGGTGGGAGTGTAACTGTCAATGGTCATGGTTTTTAGAGATGTGTTGTCCCTTACATGTTTAAAGGTATGAGAACTAGCACTTCTTGGTTTCAAAAGCTGTATACACCAGAGACAGTAGACAGGAATGCCCACTAGCTTCTCATTAGAAAGCTGCTGCAGCTGCTCAAGGAGAGCAGTGTGTTGCATAACTCTTTAAAAGAACTGATCTGCATGTGGTCTAGAGGAGCACACGGTAATATACCAATGTATTTGTTTTATATTGAGTATAATGTAGTTTTTTATATCCCTTTAAATGTACAATGTGATCTGTTAATGATCTAACTGGATTTATCATATTACTGTGGGAAAGACATGTTTATTTTGCATGAGAGACTTGTAAAGGACTGTTTATGCATATTTTGAACATTATTTGCTTTTATTTCTTCTAGTTTTAACAGGGTCAGCTAAAAAGAGAGTGACAAATTAAATAGTAAAAAGACATCTGTATGAAGCATGCCATTTCTTTAGACCTGTTCAGCTACAATACCCATCAGGCTTGTCTAGCTCCAAAGGACCCCTGCATCTCCTCCATAGGGTATTCACTCCCCAGCTGGGGGGAGTCTTGCTTCTAAAGTCATCACGCCCATGCGTGATGACATCAGTGGGTGGGGGGAGATCCCACAGGTTGGGCTAACATCCAAGATTGGTGCCAGTTGGCGCAATCCACGAAACATTGGGCTAGATGGGCTAGAGATCTCCTCGGCATCCTAGTGGAGGAGTGTCAGGCCTGCCGAAAGGTGCCGATACTGAGTACCACGCATGCCGTCAAAAAAAAGCCCTGCATACAGTACACATACACTGAAAACACAACAAGCATGACCACCCTAAGTATATAAAAAATAAATTATAAATAAACATTCTATAGATATCTGCTTGCTCCAATGGGCGCTTCCCCTCGAGCAAAAAACAAAATTAGCATAAAAACATAGAAAGTAGGAGACGTATCTGAAATATAAAAATCATGGATACATAGTGCAGTTGTGTTCAAAATTATTCAACCCCCAATGCTGTAAAGGGTTTTAGGGAATTTATTGTACATTTGTAATTGTATTCAGAATGAAATCTTACAAGGACTTTTTAAAGAACCATATGCAACTAAAATGACATCAATTGGTTTTGTAATACAGTAGTAAATGTTTCTTTTGTGAATTCTTCATTGACACAATTATTCAACCCCTTAAAGACTATCACTCTGAAGAACAGAGGTTCATTCAAGTGTTTTCAATCAGGTATTGAAAACACCTGTGGATGTCACGGAGCAGCAATAAAGCATAATAAGCACCAATTAGGCAGCTTTAAAATGACTGTGATACTCAGCTCCTTCTAGACATTTACTGGTGTGGTTACAAACATGGTGAAGTCAAGAGAATGGTCCAGGAAGACAAGAGAAGAGGTGATTACTCTTCACAGGAAGGGCAATGGCTATAAGAAGATTGCAAAGATGTTAAACATACCAAGAGAGACCATAGGAAGCATCATTCGCAAATTCAAGGCAAAGGGCACTGTTGAAACGCTACCTGGTCGTGGCAGAAAGAAGATGCTGACTTCGACTGCTGTGCGCTACCTGAAGCATAGAGTGGAGAAAAGTCCCCGTGTGACTGCTGAGGAACTGAGAAAAGATTTGTCAGATGTGGGTACTGAAGTTTCAGCTCAGACAATACGGCGCACACTGCGTAATGAAGGCCTCCATGCCAGAACTCCCAGGCGCACCCCCTTGCTGTCTCCAAAGAATAAGAAGAGTCGACTGCAGTATGCCAAAAGTCATGTGGACAAACCACAGAAGTTTTGGGATAGTGTTCTGTGGACTGATGAAACAAAATTAGAACTGTTTGGGCCCATGGATCAACGCTATGTTTGGAGGAGGAAGAACAAGGCCTATGAAGAAAAGAACACCTTGCCTACTGTGAAGCATGGCGGGGGGTCAATCATGCTTTGGTGCTGTTTTGCTTCTGCAGGTACAGGGAAGCTTCAGCGTGTGCAAGGTACCATGAATTCTCTTCAGTACCAGGAGATATTGGATGACAATGTGATGCAGTCCGTCACAAACCTGAGGCTTGGGAGACGTTGGACCTTTCAACAGGACAATGATCCCAAGCATACCTCCAAGTCCACTAGAGCATGGTTGCAGATTAAAGGCTGGAACATTTTGGAGTGGCCATCGCAGTCACCTGACTTAAATCCGATTGAGAACTTCTGGTTGGACTTAAAGAAAGCAGTTGCAGTGCGCAAGCCTAAGAATGTGACTGAACTGGAGGCTTTTGCCCGTGACGAATGGGCGAAGATACCCGTAGATCGCTGCAAGACACTTGTGTCAAGCTATGCTTCACGTTTAAAAGCCGTTATAACTGTAAAAGGATGTTGTACTAAGTACTAAGATTGAATGTCACTTGGGGGTTGAATAAAACTGATAATGATGTGAGCACAGAAAAGACATTTGTGGTTATTTCATTATAAATGTTATGTTATATTTGTCTGACCTACACGTGCCTCTTTGATTTAATTGTAAGCAAGATGACTGAATGATCAAAATCAATGTCAAACTGGCCAAAACGCTCAATTTCAGTGGGGGTTGAATAATTTTGAACACAACTGTATATACAAAAATGCTCAATTAGATCCCGTCTGGAATTGCACTCAAAGGATAAATGTAAAATAACTGCACATTATAGGTTACCACTCAGTAGGTGTACCGTGCGGCGGTGGTAAGACGACGTATGTTTCTTACCACCACCGCATGGTACAACTACTGAGTGGTAACCTATAATGTGCCGTTATTTCACATTTATCCTTTGATGGCAAGAAATATCATCACCGAGCTACGACCAAACAGCGAACACCTGGCGCCATCATGTGAAGGTTGTCTTCATGTTGGAGCCTCATTGGCTACAGTGTCAATAAAGTGCCAGTCTTCAAATCCGCTAGAAATAAAATCAAATTTGCAGAATAAATTAAAAGAGCTTCCGAGAATAGACTTGTTAGTGACAAGGTTTGGGCATTAAATCCACCATTAATTATTGAATTAATTTGCAATAATTAAGGCCCTAAGTTGCAACAATAATATTTATTATTCTTTTGGGTATTATGGTCGAATATACGTATGAAAAACACACAGAAAACAGTGCAATATGAATTGACAATTTACTTGGCAATTTATATTAACAGTTTATAACATATTTTATAGTAACTAACAAAATAGACTAACAAACTAACAGTCATGGAATAGTCATATCACACAGTACAGCAAACAAATCAACAATACTAAACAATACAGAAATGAAATGAAAACAAGATGCAATCAACTTACTAAGGCCCCCAGCTTTTGGCTGGGAGCTGAGAGATTTCATAGTCATCCTTCCTCTCCAGGTACACACAGCAAAAGAGACCTAACAGTTTGATTCAGACCCAAGTATTCCCAGTGGGAGTCACCAATAGTAGGTAAACCTCTCTAAAATAGGCTGGCTTAATGACATCACAACTAGCCACACAGGACAAAAAGCCTACACTCTGCCCCTAGTGTTCCTTCTTTAGTATAACAATCAGTTAATATTAAAATATGATAATTTATGGCAGAAATCATTCATGATCACTACACAAGGTATATACAAAAAGGAGGACTAGGATCAAAAATAAGTAGCAGTCTACAGTGAGGTACGTTTGCCCACTGAAAAAGAAATGATCAGTCCATAATTTTAATGGTAGGTTTATTTTAACAGTGAGAGTGTCACGATTCCCCCTAGAGTCTATGGTGTTGGTCCCTATACAAAGTATTCTATCTACCCTTCCGATCCTTGAAAGCTATCTAAATTCAGGGAACAGAATGACATACACCCAGTAAGTGTTGACAGATACCAAAGCACAACGAGATACTTAGTCAGCATAGCAGTGGTCTTAACACCAGGAGAGGAAGTCAGCTGTATGCCACTATCGATACACAGAGCGGGTTTACCAGGAATAGTCAAGTTGATACACAGAGTGGGATCGTCAGGAATAGCCAAGTCGGTACACAGAGCGGGTTCATCAGGAGTAGCCAAGTCGGTAACCGAAGGGTTTGTCAGGAATAGCCAAATTGGCACACAGAGCAGGTTCATCAGGAAAAGCCAGGTTGGTACACAGAATAGCCAGAATACAAGAAAGCACTGAGGGATGTGAAACCACGTCAGGGCATTGGTGTGAATGAGATGGTGGGCTTTAAACCCGGCAGGCACCGTGTCATCAGACCACGCCCCACCCCCTGGTATCTCACGTGACCGCCACGGTCCTGTTCTTCACTCAGTGCCCGGCCAGCAAGCAGCGAACAGGACGCTGCGGGGCACCAGGTTCTACCAGCATGTGATATGACAGAGAGACAGTCTCGGTCTCAACTGACAACAACACTTTCACCCAGTTCTCATCTGAATAATTCAACTGTTCATTGGCAAACTTCAGAGGGGCCTGTACATGTGCTTTCTTGATCAGGGGGATCTTGTGGGTGCTGCAGGATTTCAGTCCTTCACAGCGTAGTGTGTTACCAATTGTTTTCTTGGTGACTATAGTCCCAACTGCCTTGAGATCATTGACAAGATCCTCCTGTGTAGTCCTAGACTGATTCCACACCATTCTCATGATCATTGAAACTCCACGAGGTGATGAGATCTTGCATGGAGCCCCAGACCAATGGAGAGTGATCGTTTCTTCCATTTGCTAATAATCACAAAAACTGTTGTCACCTTCTCACCAAGCTACTTGACGAAGGTCTTGTAGCCCATTCCAGTCTTATGTAGGTCTACAATCTTGTCCCTGACATCCTTGGACAGCTCTTTGGTCTTGGCCATGGTGGAGAGTTTGAATTCTGATTTCTTGCTTCTGTGTCTTTTATACATTGAAAAACTCTCATATAAACTTTACCTCATGCTAGGTGCCCTGTACAGAAACAAATCCTGCCTGAGCCCTGCAGTAAGAATGCAGATTGTACAACAAATGCTTATGCCGGTCGTTGAATATGGAGATGTTGTGTATGCAGCTGCCCCGCAAACACACTTTCATAAACTTACTACATTCTAAAACTCATTTTGCGCTTTGTGCTAAAATGTAACTTCCTTCCTGGTAAAATGTTTTATAAATAAATACAGGTAAAAGGCTCAGATTAGGAGTAGGGATGAGCCGAACACCCCCGTGTTTGGTTCGCATTCGAACGCGAACAATTTCAAAAGTTCGAGTTCGAACTCGAACCAAACTCAATGCAAGTCAATGGGACTCGAAAGTTTGAATTTTAGGGTGCCCTCCAAGAGGGCATATATGCAAGATATATGCCAGAAAATGTGTATGGGGGTCCAGTTAGTGCCCTGGGGGACAGGAAACAAGGAAAAAAAGGAAAAAAAAAAGTTTTTAAAGGAACAGTGAGTTTTCCATGAAATAAGGGTTAAAAAAAACCACGAAAATTCTTTCAAATATCGTGCCTAGGAGGTCCCCATAACCTGCCCGTGAAGTGGCGGATTTGTAGGATGTATAGAAACATTTAAAGTATAGTATCTGAAGTTGAGCACCTTTTGGCAATTTGACACTTTATGAATTAATAATAAATTGCACTTTTGAGGTTTATGAAGAACATAGTAAATAAATATGCAATGGAAATTTTTGCACTTTAGATATTCAAATAAACACCTTCATAGTGTAATTTGGAGAAGATATTTGAAAAAGAGTGGTATTATTAATTAATTGATAGGTTTCATAATAGGTACATACTCATTTATTACCATACAAAGAGACGGATTGGGTATATGCATATGGGATAGAAATATATGTTATGTCCCTAGAGAGGTCTGGAATTATAGATACTTTGCGATGATATATCTGTAGAGAGTAATATAAATTAGGCACTTCAGTATCTAGGGGTTGAATGGGTGTTTTTCCTAGAACTGTTGTATTTGAATAGCTATTAGGCTTTGTTATGTAAATAGTGCTATGTTGTTGGACGTTAAAATAATAAGTCCAGAAAATGCCCCCGAAAATATGTTGATAAGAGGGAGAGAGGTACAAGAATATGAAGATTTTGTAATTTTGTTCGGACTTGTATGAGAATATATAGATAAGCGTGGAGAGTTATGAAGAAGACCAATGAACCGCAGGATAAAGCGGGGTGGAACGCACCACCATTTTGAAGGTCGGACCATTCTCCAGGATTGAACGGTATCCCGCGCATGCGCGGTAGCATCGCCGAATGCCGGAAATTTTCAGTTTTTTTGCCTAATTATGTTATGAAGACTTGGGAATATAAGGACATAGAAACATAGAAACATACAAAAATGTCGGCAGATAAGAACCTTTCGGCCCATCTAGTCTGCCCAATTACATGGATACTTTACCTGGATTTATCTTTTGTTTAGGATAGCCTTATGCCTATCCCATGCTTGCTTAAATTCAATTACTGTTTTGGCCTCTACCACTTCTACTGGAAGACTGTTCCATGTATCCACCACCCTCTCAGTAAAATAATGCTTCCTGATGTTACTTTTAAACCTTTGCCCCTCTAATCTAAGACTATGTCCTCTTGTTTTGCTATTTTGTTTCCTTTTAAATATACTCCCTGGACACTGCAGGACTGTTGAGAATATTCATTTTTTGCCGTCTGAGGAAGCGATTTACTCGCGAAACGCGTCTTGGCGTTATTTTACTTGTTATTAATTGTTTTTATTTCAATAAATCGTTGTCAATGATCCTGCTGCTGCACTTTATTCCTTAAGGGAAACATCTTGGATAAAGACCGAAGAGGGGAGTCCGGTACCTCCTTAATATACCGGTGGCTTACAATATCGAGTGTCTGATCTTAGACACAGCAACACGTGAGTTGGACCTCTATATGTTTGTGGGGGGCTTATTTAAAGCAAGTTACACTATGTGCCATATTTTCTATCTTTTGAGGGTTGAAGAACAACATTTGTGAGAAGTAAGAACAAGAATAACAACTTCCCCCTACTCTGAGAAAATCTTTTCTTCACTCATTTCGGAGGTTGGAGGTAAACCACCGCGTGGGTGATTTTTTTGCTGCTGACTCTGAACTGCCTTTTTTAATGATCTTGATTAATGAATAAAAAAACCATTTGGGGTTGCTGAAAATTTCCCAGTTGGTGCACTGTTCGACTTCAGCCGCTAGGTGGCGCCAGATACTTACCTTTTTTCAGGTTCAAGACTATGCCAATCACGGATCAGAGTCCTGATTGGGTAAATTTTGCCAATCATGGGCTCACAGAGCTAAGTCCCGCAGCACACTATATAAGGCTTCACACAGCGCTTTAGCACGTGTTTTTTGAGAGGAGATTGTACTGTTAGTGTGTGTTCTCACTGCCAGTCTGCCACCAGCTATTGGGCGGGGTCTCATTTCTACAAAATATCTCGGAATTGTTGTAATCTTTGTGTTCTCACTGCCACCATCAATTTTGGGGGTCAGTCATCTATACAAAATATCTGGAAATTGTTCTATTCTTTGTGTTCTCACTGCCACCAAGTATTTTGGGGGTCTGATTTCTACAAAATATCTGGGAATTGTTCTAATCTTGGTGTTCTCACTGCCACCAGCAATTTTGGGGGTCAGTCATTTCTACAAAATATCTGGGAATTGTTCTAATCTTTGTGTTCTCACTGCCACCAAGTATTTTGGGGGTCTCATTTCTACAAAATATCTGGGAATTGTTCTAATCTTTGTGCTCTCACTGCCACCAAGTGTTTTGGGGTTCTCATTTCTACAAAATTTCTGGGAATTGTTGTAATCTTTGTATTCTCACTGCCACCAAATATTTTGGTGATCAGTCATTTCTACAAAATATCTGGGAATTGTTGTAATCGTTGTGTTCTCACAGGCACCAGCAATTATGTGGGTCAGTCATTTCTCCAAAATATCTGGGAATTGTTCTAATCTTTGTGTTCTCACTGCCACCAGCAGTTTTGTGGGTCAGTCATTTCTACAAAATATCTGGGAATTGTTCTAATCTTTGTGTTCTCACTGCCACCAGCAATTTTGGGGGTCAGTCATCTATACAAAATATCTGGGAATTGTTCTAATCTTTGTGTTCTCACTGCCACCAGCAATTTTGGGGGTCAGTCATTTCTACAAAATATCTGGGAATTGTTCTAATCTTTGTGTTCTCACTGCCACCAAGTATTTTGGGGTCTCGTTTCTACAAAATATCTGGGAATTGTTCTAATCTTTGTGTTCTCACTGCCATCAAGTATTTTGGTGGTCTCATTTATACAAAATATCTGGGAATTGTTCTAACTATTGTGGGGGTCTCATTTCTACAAAATATCTGGGAGTTGTTGTAATCTTTGTGTTATCACTGCCACCAGCAGTTTTGGGGGTCAGTCATTTCTACAAAATATCTGGGAATTGTTCTAATCTTTGTGTTCTCACCTTCACCAGCAGTTTTGGGGGTCAGTCATTTATACAAAATATCTGGAAATTGTTCTAATCTCTGTGTTCTCACTGCCACCAGCAGTTTTGGGGGGCAGTCATTTCTACAAAATATCTGAGAATTGTTCTAATCTTTGTGTTCTCACTGCCACCAAGTATTTTGGGGGTCTCATTTATACAAAATATCTGGGAATTGTTCAAATCTTAGTATTCTCAATTAGGGATGAGCTGCTCGGGTTCGGACGGTTCGGGGTTCGACCCGAACTTAGCCTGTTCGAGCAGTTCGCGAACACCGAACATTTCCGGGTGTTCGCCACATGTTCGACCACAATGGACCACAATGCATTTTCCCACTGGCCTGAAGCTCGTAATTGGCTACAGCCTTGCACCTGACCACAGGTCTGCTGCAAGACTGGTTGAACACTATGCCAATCTCTGCTCAGAGTCCTGATTGGGCAAATTTTGCCCAATCATGGGCTCACAGAGCTAAGTCCCGCAGCACACTATATAAGGTTTCCACGCAGCGCTTCTGCACGCATTTCAGAGGAGATTTCAAAGGCGATAGTTGTGTGTGTTGTTACTGCCGGTCTGCCACGCTACTGGGGGGGTCTGGGGGGTCTAATTTTGACCAAATATCAGGGAATTTAGGTGATGTGCGTCTTGTCACTGTGCCAGCAAGTTTTTTTGGGGTTTACAACTTTCTTTAAAACATTTGTGGATTGAGGTGATTTTCTGGGTCTTGTCACTGTGCCAGCAAATCTTTTTGGGTCTCATTTATACCAAATATCAGGGAATTTAGGTGATGTGTGTCTTGTCACTGTGCCAGCAAGTTTTTTGGGGTTTACAACTTTATTTAAAACATTTGTGAATTGAGGTGATTTTCTGGGTCTTGTCAGTGTGCCAGCAAGTCTTTGTGGGTCTCATTTATACCAAATATCAGGGAATTTAGGTGAGGTGTGTCTTGTCACTGTGCCAGCAAGTTTTTTTCTGGTTTACAACTTTATTTAAAACATTTGTGAATTGAGGTGATCTTCTGTGTCTTGTCGCACAGCCAGCAAGTTTTTTTGGGGCTCACTAATTTCTTTAAAACACTTGTGAATTAAGGTGATCTGTGTCTCGTCACACAGCCAGCAAGTTTTTTTGGGCTCACTAATTTCTTTAAAACACTTGTGAATTAAGGTGATCTGTGTCTCGTCATACAAACAGTACCACGCTGTATTTTGGGGCTCACTAATTTCTTCAAAACACTTGTGAATTAAGTTGATCTGTGTCTCATCACACAAACAGTACCACGCTGTATTTTGGGGCTCACTAATTTATTTAAAACATTTGTGAATTGAGGTGATCTTCTGTGTCTCGTCACACCGCCAGCAAGTTTTTTTGGGGCTCACTAATTTCTTTAAAACACTTGTGAATTAAGGTGATCTGTGTCTCGTCACACAAACAGTACCACGCTGTATTTTGGGGCTCACTAATTTCTTTAAAACACTTGTGAATTAAGGTGATCTGTGTCTCGTCACACAAACAGTACCACGCTGTATTTTGGGGCTCACTAATTTATTTAAAACATTTGTGAATTGAGGTGATCTTCTGTGTCTCGTCACACAGCCAGCAAGTTTTTTTGGGGCTCACTAATTTCTTTCAAACACTTGTGAATTAAGGTGATCTGTGTCTCGTCATACAAACAGTACCACGCTGTATTTTGGGGCTCACTAATTTCTTCAAAACACTTGTGAATTAAGTTGATCTGTGTCTCGTCACACAAACAGTACCATGCTGTATTTTGGGGCTCACTAATTTCTTTCAAACACTTGTGAATTAAGGTGATCTGTGTCTCGTCATACAAACAGTACCACGCTGTATTTTGGGGCTCATTAATTTCTTTAAAACATTTGTGAATTGAGGTGATCTTCTGTGTCTTGTCACACAGCCAGCAAAATTTTTTGGGGCTCACTAATTTCTTTAAAACACTTGTGAATTAAGGTGATCTGTGTCTCGTCATACAAACAGTACCACGCTGTATTTTGGGGCTCACTAAGTTCTTTAAAAAACTTGTGAATTAGGGTGATCTTCTGTGTCTCGTCACACAGCCAGCAAGTTTTTTTGGGGCTCACTAATTTCTTTAAAACACTTGTGAATTAAGGTGATCTGTGTCTCGTCACACAAACAGTACCACGCTGTATTTTGGGGCTCACTAATTTCTTTAAAACACTTGTGAATTAAGGTGATCTGTCTCTTGTCACTGGCTGCCAGCTATCAGTGTGTCTCACTGAGTTATAACAGAGTTATTTAAATCTTTATACCAGAGTTATTATTATTATTATTATTCTTTATTTATAAAGCGCCAGCATATTCCGCAGCGCTGTACAATAAGCACAGTATAGACAGGGTTACAATACATTGAGCAACATTTGACAAACAGTACAGGAGGAGATGAGGGCCCTATTCCCGTAGGAACTCACAATCTGGGAGGGTTGGGGGTTGGAAACAGGAGGAGAGGACTGTAAGGTGAGAGTGATTGATGGTTGCGTCAGTGAGTTGGGTGGTAGGCTTCCCTAAATAGGAATGTTTTAAGGGAGCGTTTGAAGGAAGAGAAGTTAGGGGAAAGTCTGACAGTACGAGGGAGAGCGTTCCAGAGAGTGGGGGCTGCGCATGAGAAATCCTGCAGTCTATCATGGGAAGAAGTGATGCGGGGAGAAGCTAGGCGCAGGTCACTGTTTGACCTTAGGGAGCGGGCTGGGGTGTATTTGGTGATTAGTGAGGACAGGTAGTGGGGAGCTGAGTTAGTGAGGCTTTTGTAGGTAAGGATAAGGATTTTGAACTTAATTCTGCAGTGGATGGGGAGCCAGTGAAGGGACTCGCAGAGGGGAGCGGCAGAGACAGAGCGGCGGGTGAGGTGAATTAGCCTGGCGGAGGCGTTCAGGATGGATTGTAGGGGGGAGAGGTGGGACAGAGGGAGGCCAGATAAGAGATTATTGCAATAGTCGAGTCGGGAGATTACCAGGGCGTGTATGAGTTGTTTTGTGGCGACAGCGGTAAGAAATGGCCGAATTCTGTAAATATTACGCAGTTGGTATCTGCAGGAGGAGGAAAGAGACTTGATGTGGGGGATGAAGGAAAGAGCAGAGTCAAGTGTAACTCCAAGACAGCGAACTTGGTTTGATGGGGAGATGGTGATACCCTCCACCGTGATCGAGAAGTCAGGAGGTGGGGCGGCATTAGAGGGAGGAATAAGTAGGAGTTCAGTCTTTGACATGTTGATCTTTAGGTGGTGGGAGGCCATCCAGGAGGAGATGCCAGATAAACAGTCACTGACTTTGGAAAGGACAGGGGGAGAGAGATCAGGGGTAGAGAGGTAGATCTGAGTGTCATCAGCGTAGAGGTGGTAATTAAAGCCAAAGCTGTTGATGATTTTGCCCAGGGAGGAGGTGTAGATGGAAAAGAGCAGAGGACCAAGGACAGAGCCTTGAGGTACACCAACAGATAGAGGCAATGAGGAGGAGGAGTTACCAGCAAAGGACACACAGAAGGACCTGTTGGATAAATAGGAGTCAATCCAAGCAAGTGCAGTGTCACCGAGACCCAGAGAGTTGAGGGTCAGTAGAAGGAGGGGGTGGTCAACAGTGTCAAAAGCAGCCGAGAGGTCAAGCAGGATGAGAATAGAATAGTGGCCGTGTTTTTTAGCAGTTAGGAGGTCGTTGGTGACTTTGGTGAGGGCAGTTTCAGTTGAGTGTAGGGGACGGAAGCCAGATTGCAGGGGGTCAAGTAGGGAATTGGAGGACAGGAAGATGGAGAGGCGGTTGAAGACTAGTTTTTCTAAGAGCTTAGAGGTAAAGGGAAGCAGGGATACAGGACGGTAGTTGGATGGAGAGTTGGGATCTAGGGATGGTTTCTTTAGTAAAGGGGTAACTAGCGCGTGTTTGAAGGCGGATGGAAAGGAGCCAGTGGAGAGAGATAGGTTGAAGATGTGTGTGAGAGCAGGGGTGAGGGAGGAGGAGAGGGGAGGAATTAGATGTGAGGGAATGGGGTCGAGCGGGCACGTGGTGAGATGTGAGGAGGACAATAAGGAATTGACTTCCTCCTCAGTGGTTGGGAGGAAGCGGCAGAGGGTGGCAGATGGGACCTGTGGGAGTGGAGGTGGCAGATAACTATCTTGTGTTGGGATGTTGCTTCTGATAGTTAAAGTTTTACTGAGGAAGTAGTCTGCCAGGTCTTGAGCGCTGAAGGCAGCTGAGGGGGGAGGTGCAGGTGGGTAGAGGAGGGTGTTGAAGGTGGACCAGAGCCGTTTAGGGTTGGAGGACAGCGTAGATATAAGAGATGAGAAGAAGGATTGTTTGGCCAAGTGGAGGGCAGAGGTGTATGACCGGAGAATAAACTTGAAGTGAACAAAATCAGCTTCAGAGCGGGATTTCCTCCAGGCACGCTCTGCGGTGCGGGAGCATCTTTGCAGATGAATCAGAGTTGAATCAGAGTTCTGTATATATTAATCTATATATCACTCACCATGTCTGAAAGAACAAAAAGGACAGGCAGACGCTCCCAGCCACAGATAAGAGGGCAAGCAGCCCCTGTGTCGGGAGGCTGTGTCTCTGCTCATGGTGGATGTGGTGCATCCTCTGCAGGGGCACGCTTGTCCTTTCTAACTGGTGCTGGCCGTCTTAAGCAGCAGCAACATACAGAGGATTTGGTGGATTGGCTAACCAGGCCATCCTCATCCTCCGAGTCCTCTGCCAGCCAGGCTTCTAGTGCTTTACAGTCCACCTCAGCTGCCAAAGAATCTAATGCAGCCTCCATGTCCACGGCTACTCCTGCCGTAGCCTCGCTATCACACACGGAGGAGTCAGCTGAATTGTTTGACTACAATGACAGTGACATGCTGCTTGAGGATGCGCAGCAAGTACAGTGCTCTGATTCAAACTCTGAGGTTGAGCAAGGGAGTATAATCAACCTAGAGGAAGGGGGTGCTAGTGATGACACACAAATAACTGGCACTCATGTTGCCCCAGCAGCTGCAGCATACTGCCAAGTTGGCTCCAGTGACGAGGAGATAGGGGGTGATGACAATGATGATGAGGTCACTGACTCCACCTGGATGCCTGATCGAACAGAGGAGTCAAGTGAGGAGGAGGAGAAGGCACAACAAACACGAGGCACAACATCCTCTATGACCAACCATAGCACTAGCCAGTCCCAGGCATCAGATGTCAGAGCTGCTAAGGTGCAGAGCGCTGTTGTCTCAAAGCACACATGCAGGAACTCTGCTGTCTGGGAGTTCTTTAAGAAATGTGCAGCAGACCGCACCGTTGCTTTTTGCAATCTATGTCAGATGAGGCTCAAGCGTGTGAAAGACACCGGACGCTTGGGTACCACGTGCATGAGGCGACATATGACCACCTGCCATGCATCTCGTTGGCGCAAAGCTTTGCGTAGTTCCTCCTAACCTGTCTCTACCCCCACTGGGGATGTCCTAGGCACAATATTTTTTATTTTATTTTTAACTTTTATTTAATGGAAAACTCACTGTCCCTTTAAAAACTTTTTTTAAACTTTTTGTCCTTGTTTCCTGTCCCCATGGCACTACCCGGACCCCCATACACCTTTTATGTCAAATATCTTGCATATATGCCCTCTTGCAGGGCACTCTAAAAACCGAACTTTTGAGTCCCATTGACTTGCATTGAGTTCGGTTCGTGTTCAAGTTCGAACTCGAACTTTGAAATTGTTCGAGTTCGAATGCGAACCGAATACGGGGGTGTTTGACTCATCCCTAGTGCAGACGCTGCAGCATTGCTAATGTCGAGTTCCACCTGGTGGGCATGTCACAGATCAGATGGTTTGTGGGAAGGTGGAATTCTCTTTGAATTTCTGTCAGGCGAACACTTGCTGGGAATGACCGTCTGAAGTAACTGCAGCCTTTTCTGGCCTGGCTGAGAAGCTCTGCCAGCCCTGGGTACCTGGTTAGGAAACACTGTACCACCAGATTTAGGACGTGTGCTAGACATGGTACATGCATCAACTTACCCTGGCGTAGGGTGGAGATAAGGTTGCCGCCATTATCACAGATGACCATTCCCAGCTCAAGCTGGCGTGGTGTTAACCATCTCTGCACCTGCCCCTGCAGAGCTGACAGAATTTCTGGCCCGGTGTGGCTCCTGTCCCCTAAACAAACCAGCTTAAGCACAGCATGGCATCTTTTTGCTTGAGCCATTGCGTAGCCACTGTCGCGCGTCGGTTTAACTGCCACTTCGCCAGAGACACAGAAGGAGGCGGAGGAAGAGGGAGAGGTGGTGGTGGAGCAGACAGACCTCATACAAACAGCTTTCTGGAGGTGTGGTGGGTGAACGAGCTCCAGCACAGAGACCCTTCTTGGATCCCTCCCAGCTGCAATCAGAGTTACCCAGTGTGTCATGAAGGAAATGTAACGACCATGTTCATGCTTGCTGGACCACGTGTCTAAAGTAATGTGCACCTTGCTGCTGACTGCCTTTCCCAATGACTCCATAACATTGTCTTCCACATGCTGGTATAGTGCTGGAATGGCCTTCCGTGAAAAGAAATGGCATTTGGAACCTGACACTGTGTTACAGCACATTCAGCACGTTCACGGAAGGAAGCAGAGTCCACCAGCTGGAAAGGTAGCAGCTGCAATGCGAGTAATTTTGCTAAGCTGGCATTTAGACGCTGTGCTTGGTTGGAACTATATTTTTTCTTATGCTGCAGCAGCTTTGTCAACGTAATCTGACTGCGTAAATCTTCAGCTGATGGGATGCTGTCACATTGTGAGGAAGGACCTGGTACATCCATTACAGTAGCATCATCCCTGTCAGTAGAGGTTGGAGTCAATGACATGGCAGGACATATAGTGGGGGTAGAGATAGGTGAGGAGGAGGACCTTCGCAAAGTGTTGCGCCAACGGGATGGGTGGCAGATGTCATATGTCACCTCAAGGACGTGATACCCAAGCGTCCGGTGTCTTTCCCACGCTTCATCCTCATCTGAGATAGATTACAAATAGCAACGGTGTGGTCTGCTGCACATTTCTTAAAGAACTCCCACACAGCAGAGTTCCTGGATGTGTGCTTTGAGACAACAGCGCTCTGCACCTGAGCAGCGCTGACATCTGATGCCTTGGACTGGCTACGGTTGGTCATAGAGGATGTTGAGCCTCGTGTTTGTTGAAACCTCCTCCTCCTCACTTGACTCCTCTGTTCGATCAGGCACCCAGGTGGAGTCAGTGACTTCATCATCATTGTCATCACCCCCTATCTCCTCGTCACTGGAGCCAACTTGGCAGTATGCTGCAGCTGCTGGGGCAACATGAGTGCCAGTTATTTGTGTGTCATCTAGGTTGATTATATTCCCTTCCTCAACCTCAGAGATTGAATCAGAGCACTGTACTTGCTGCGCATCCTCAAGCAGCATGTCACTGTCATTGTAGTCAAACAATTCAGCTGATAATGATAGTGAGGCTACAGCAGGAGTAGCTGTGGACATGGAGGCTGCATTAGATGCTTTGGCAGCTGAGGTGGACTGTAAACCACTACAAGCCTGGCTGACAGAGGACTCGGAGGATGAGGATGGCCTGGTTAGCCAATCCACCAAGTCCTCTGTATGCTGCTGCTGCTTAAAACGGCCAGCACCAGTTAGAAAGGACAAGCGTGCCCCTGCAGAAGATACACCATGTCCACGATGACCAGCGGCACAGCCTCCTGACACAGAAGTTGCTTGCCCTCTTATCTGTGTCTAGGAGCGTTTGCCTGTCCTTTTTAGTCTTTCTGACATGGTGAGTGATATATAGATTATAGATATACAGAACTCTGATTCAACTCTGTTATGAAAATTGGAGATATGCTGCAGAACTCTGATTCAACTCTGGTATAAAGATTAAAGATTTCCAGAACTCTGGTATAACTCAGTGAGACACCCTAATAGCTGGCAGGCAGTGACAAGACACAGATTACAATTCCCAGAAACCTCCTATAAATCTGTGAGACCCCTGATGGGTGGCAGTGACAAGACACAGATTGCAATTCCCAGGAACCTCCTATAAGTCAGTGAGACCCCCGATGGGTGACAGTGACAAGACACAAATTACAATTCCCAGGAACTTCCTATAAATCAGTGAGCCCCCCTGATGGGTGGCAGTGTGACAAGACACAGATTACAATTCGCAGAAATCTTCTAGAAGTATGTGACACCCCATGATAGCTGACTGTCAGTGACTGAGAAGACACGGATTACAATTCACGGAAATTTTATGGAAGTATGTGACAACACCCTGATAGCTGACTGTAAGTGACTGAGAAGACACGGATTACAATACACAGAAATTTTATGGAAGTATGTGACACCCCCTAATAGCTGACTGTCAGTGACTGAAAAGACACAGATTACAATTCACAGAAATTTTATGGAAGTATGTGACACCACCCTGATAGCTGACTGTCATTGACTGAGAAGACACGGATTACAATTCACAGAAATTTTATGGAAGTATGTGACTCCACCCTGATAGCTGACTGTCAGTGACTGAGAAGACACGGATTACAATTCACAGAAATTTTATGGAAGTATGTTACACCACCCTGATAGCTGACTGTCAGTGACTGAGAAGACACGGATTACAATTCACAGAAATTTTATGGAAGTATGTGACACCACCCTGATAGCTGACTGTCAATGACTGAGAAGACACAGATTACAATTCACAGAAATTTTATGGAAGTATGTGACACCCCCCCTGATAACTGACTGTCAGTGACTGAGAAGACCTGGATTACAATTCACATAAATTTTATGGAAGTATGTGACACCCCCCTGATAGCTGACTGTCAGTGACTGAGAAGACATGGATTACAATTCACAGAAATTTTATGGAAGTTTGTGACACCCCCCTGATAGCTGACTGTGAGTGACTGAGAAGACACGGATTACAATTCACAGAATTTTTATGGAAGTGTAGGGCTCAACCCCGGAGGAGCCACTGAATAAACCTCGGGATAGTCTCACCGCACTAGGAAATAACTATACACCAGCACTGTTGTGGATCTTTCTATATTATATTCTTTTCAGATCCCAATAAAGCAGCATATAATATGCTTGTACGGTTTTTAAGTAACAAGAATTCGTAACGCGGGAAAAACACGAGGCGGTAAAAGAAACCAGTTAACCCCCTCAGTTCTGGAGTGTAAGTCCCGTGAAAAATAGCTCAAAAATATATATGTGTGTTGTCTAGGGTACCCAGGTACTGTGTTCAACTGGCCAGTGAATTGTCGGGTATATTTATGGAAAAAAATTTAAGTGGATGCCTGTAGCCATCTTGTTTAATGTAAAGTCTTTCTTTTTCAATCTTCCCTAGTTTTAGAAATGGACAGAGATTTTTTTTACATAGTTCATGGCTAGGTGAAACCTTAAAAGTTATGTTTTGTTTTAAATGCCAGACGTGATGTTATAAACGATAAAATGTCTTTATGTGATATAATGCTGAGCTAAATGCAAGACATGTCATATTTAAATTTATTGGTTTGTTTTAACAAGTCTTTAAAAATAAAACGATATTTTCTTTTTGGGTATTGGAACAAATTTAAAATCTCTAGGTAAATATTCACGAAATATATTTTTATAATCAATATATTCACAGTAAAAATAGATGCTCCAATATATATTTTGTAGAGTGTAGAACTGGTAAACAGTATAATTACTGAAGAATAGATTCTGTTGATTTTAACTAGAAAGGAATTTGTTTAGTAAAAACTTTGAGAGGAGAGGAGTTAAAAGCAGTTCTAATGGAATTTCAAGATATTTTTGCTAAGGATTCATATGATTGTGGAGTCACCGACTTACATATAGCTAGGGTACAAACTGATCCTAACGCTCCTCCTCTATACATCAGACAATATCGGCTACCCTTAGCGTGTTACGACTCGCTGGCGGAGATATTAAGGAATCTAAAAGAAAGGGGAATTATACTAATCCTATCCTCGGAATCCTTAAGCCGAATGGTCAATGGCGTTTATGTGCTGATTTGAGACAGCTAAATAAACGTGTGAACAGATCCGGCTGGCCAGTACCATATATTGATCAATGTCTAGTCCAAATGCAAGGTTGTAAGATTTTTACCGCGCTGGATTGTGCCCAAGGATACTGGACAATTCAGGTAAGCCCTGAGGACCAATATAAATTGGCCTTCACCTTTGGTCAACAACAATACACGTGGACCAGAATGCCCTTCGGCTATATAAACTCAGGTCATGAGTTCGCTGTCTTTTTACATAAAGCCATGCCAGATGCAGCCGAGAGGGGTAATTTGACGTATGTGGATGATATTTTACTGACAAGTATTTAGTTTGAGAAGCATATTCAAGAAATTAGACATGTTCTTAACCAGTTGAGAGAGGCAGGGGTTAAAATCTCATTGCAGAAAGCACAATGGTGTCGCACCAGAGTTAATTTCCTGGGACATGAGGTTACATCCGAAGGCCTAAATCCTCAGCGGAAGAAGGTGGTAGTAGTGATGAAGTCCAGAACTCCCACTAACATCAGTGAACTAAGATCATTCTTGGGTATGTTGAATTACTCATGTAAGTTTTTTGAAAATTATGCAGAGATTTGTAAACCTCTATTAACATTGCTTAAGAAAGATGTAAAGTGGATATGGGGGGAGACTCAAAAACAAGCCATGACTGAGCTTAAAATAAAACTCACCCAGGCTCCATGCCTAGCCTATCCAGAGGGGGGGTAAACCTTTCTATCTGGAGACTGGCTTTACTGATTTGAGCATGAGCGCCGTTTTATGTCAAAAGCAAGATGATCAGAGTATAATTATTGCATATGTCAGTAAGTCTTTATCTCCAGTGGAGATTAAATTTAGTGACTGTGAAAAAGCATTACTAGCCACAGTCTGGGCCCTACAGAATTTTTGGAGTTATATTCAAGGAGAGAGGATTATAATTGAAACTGCACACCAACCCTTACAATATCTACACAGTAGTCGAATAAGGGACGGGAACCTATCCAATAGCAGAATAACTGCATGGACGTTATCCTTATTATTATTATTATTCTTTATTTATAAAGCACCAGCATATTCCGCAGCGCTGTACAATAAGCACAGTATAGACAGGGTTACAATACATTGAACAACATTTGACAAACAGTACAGGAGGAGATGAGGGCCCTATTCCCGTAGGAACTCACAATCTGGGAGGGTTGGGGTTGGAAACAGGAGGAGAGGACTGTAAGAGTGATTGATGGTTGCGTCAGTGAGTTAGGTGGTAGGCTTCCCTAAATAGGAATGTTTTAAGGGAGCGTTTGAAGGAAGAGAAGTTAGGGGAAGCCTGACAGTACGAGGGAGAGCGTTTCAGAGAGTGGGGGCTGCGCGTGAGAAATCCTGCAGTCTATCATGGGAAGAGGTGATGCGGGGAGAAGCTAGGCGCAGGTCACTGTTTGACCTTAGGGAGCGGGCTGGGGTGTATTTGGTGATTAGTGAGGACAGGTAGTGGGGAGCTGAGTTAGTGAGGGTTTTGTAAGTAAGGATAAGGATTTTGAACTTAATTCTGCAGTGGATGGGGAGCCAGTGAAGGGACTCGCAGAGGGGAGCGGCAGAGACAGAGCGGCGGGTGAGGTGAATTAGCCTGGCGGAGGCGTTCAGGATGGATTGTAGGGGGGAGAGGCGGGACAGAGGGAGGCCACATAAGAGATTATTGCAATAGTCGAGTCGGGAGATTACCAGGGTGTGTATGAGTTGTTTTGTGGTGTCAGCGGTAAGAAATGGCCGAATTCTGGAAATATTACGCAGTTGGTATCGGCAGGAGGAGGAAAGAGACTTGATGTGGGAGATGAAGGAAAGAGCAGAGTCAAGTGTAACTCCAAGGCAGCGAACTTGGTTTGATGGGGAGATGGTGATACCCTCCACCGTGATAGAGAAGTCAGGAGGTGGGGAGGCATTGGAGGGAGGAATAAGTAGGAGTTAAGTAGGAGTTCAGTCTTTGACATGTTGATCTTTAGGTGGTGGGAGGCCATCCAGGAGGAGATGCCAGATAAACAGTCAAGGATGGCCATTGGAGGTACGGTATAGACAGGATCAAAAGAATCCAGTATGTCAAGGACTTGCCAAACTCCATGATTGTGCAGATCCCTCCTCTGAAAAAGAATTGCCAGGAGATGATTTCTTACAAAAGCAAGCATCATCACCTTACAAGGCCTATGACGAAGAATACTGTTCCCTCCTTCCACGTGTATATATAGATGGTTGTGCTTACCACGCCATCGTGGGAGAAGAGAGGAAACTGGTAGCTGGCATTGGTGTTGCATGGACAAAAGAATATCCCAATATATCAGTAGGATATAACATCGGTGCTAAAAGCAGCCAAGTCGCTGAATTAGCCGCAGTTTACAAAGCTGTTCAAATGGCTATAGACTATGATGTTGAAGAATTTCTGATAGTCACAGATTCTAATTATGTCCGTAACAGTTTCGTTAAATATTTACCTGGTTGGAAAAGAAATGATATGCTCAGGTCCAATAACAAACCTGTTAAACATGCCGATCTATATGGAGAAATAGATAAGATGGTGACTGAAAATGGTTTAACCGTTTATTGGAAAAAGACAAAAGGTCGCTCCAAAATTTCAGGTATGGATACAGAAGGCAATGACCTAGCTGACAAATTGACTAAACAGGGTGCGGTCAGTGCTGAAATTATAAATATTGATCACTTACTGAGTGAAACACATGTAGATGTACTTACCCGTCAGCAGACTAAATCTAAGGTCGAGAGTAATGTAGCACAGTGGTGTCAAGATTCTCCCAATGAAGATCTAATTAAGAACCAAAAGGAAGATCCCGTAATTGGAATCTTTTACAAATATATTGAAAATCCTAGTGATAATCCTTTACCTGATGAGAGTCCTGACCAGACTGAGGATTTTCGTATTTTAATGAGATCCAAGGCCCAATTCAGTATTAAGGATGGTATATTGATCAGAACATCTAAGCATGGGATACAACAATGGGTAGTCCCTACTGCCTTTAGAGGTTTAATGCTGCAACATGCCCACGATGCACCCATGGTCCGATATTCAGATTGACTTTATTGGTCCTGTCACAAGATCAACTAGGGGAAACAAATATATGTTAACAGTTACCTGTCTATTTAGTAAATGGATAGAGTGTTTACCAGCTCCTAATAATACTGCTGAAACATGTGCAACCCTTCTCATTAACCATATATTTTGCTGGTTTGGTCTACCTCAAAGGTTGGAGTCTGACCGTGGTAGCCATTTTACAAGTGATGTAATGACAAGAATGTGGAAAATGTTAGGTGTCAAGCGTAAGTTGCATATTGCGTATCGTGCCGCATCTAGTGGAAGTGTCGAACGCTATAACCAGTCAATTGTAAATGTACTAAAAAAATTGTAAAAGAATAAGGAAAGGACTGGGACGTAAAGTTGCCCTTAGTGCTCATGACTATTAGAGCCACGCCAAGTACCGCAACTAAGATGTCACCATTTGAGTTAATGACTGGAAGGAAGATGGTGTTACCACAACATCTATTGTATCGCACTTCAGATCAGAATTTAATAAATGCTGCTACCACACATCAGTATATAGAAAACCTACGTCATCATTTACAGCAAGCATTTGCTTTTGCGCAATGGAACCTAGAGAAGGCCGCTGTATCTAATAAGACTTATTATGATCTTAAGACTACCAAAAAGGAGTATGAGATTGATGAAAAGGTGTATCTGTATAATTTTAGTAGAGATCGAGTAAAAGAGAGGAAGTTTCTTCCATCCTGGAAAGGACCATACTCGATAATTGATAAACTGTCTCCTGTGGCGTAGAAAATAGAGATACCCAAAGGAAAGGAGAGTATTGAAAAACGGGTTCACATTAATCAATTGCGTGTTTGTCATCCTAGATCTCACCAAGATGTGTGAAGAAAGACCAGCAGAAGACACTTAACTGGTATCATGTGAAGTGATTGTTTTGATTAACATGTGATTATTCTTCCCAGCATTCAGATGTTTAACTCAAGTTAGTAGATAGACTAGATCCGTACGGTTAATTAAATTTAATCAGAGATCAGAGTACCTATAGGGAATTTGAGTGAAATCGCTAGTTGTGTTTAAGGAAAACTGACTGGTGTATAGATTGAAATCTATGAATGGTTATTTATACTCTTTCTTTCAACAGAAATAGAGAAAAGTGGTTAATCCGAACTGCGACGCTAATCTGAAAAGATGAGTCGGACCACCAAGGATATTGCGATTAGCTGGAAATTCTATGGTTTTCCGCACAATTCCGAGCAGATCCAATACTTGAACCAGGACCGTCTTCTGGCAGTATAAACCAAGAGGCGCCTGGATTTCTTCTGACGGAAAGGAGAATGTTAAAGTCCCATGTGAATCAAGCTCATGCAAGCGTGAAAGACATGCTGGATAAAGCCAGGAAACCGTTTATTGCTATGTACAAGAACCACCGGAAGAAAAGATTTGCCGCATTTCTTATTGCAACTGCTGTTTTACACAGAAAGAGAAGCAAATGTTTACCGGAAGGATCTTGTACAAAACCAGAAAGTGTTAATACCTACACCAGTGATTCTCGTAAAAGTTCCTAAAGAATCAAGAGTTGTTATCGGAGAAGTTACTCTTTATCTGGTCGGAAATTAAGTCTGGTATGACGAGATACAATTCGTCGACGCATTCCAAGGGCGAGAGATACCTATGAGGCCAAAAACCTATAGGCCAAAAATTACAGAGATTGTGATTTGTATAGTAATTATGTTTCTAACTGTCTGGATGATTGTACTAACAAAGAAAGTACGTACATTGAAGTTTAAAAACACTGTATTTTCAATTATTAAATGGATGAAAGAAGAAAGACGTGTTGCGAAAGGTGGAAACCTAGCCTAATTGGTTAAAGGTGGAAATATTGCATGCTTCCATCGATCTCTTGAAAAAAAGGATCAGATGAAACCAAGGGGGGTTATGTCGGGTATATTAATGGAAAAAAATTTAAATGGATGCCTGTAGCCATCTTGTTTAATGTAAAGTCTTTATTTCTCAATTTTCCCTAGTTTTAGAAATGGACAGAGATTTTTTTTTTAAATAGTTCATGGCTAGGTGAAACCTTAAGAGTTATGTTTTTTTTAAAATGCCAGACGTGATGTTATAAACGATAAAATGTCTTTATGTGATATAATGCTGAGCTAAGTGCCAGACATGTCATATTTAAATTTATTGGTTTGTTTTAACAAGTCTTTAAAAATAAAAATATATTCTCTTTTTGGGTATAGGAACAAATTTAAAATCTCTAGGGAAATATTCACGAAATATATTTTTATAATCAATATATTCACAATAAAAATAGATGCTCCAATATATATTTTGTAGAGTGTAGAACTGGTAAACAGTATAATTACTGAAGAATAGATTCTGTTGATTTTAACTAGAAAGGAATTTATTTAGTAAAAACTTTGAGAGGAGTGGAGATATTCATTTAATTTTGACAGGAGAGACCCAGAATCTAGGATTGAATATAGGGTCTTTGTTAAGACAGATCGATCTTTTGACCTGAGATAAGATATATAAAAATTAAATTGTGGATTTAATTTGAAGAGCAACACTGCCCTCTTGAGGCATAGTAAATATTATATTAATATAAAGAATGTAATATTTAGATGAAAAGGGTAGATTGTCAGTGACGTCAAATTGACTATAATTGGAGCTGTACTGTTTGTTGCGAGGCACTTCAGACTATCCCAGGACACAATGCACTTCAGATCATCCCAAGACACGATCATGCATTGATTCAGATTGCAGATCATTCCAACAACCAATGCATTCAAGATAAAACATATCACTTAATTAGGACCACACCTCTAACTCACATGCATTGAATATCTACATTGATAATTTTCACATATTCCAAAACAATATCTTATATGAAGAATATTGCTGCTGTAGCTCATTGAATCCAGATTGGAAAGGTAATGTATGAGACAGCAATTTTAAGGTTAATGTAATTATATATATATATGGAGTATTTCTTGCAATAGATAGACTGAGATATTCTCAGATTACTGTTAGATCCAGAGTCTTCAAAATATTTCTATATCTGCAGATAGAGATATGAAGAAGAATCGGATATAAGGATTTATCCTAAAGTAATTGTTGCAAAGTGAATTACAAATATATATATATATATATATTGAATTTGGAAATTACTGTGATTGAAATTAATAAGCAAGGAATTATATAACTACAATATAAAAAGCAGAAGATTAGAAGTTTAATTCTCGATATTAGGGTGGATTCACTAAATAAGTTTTTATTACTTATCATTCTAGAAATAGAATAAGTTATAGCTCATCTTTTGTTGATCCACGTAGCATAGAGAGATACATATATCGCTACAAGATCTAGCTTGTTAAATATTGGTTTGCTGGGAAATACATGTTAATTGTTTTTGTTAAGCAGAAATGTTTAGTAACTATTTGAGTATAGTTACTAACTGATAAAGTAAATGATATTAATCATAGATGCAGTTACTAACAGGAGATACATATATTGAGAACTACAGTTGTGTTCAAAATTATTCAACCCCCAATCCTGTAAAGGGTTTTAGGGAATTTAGTGTACATTTGTAATTGTATTCAGAATGAAATCCTACAAGGACTTTTTAAAGAACCATATGTAACTAAAATGACATCAATTGGTTTTGTAATACAGTAGTAAATGTTTCTTTTGTGAATTCTTCATTGACACAATTATTCAACCCCTTAAAGACTACCACTCTGAAGAACAGAGGTACATTCAAGTGTTTTCAATCAGGTATTGAAAACACCTGTGGATGTCACGGAGCAGCAATAAAGCATAATAAGCACCAATTAGGCAGCTTTAAAATGACTGTGATACTCAGCTCCTTCTAGACATTTACTGGTGTGGTTACAAACATGGTGAAGTCAAGAGAATGGTCCAGGAAGACAAGAGAAGAGGTGATTACTCTTCACAGGAAGGGCAATGGCTATAAGAAGATTGCAAAGATGTTAAACATACCAAGAGAGACCATAGGAAGCATCATTCGCAAATTCAAGGCAAAGGGCACTGTTGAAACGCTACCTGGTCGTGGCAGAAATTAGATGCTGACTTCGACTGCTGTGCGCTACCTGAAGCGTAGAGTGGAGAAAAGTCCCCGTGTGACTGCTGAGGAACTGAGAAAAGATTTGTCAGATGCGGGTATTGAAGTTTCAGCTCAGACAATACGGCGCACACTGCGTAATGAAGGCCTCCTTGCCAGAACTCCCAGGTGCACCCCCTTGCTGTCTCCAAAGAATAAGAAGAGTCGACTGCAGTATGCCAAAAGTCATGTGGACAAACCACAGAAGTTTTGGGATAGTGTTCTGTGGACTGATGAAACAAAATTAGAACTGTTTGGGCCCATGGATCAACGCTATGTTTGGAGGAGGAAGAACAAGGCCTATGAAGAAAAGAACACCTTGCCTACTGTGAAGCATGGCGGGGGGTCAATCATGCTTTGGGGCTGTTTTGCTTCTGCAGGTACAGGGAAGCTTCAGCGTGTGCAAGGTACAATGCATTCTCTTCAGTACCAGGAGACATTGGATGACAATGTGATGCAGTCCGTCACAAACCTGAGGCTTGGGAGACGTTGGACCTTTCAACAAGACAATGATCCCAAGCATACCTCCAAGTCCACTAGAGCATGGTTGCAGATTAAAGGCTGGAACATTTTGGAGTGGCCATCGCAGTCACCTGACTTAAATCCGATTGAGAACCTCTGGTGGGACTTAAAGAAAGCAGTTGCAGTGCGCAAGCCTAAGAATGTGACTGAACTGGAGGTTTTTGCCCATGACGAATGGGGGAAGATACCCGTAGATCGCTGCAAGACACTTGTGTCAAGCTATGCTTCACGTTTAAAAGCTGTTATAACTGTAAAAGGATGTTGTACTAAGTACATTGAATGTCACTTGGGGGTTGAATAAAACTGATAATGATGTGAGCACAGAAAAGACATTTGTGGTTATTTCATTATAAATGTTATGTTATATTTGTCTGACCTACACGTGCCTCTTTGATTTAATTGTAAGCAAGATGACTGAATGATCAAAATCAATGTCAAACTGGCCAAAACACTCAATTTCAGTGGGGGTTGAATAATTTTGAACACAACTGTAGATTTAGTCACAATAGTGACTGTATCAATCAGAGAAATTTAAAACTTAACTTTTATTGTGACTATAGATAAAATATTGACATAAAAAATACAAACAAATAGATCTGATGAATATAGTAACTGGCTATCCCACTGGATAATAATTTGATGTCCAGTTAAATCAGAGAATTGAAATTATTATAATAATGAGCTTAATTAGCATATTACATTAATTCCCTTAACATTAAACCCTAAAGGCATTAAAGTCGAATTATTCACAGACTCAGGGCAGCAAGACAAGTGATACAAGCTATAGAGTACATTTTTGCCAACTTGTTGTCATATGTAAATCCTAAGGCTGGTCATTGAATTCTGTATCGCAGACTGGCATGGAATCCTGTTTTCTCAAATGATTTGTATTAACCCAAAACTCGTTGGGTGATAGTATTATACCGTTGGATGTGGAGCAACTGTTTGTTATTAAACAATGATTTGCTTGTGTAGCGCTGCTTTAAAAAGACTGTGTTCTGCTGCATTTAATTATTATGGCCACCAGAGGGAGGCAGAGACCTAATGGATTATGCTGGACAAACAAGGAAAACACCGAACTATGTTTTCCATCATGCTTTGCGTGAGGACAGGAAGTAGGTGGTGTAGGAAGAGGGAAGACAACAGCAGCCTCGTGCAGGGGAGAGGCAGAGTGAGCTGAGCGGTGAAAGGTGGAGGACGCACGTGAAAACTGTCAAGGATCGTGACCAGGCCAGAGTACAGGCGCTGCCTCACTGGTGCTGGAGATCGGGACAGTGACCCTGCTGAGACCTACCTACGCAGCGCTGAGAGGTCTGGATGAAAATCTGGTTCCGGCTGGACCCCGAGTTAGGAGACCGCGATGATCCATTGTGAGTGCAGGTTGTAGATCGTTGTACGCAGTGTGGAGATCGGACAAGCTGAGAGCGGATCCGGTGGCACAGAGTCCCAATACCCAGCGGAGAGGAATCCTTGATCGGGTGCTGAACAGATTGTCTATCGGATGGGTGAGAGGCCTCCCAGGCCGCAGTTCCAAAAATAAGAAACACACGCTGCAGTATTGTCTAAATCCACAGGGCCCCAACGTGACTAGTCGAAGATTGGTTTGTTTCATTCACTGGCCAGTTGAATACAGTACCCGGGTACCTGAGACCATACACCTACACATTCCTGAGCTATTATTCACAGGACTTACACTCCAGAACTGAGGGGTTAATCTTTTTCTTTTGCCGCCACGTGTTTTTTTGGGATCAGTAAAGAATATAATCTATAAAAATCCACAACAGTGCTGGTGTATAGTTATTTCCTAGTGCGGTGAGACTAACCCGAGGTTAATTCAGCGGCTCCTCCGGGGGTGAGTGCTACACTTGAATCAACAAAGTATCATTGTATACAACGCCGTAATTCGATGTATGAGTTCAAAATACTAGGCAACTCAACAGATAATTGTCAATGATGCAATTAGTTGTGAACTCCATTTAATCATGGTTGTATATTTAGTTCACAAGAAAAATTGTTACAGTGGGTGTTTCTATTTCACATATAGATGAGATGATGTGCTTGATATAAATCAACCATATGTATTTCAATGGTATTCTATATTGAAATAATTTCAACCAATCATGCAGTGTAATTAGAGTGCAATGTGCGTTGTAGATTACAATAAACAGAACGTTATACACCGCGCTATGGTATGTAATTGCGATTTCAGAGCAAGCAGTGAGCGCTATACAATAGAGTAGTTTTGCTTATGCTAAATGCTTCATTTATTTGGCAATTTTTTTTTATATTATTTATATATAGTTTGCGTTAAAGCGGCAGATATAAATAGCTGGTCAAAATAGTAATAATCATACATTTAGGAATCACAACCCATTCTTATAGCAGACGTTACCGTTTGTCAAGCTTTTTCAAAATGCCAAATAATTTAGCACCCAATATGCGTAGTTATTTGTAAAGATCAAAAGAGTTAGTATACCTCACTACGGTATATGGCTGAATTTGGGCGGTCGAAAACAGACAGTGAGCGCTATGCAAAGGCGCAGTTTCACTTATCCTATACTATAAAAGAGTAAGGCTTGGCGTGTCCGTCGCCAAGCCTACTCTGCGCATGCGTGCGCAACCAGCGACGGTTGGCTGCGCGTGCATGCAACCGCCGCGGCACGAGCCGGCTGTGCGCTCGCCGCGGCGGTTACAAGATGCACACAGCAGCCGGGTAGAGGCTGCGCTTGCAGCCTCTACCCGGCTGCCGCGCGCATCCAACCCCTGAGTGGCAAAGGGAAAGTTCCCTCGCTTCCGCTCTTTAAAGGACCCAAGCCGCGGTCACGTGGGAGTCCCACGTGACCGCGGCTTGGGTCATTCAACGAGCGGAAGCGGGGAAACTTTCCCTTCGCCGCTCGGGAAGGTAAGTATGCGGAGACGGAGCTCCGATAGAGCATTCGAACAGCCGCCCCATGTCTGGTCTTGGGTCTGAGCTTGGGGGCAAATATCCATGAGAGCGTGGGGGCAAATATCCATGAGAGCTTGGGGGCAAATATCCATGAGAGCTTGGGGGCAAATATCCATGTGCTGGGGCAGTATATCCACGAGCTGGGGCAGTATCCAGGAGCTGGGGCAATATCCACGAGCTGGGGCAGTATCCACAAGCTGGGGCAATATATCCACGAGCTGGGGCAATATCCACGAGCTGGGGCAGTATCCACGAGCTGGGGCAATATATCCACGAGCTGGGGCAATATCCACAAGCTGGGGCAATATCCACGAGCTGGGGCAATATATCCACGAGCTGGGGCAATATATCCACGAGCTGGGGCAATATCCACGAGCTGGGGCAGTATATCCACGAGCTGGGGCAATATATCCACGAGCTGGGGCAATATCCACGAGCTGGGGCAATATATCCACGAGCTGTGGCAATATCCATGAGCTGTGGCAATATCCACGAGCTGGGGCAGTATATCCACGTGCTGGGGCAGTATCCATGAGCTGGGGCAGTATTAATAATAGACTGCCCTCTGGGCAGGCTTTCCAACTAGTACTGAATAATCAGATTGTTTGCAAAGAGATTTATAATTGGCGTTTTAGATAACAAGTATAAATAGCTGATCGAAAAAACTTTGGTCATATGTTTAAAGTCACGGAAACTTCTTGAGACAGACTTTACTATTTTAAACTTGTTCAGGGTACCAATCTAGTCTGAGCCAACCTCTATGTATTGCGGTAATGTGCCATATAGGAAGATGTAATCAATTGCATAATGATATTAGCACGCCATGACGGTTTTTAAATTGCGATAGAAAATGGAAAGATCATATACCACGCTACGGTATGTGGCTGACGTGTGCAATGGATCAAAATGATTCAAAACAACCAATGTGCACCATGCAAAGACCAATTGGGATGCTCTCTCCCTCTCTCCCTTTCTATTGAACCCTCAGACTCAACAAATATTGTCCCTTGGGGACCTAGGGCACTAGATTAACCCTTTCGCTGCTGAGGCTTTTCCCGCCCCTGTGCTGAGGTCATTTTTTACCTGTTTTGCGCATCATGTTTAAACGTGTTTTGAAGGCTTATTTTAGTATATGACACCGACATATTTATATATCGTTCTTTCCGTCAGACTCGGTAGATTCATAATATGTCATTATTATATGTATACGTTATGTCATGTCTGTATATTATAACAAAAAATGCAATAAAATATGTATTTTCAATAATTACAACGTGTAAAGTGTTTTTTTCCACATTTTAACATGCGAGCAATTGCGGTTATATTTTGTATGGGGTGCGCTTGTTAAAAAAAATTAGAGATGGGGTCTCGTTACATTTTTTTTGGGGGAAATGACACTATTTAACAAACGCACCGCATACAAAAATCGTTAGTGCAGCATCATTGTTCACATTATAATTGAAATGGGAACAATATTGCTGCATTAACAAACCCAAAAAAAAGAAAAAAAAGTGTTTATTTTTTTTTTTTTTTGTAATTTTTTTTTTTTTTTTTTTTTCTACAACATTTTTAACTTTCATGTTTGGTATCGTTGGAACGGCCATGCTCTGGCCGATCCAACGATATCAAAATTTAACCCCTAGCTGCCACGGATCGGGAGATAGGGAGTTCATTGGAACTCCCTATCTCCACACTTGGTGGCAGTTAGGGGTTAACTGTAGGACTGGCGTCATCGTGCTACGCACGATGACGCAGTCCTCTGGGGAGAGTTCCCGGAAGCTTGGCCGACATCCAAGATGTCGGCCAGCTCCCGGGAAGGATCGCGAATCGGCGCTTTTCAGCGCCGATTTGCGATCCAGCTCCCCAGGGGTTAATGCCAGGCATCATTTGGAAGGGCAGGCTGTGCCCTTCCAAATGATGCCTGGGTTAACCCCCTGTGCGCCGCCGATCGGGAGGGAGAGAGGTCCGAAGGACCTCCCCCCCTCCCTTTCAGGCGCCTCCTCCGCACATGCGGGGGGGGCGCCTGAATTAGGTGTCATCGCGCCCCCGCGATGACACCTAATAATGGCGGCTGCTGGTCCGGATGCCGGGCTGACATCCAGGATGTCAGCCCGCACCGGAGGGGCCAGCGATCGGGCGGAACCCGGCCGAACGCTGACCCCAATGTGAGGACGCGCTCAGCGCGTCCTCAGCACACCAGCGGTAATGCTGAGGACGCGCTGAGCGCGTCCTTAGCATTGAAGTGGTTAAAACAAGCCTTGTATTCCTTATATGCTGTAGCCTATGTAAACTTCAGCCGCAATAATCGTTTGGCAAATATATGACATTTGAATACGGCATGAATGAATTCGCTTAGTTCCATCTAAAATTACTCTTTACATGGTCTATACCACATCATATTGAAATTGTGTCTTTGCATGGTGCACATTGGTTGTGTTCAATCATTTTGATCCATTGCACACGTCAGCCACATACCGTAGCGTGGCCACATACCATAGCGTCTGCTATAAGAATGGGTTGTGATTCCTAAATGTATGATTATGCTATTTTGACCAGCTATTTATATCTGCCGCTAGGATCTAGAGGTTGAGCGCCCCTCAATATCTGCTGCATTCTGATTTTATCTATTGTGGCAGGTTCAGCCCCTTTCTTAAGAAGTTTCTTAAGAAGTATCTGGTGCAGAATCTTATCCAGGCACCTCATATATTCAGTCATTTTCTCACCCTTTCGCTGGTAGGTGTGTTCATATTGCTACATGAGCTCAGCAGCCTTTTCTGTTCGCCCAAAAACTTCCTGTAATATATTTAGGTAATCTAAAGCAGTACAGTCTTGTTTACTCAACTTCAGGTTTCTAACAGCCTCTGATGCAGGTCCCTTCAGGCTCTCTGTAATTCTTTGTTTCTTCTGCGCTTCAGGGACGTCCCACTCATCCAGAGCCTGCATCACCTGTTCCACCCATTCTTCAATGGTTTCTTCTCCCGCCGGAGTTGGTACGTTTCCTGAAAAATTTCTCAACCGTCGGTAACCAAAATTAGTATGAGGAGGGTTTGTTCTTTGACATTTAGCCAGTAAGTCTCCGATAGCCACGATGAACTCAGGCCCGATCATGGCCAGCGGACTGGGCGTGGGAACGTACTCGGGATCGCCACGTGGCGCACTTGGCTGAATCAGTTGAGCTTCCACATCATCGGTCAGCTTTACACACGCGCCCTGAAAACACACTGGAACACCCTTTCTCCACTCAAAAAGAACATATGTGTGATAAGTCTCTGGGTTCGCTTTAATGTCCAGAATTAACCCCCGATGATCTGGTGTCAGCGTGGCCACGGCCCGGCGAATTTGGTCTTCACCCCAAGTGTCGTCAGGAATGTCCATGACTATGCTTAACCCTATCTGGCTATTTGCTCCTCACACCATTTGGCAGCAGTGTCTGGATCCATATTTAACCCTTTAATTGCGGTATCCACAGAGACTGGAATCCCAGATGAGCCCCCACATGTAGCGCTCACCCCCGGAGGAGCCGCTGAATAAACCTCGGGATAGTCTCACCGCACTAGGAAATAACTATACACCAGCACTGTTGTGGATTTTTCTATATTATATTATTTACTGATCCCAATAAAGCAGCATATAATACGCATGTACGGTATTTAAGTAACAAGAGTTCATAACGCGGGAAAAACACACGGCGGTAAAAGAAACCGGTTAACCCCCTCAGTTCTGGAGTGTAAGTCCTGTGAAAAATAGCTCAAAAATATATATGTGTGTTGTCTAGGGTACCCGGGTACTGTGTTCAACTGGCCAGTGAATGAAACAAAAACAGTCTTCGACTAGTCACCGTTGGGGCCCTTAAAGAAACAATAAACAAGTGCGCAATGTTCTGCGTTTTCACTAGAGCGAAGCCTTCTCACCCATCCGGTGTAACCGCTTGTCCTGAACCGATGAATGCTGGAGAAAGGGATCTCTATCAAGAGGATCTGTCCTCGCTGCCACTTGGAACCCGATGCTGTTAACGCCTGCACTCCCAATCTGGTTCTCCTCTGCCAGACATGAATACATAGGCTGCCAGCACTCCCCTCCGGTTTGCAGCCTCTCCTCACACAATGTCCCTCTTCTCCCAAACCTCACTTTGTCAATAACAGTTCAGCGTAGTATACAGCCGGCCGATGCACACTCTCTCTCCGATCACTGCAACAATGGATGCCGCCGTCTCTCTGCGCTCCAACTCTGCCAGGATCTCAGAAGTGTCACCTGCAACTGTTCTCTCTCACTGCTCGCTCTGTTCTGTCAAACGCTTGGGGAATAGCACGATCTCCAACACAACTGTAGCAACATCCACACTCCAGCCTGGTTTCGATCCCTAATGGCCCCAGCGTGTGTCCTATGTCTCTCGTGGCTCTGCTCACACCCCCATGCCTTGCACGAGGCTGCTGATGTCCTTCCTCCTCTTTGTACCACCCACTTCCTGTCCTCACGCAACGGGTGAAGGGAGATGGAGTTCGGTTTTGTCCAGCATAGTCCGCAATGTCTTTGCCTCCCTCTAGTGGTATCAACAGTTCATTGCACCAGAGCACACTTTTAAAGCAGCGCTACAGAAGTATGTGACACCCCTCTGATAGCTGACTGTCAGTGACTGAGAAGACACACTTTCCACCACCAATTCCCAGATATCTGAAACAAGTGAGCCCCCCCAAATTGCTCCTGTCACTGACTGAGAAGACACACTTTTCACCAATTCCCAGATATCTGCAACAAGTGAGACCCCCCAATAGCTGTCACTGACTGAGAAGACACACTTTCCACCAATTCCCAGATATCTGCAACAAGTGAGACCCCCCAATAGCTGTCACTGACTGAGAAGACACACTTTCCACCAATTCCCAGATATCTGCAACAAGTGAGATCCCCCCCAATAGCTGTCACTGGCAGTGAGAAGACACACTAACAGAACAATCTCCTCTCACTCCTGCAGAAAAACACGAGCTGGCTGGGCTGTGTGAAGTCTTATATAGTGTGCTGTGGGACTTTGCCCAATCAGGACTCTGAGCTGTGATTGGCATAGTCTTGCACCGGTCTTGCACCTAAACTGTGGTCAGGTGCAGGCTGTAGCCAATTACAAGCTTCAGGCCAGTGGAAAAGTGCATTGTGGTCCATTGTGGTGCATTGTGGGGGAACATGCAGTGAACACGCGGAAATGTTCGTAGTTGGCGAACATGCGAACTGACGATGTTCGAATCGAACTCCGATACACATCGAACCGAACAGCTCATCCCTAATTAGGAGCACTCCCTTTAAGAGAGTGCTTCTAATCTCAATCTCGATACCTGTATAAAAGACACCTGGGAGCCAGAAATCTTGATGATTGAAAGAGGATCAAATACTTATTTCACTCATTAAAATGCAAATAACTTTTTTGAAATTCGTTTTTCTGGATTTTTTTGTTGTTATTCTGTCTCTCACTGTTCGAATAAACCTACCATTAAAATTATAGACTGATCAATTCTTTGTCAGTGGCCAAACGTTCAAAGTCAGCAGGGGATCAACTAGTTTTTCCCTCACTGTACCCCAAAAAAATGATAATAATTTAAAAATATATATAAAAATAATAAATAACAAAAAATAAAAATACACTATATTGCCAAAAGTATTCGCTCACCTGCCTTGACTCACATATGAATTTAAGTGACATCCCATTCCTAATCCATAGGGTTCAATCTGACGTCGGTCCACCCTTTGCAGCTACAACAGCTTCAACTCTTCTGGGAAGGCTGTCCACAAGGTTTAGGAGTGTGTTTATGGGAATTTTTGACCATTCTTCCAGAAGCGCATTTGTGAGGTCACACACTGATGTTGGACGAGAAGGCCTGGCTCTCAGTCTCCGCTCTAATTCATCCCAAGGGTGTTCTATCGGTTTGAGGTCAGGAGTCTGTGCAGGTCAGTCAAGTTCATCCACACCAGACTCTGTCATCCATGTCTTTATGGACCTTGCTTTGTGCACAGTCATGTTGGAAGAGGAAGGGGCCAGCTCCAAACTGTTCCCACAAAGTTGGGAGCATGGAATTGTCCAAAATGCCTTGGTATGCTCAAGCATTCAGACTTCCTTTCACTGGAACTAAGGGGCCAAGCCCAGCTCCTAAAAAACAACCCCACACCACAATCCCTCCTCCACCAAACTTTACACTTGGCACAATGCAGTCAGACAAGTACCGTTCTCCTGGCAACCGCCAAACCCAGACTCATCCATCAGATTGCCAGATGGAGAAGCACAATTCGTCACTCCAGAGAACGCATCTTCACTGCTCTAGAGTCCAGTGGCAGAATGCTTTACACCACTGCATCCGACACTTTGTATTGCACTTGGTGATGTATGGCTTGAATGCAGCTGCTCGGCCATGGAAACCCATTCCATGAAGCTCTCTGCGCACTGTTCTTGAGCTAATCTGAAGGCCACATGAAGTTTGGAGATCTGTAGCGATTGACTCTGCAGAAAGTTGGTGACCTCTTTGCACTATGCGCCTCAGCATCCGCTGACCCCACTCCGTCAGTTTACGTGGCCTACCACCTTGTGGCTGAGTTGCTGTCGTTCCCAAACACTTCCACGTTCTTATAATACAGCTGACAGTTGACTGTGGAATATTTAGGAGCGAGGAAATTTCACGACTGGATTTGTTGCACAGGTGGCATCCTATCACAGTTCCACGCTGGAATTCACTGAGCTCCTGAGAGCGACCCATTCTTTCACAAATGTTTGTAAAAACAGTCTGCATGCCTAGGTGCTTGATTTTATATACCTGTGGCCGTGGAAGTGATTGGAACACCTGATTCTGATTATTTTGATGGGTGAGCGAATACTTTTGGCAATATAGTGTATATACATATAAATATGAAAATACAAAAAATATATATATAAAGAAAAAATATATATATATATATAAAAAATAAATGAATAAAGCTAAAATAAAAATAAAGCAGTGCAGGGGTGAACTGACAAAGCTCGTGGTCTCCAGACCAAGTAGTGCAAGGGCTCCCCACCAGAATATACCCGTGACCCCACCTATGCCCTGCCCTTGTTCCCGGCCTCTACCCCAAGATTTTGCAGAGTATAATTCTTTTTTGCAGAGTATAATTCTTTTTTTTTTTTAAAAATACAATTTTAAATAAATAAATGCAAAATTTCTTTTTTTCTGGTCTAAAGCAGGGGCATTATGTGCTTTTACTTGCAAAGCAAAAACACTTCTATTCATTTCCTACCCCAGGAACAAATGTCACTGCGATAGAAGCTGAGCTTGCATAATGATGTAATAAGCCTTTAAAAAAAGAAGCACCAAGCTCGAGCGCTGTGCTTAACGGCAACATTAAAATAGGGCCCTATATGTTACTCTGCCTTCCTACTGTCTTTTCCAAAAGTCTCTGTTCAATTGTTTAAATGAGTGCTACTTTGAACACCTTTCTGGTGTATGGCAGCTACCAGTGGGTCAGAGTGGATGGAGTGCTGCACCTGGTGCTGTGTGGGTTGTTGATTGCCTATTAATTCTCTTTTTTTTAATTTTTAAGAAGAAAAGGGACTAAACCCCGATTTCTCTGCAAGTTGGACTTTTGGAAAATTATTGCTGCTTGCTCCACATTGGGATTCTAGTGTTTTCACGGAAACAAATCTTTTAAACAAAACAATTTCTTTAAACAAATTTTGACTGAAACAAGTTGGTCACTACTAGGGATGTGCATGACTTTTTGTTCGTATCATTTCGTCTTTTTCGGGTGTTTTTTTAATTTCAGATCATCTCGGACAGTTTTTCTTTAGTTACGGATCATTTTGATTCAGTGATTCGGATTGATTTGGATCGATTCAGTGATTCGGATCATTTCGGCGATTCAGATAATTTCCGTGATTTGGATCATTTCGGCGATTCGGATCATTTCGGGTGATTCGGATCAGTTGGAAAATTCACTTTTATATGTGTTATTACGATTTCTATTGCTTATTTAAGAATGGGAAGTAGATTACTACCAATAGAATGTAGGTTTCTTTACTTATATATTCTTTTAGGATTTTTTTTTTGGATTCAAAATTTATTGGAAAAAATAGAAACATAAACACCTAAATACATAGAATAAAAGCAAATATACAAAGTGTAATATAAGAAAATACAGAAAAAACAGACTCCTACAGAACCTGATATACAAACCCCCCCTCCCAGGTCGTGTTAACCTCGACACCCAAAAAGGGTTGTTGGCTTTTAGGATTTTTAGACATTTCTTTGGATGAAATTTTAGGTTTCCTAATGTCATGCCCCATGATTTAGGATTTCTTTTATAGTTTCTGTTTTGTGTTGAATCTGCCTTTGCTGCTTACATGCTATTGATTTCACAGCTATTTTGTCCCTGCTGAGCTTCCTTAGCTTGCTGCATTCAGCTAGTTCACTCCTTTTGCTCACAGGGTTATCCAAAGAGATTCGAAAAGTCACCGCACGTTCGGTGACTTTTCGTTCTCTTCAATTCGGTTCCTTTTGCCGATTGCATTTCGGTGACCCTGCGGTGTATTCAGCAAGCACCACAGGGTCCCCGAATTGCAGGGAAAAGCTGCCGTAAAGCTGACGAAAACTAACCGCAAAACCCAGCGAATGCACGCCGAAAACAAGCAAAAACATCTGGATTAACCTTTGAAGAAGCCGAACAGGAGCCGAACATGAGCCGAATCACACAGAGCCGAAGCAGCTGTGACGTAGAGGAGGCAGGGAATAAATTAGAAAAACCATTTGTATGAATCTGGGAAAAAGAAACGCTGTTTGCAAAGAAACTACTGAGCGAAAATGTCTGAAATTTTCACAGGAAGTCCAGGGAATGATAATAAAGAGGGCTGTTACAAAAAAAATAAGTAAACTGAAAAAAAAAAAAAAAAAATCGGACTTTTAAAAAAAAAATAAAAAAATCTGAAAAATGCTTAAAGTATGCTAAAAAATCTATAAATAAAGAGACTCTTTGCTGCAGAATTTTATAATGAACGGTTTATTAGATATTGAATTAAAACGGGAATATTTTTAACATTGAAGCCTATGGGATTCTCCTGAATAAATTTGCCGAATTAAACCACCGAATGGCAGGGCATTAGGGGAACCTTTCACTGCTGGTTTGTGTTCTCTGAATAGCCGAAGCAGTGCTTCTCTATGGGGATTTCACTGCCCTCGAACAGGCACCGAACAGGCACCGTATGTTCAGGCAATTCGCCAGGATTTGGCGAATTGCCTGCTCTCTGGATAGTCGAATGGCCAGGAAAGGTACCCGAACGCTGATTTTCAGCGTTCGGTTACCTTTCTCAAGCAATTCGGATCTCTTTGGATAACCCTGTCAGTGTTTTCTTAGTTACTTCCTGGTTACATAGCAGCCATTCTGTTCTCACTGCTAGACAATATTAATGACTTTTTTTACCTGCAAAGCTGTACATTAACAAGATTGTCAGTCTGATCATTAAACTCTTCAACTGGATTCATCTTTCTACGTGTCAGTTTTGCTGAGTTGAAGCTATCTGCTGAACTTCATTGTGTGAGTACTGGTTAAATACAGACTTCGCTAGTCTAAAGCATCCACATCTCACAGCTTTGCTTAGGGAAGCAGAATAGTAAAAAGTCAATAGTGTCTAGCATTACTGCTGTTAGTAAAAAGTCAATACTGTCTAGCATTACTACTGTTAGTGAAAAGACAACAACTGCTAGCAATAGTAAAAGATATTAACAGCAGCTGCAGCAGAAGTACGCAGCTAAACCAGCAGTATAAGAGCTTTCAGCACTAGTATACAGCTTCAGTAACCAGAGAGCAGATACTGCTGCATCCCACAGACAGTGCCTGTTAACCACAGCTACTCTGCTGCTCTCTTTTTCTTCTCATCTGTGTAAGCATGGCAGACAGAAGAAACTCTCTAACACCACAGGAAATGCAACTTGTTTCAGATGTGGAAGTAATGAAAATAAATCCAATCAGAAGCAAACGCAATACAATACTACATGGAAGATTACTGAAACACTTATGGACATAAACTATGAGAAATCACAGCAAATGTCATGGCTTTGGGAACAGGTGATGAGTTATGTCTCGACCCTCACACAATCTAATTGTGACGCATCCAAACTAAAATAAGTTTTAAGACAGCTTTCTACAGCTCATGCTCAATATATTGCCCACTGTCTCATTTATGTCTCTAATTTAGAGACGATAAATTCTGCACAGGCTTTACAGGAAATAGACTAATTAAAATGTCTTAATGCAGAAAGAGACAATTTAGTACATCAGGCCAAAGTAAAGGCGGAAAAGAGAATTGCCCAGCTCCAAGAGACTACTTCTCACATTTCAGCATCTAGCAAGCATTCAAATAGCTCACGTCTATCAAGGTCAAAATCCTCACAATATTCAAAGAGATCAGCAAAGGCAGAAACTACAAAAATACAGGCGGCCGTTGCGAAAAGGAAAGCAGAGATGGAAATGGACGCCGCTCGCGAAAAAGCAGAAAGGAAAGCAGAAATGGAAATGGACGCCGCTCGCAAGAAAGCAGCTATAGAAATGGAAGAAGCTCGCAAAAGGGCAGAAATAGAAGCCCTAGAGAAACAGTGTGAGCACGCGACAGCCGTAGCAACATTAAAAATCCTAGAGCAGGCTGCCGCGAGAAGTGAAAGAGACAGCATCAGCTTATGCAACGTGGATGTGATAGATTCCACTAAACGCACCAGAGACTATGTACTAAAGCAATACAGTGAATCTCTCATAACATCAAATGTTCCTGACAGTTGTGACAACCTTCCAAAACAGGGAAAAGACTCTGTAGCAGTACCCTGCATCCAAGGTCAGTACAATACTCTACTAGCTAATGACCTTAAGCTTTCTTCACACGCCCTAGTGCAACAGCAATCCCAATGCTTTAACTCTCAGATGCAATTCTACCCTCCAGCAATTCATCAAAATCCTAGCAACCATACAGCTATAAAACCATGCCTGCCTGAGTCTATGGACGATAAACTGACTCCAGGGCTAAATACAGATGCAACCGCATACTACCCTATGTCGCTTAATCAGAATACAGCAAATGCCTTTCAAACTTAATTTCCCTGCCCAAAGTCAGAGAAAACAGACATGTCTGAGTTTGCTAGATACATGGCTCGCGTGAACTCACCAAGACAAGCCTTTCTAACTTTAATGACCAGGCTGAAAACTACAGAAGCTGGAAGGGTGCCTTCAGAACTGCAATTAATGATCTTGGCATTACTCCTGTTGAGGAACTGGACCTGCTGATCAGGTGGCTTGGTCCACAGTCTACAGAACGTGTCAAGAGACTCAGAGCTGTCCACATCAATAATCCAGCGTCGGGCCTCGACACTGCTTGGCAAAGACTTGATCAAAGTTACGGCAGCCCTGAAGCCATAAAGAACGCTCTGTTGAATCGCCTGCATTGTTTCCCAAAGATTTCCGGCAAAGACAATCAGAAATACTTGGAACTCAGTGACCTTCTCTGGGAGCTGCAGCTGGCCAAGACAGACACTTTCCTACCTGGCCTCAGCTATCTGGACACTGCTCGTGGGATAAACCCAATAGTTATCAAGCTGCCATACAATATCCAGGAAAAATGGACTGCAATTGGGGCAAAGTATAAAAGAGTGAACCATATCTCCTTTCCACCTTTCTCCTACTTTTGTGAGTTCATAAGGGACATTGCAGAAACAAAGAATGACCCCAGTTTTTCCTACAACGAGTTCCACACTTCAGGCTTCCTTCCTCAGATGTCCGACAGCTCGCACTTTAATCACAGAGGCAGCAGGGATGCAGTATCAGAGAAGAAGACTAACGTCCTCCCCCTCCTACCTCAATTCCTGACGAGTGCATACAAGGTGAAAAGATTGAGAATCCTAACCGCCTTTGTCCTATTCATAAGAAGCCACATCCCCTCAAACCGTGCATCGGCTTTAGAAAGAAACTACTCCAAGAGCGCAAGGAGGTCCTAAAGGTATATGGTGTATGTTTCAGATGATGTGCTTCTACTGAGCACTTTGCCAAAGACTGCAAATTTCCTATCAAGTGCATAGAATGCGATAGTGTGGATCACGTGCAGGTGCTACATCCCAGTACATGCCTACAACGTCAACAGACTCCCCTCCTGGGTTAATGCACGGTGGGGAGACTACAGATCAGGAAGTTACCATAGTGTCCTCTTCTTGTACAGCAGTATGCGGTGAAGATCTTTGTGACAAGTCTTGTGCTAAAATATGGTTAGTTAACATATATCACAAGGATCACCCCGGAAAGTCTGCTAAAGTATACGCCATCCTGGACGATAAGAGCAATCGGTCCCTCGCAAGAACGGAACTCTTTGATCTATTCAACATAAAAGGAGATTCCTACCCTTATACTTTAGGTACATGTAGTGGCATTACAGAGGTCTCTGGAAGAAGAGCCAGTGGATTTGTAGTAGCTTCTCTTGGGGGCAATCTGGAATTACCATTTCCCACACTTGTCGAGTGCAACCAGATCCCATCTAACAAGCAAGAGATCCCTACACCAGAAGCTGCCCTACACCATCCCCATCTGAAGACTATAGCTAACGAAATACCAGCCCTTGACAAGAATGCAGATATCCTAATTCTCCTAGGCAGAGATATCCTCAGAGTATATAAGGTACGGCAACAAATTAATGGTCCACATGTTGCTCCATTCGCTCAACGCCTTGACCTAGGTTGGGTTATCATATACAATGTTTGTATAAGGGAAACCAAGGTGCCTACCAAGATTGAAACATAGAAACATAGAAAAATGTCGGCAGATAACAACCTTTCGGCCCATCTAGTCTGCCCAATTACATGGATACTTGACCTGGATTTATCTTTTGTTTAGGATAGCCTTATGCCTATCCCATGCCTGCTTAAATTCAATTACTGTTTTGGCCTCTACCACTTCTACTGGAAGACTGTTCCATGTATCCACCACCCGCTCAGTAAAATAATGCTTCCTGATGTTACTTTTAAACCTTTGCCCCTCTAATCTAAGACTATGTCCTCTTGTTTTGCTATTTTGTTTCCTTTTAAATATACTCCCTTCCTCTACCTTGTGGATTCCCTTTACATATTTAAATGTTTCTATCATATCTCCTCTGTCTCGTCTTTCCAGCGGTGTATGGCATTAACCGTTTCGCCGCCGGATCACGTTGCGGCGCCAATTGGCGCCAAAACGCGATTCGAACCTGGAGGGGGGCATGATATCTTGGATGTCAGCCTAGCCTCCAGGTCCACCCCCACCCACTGACAACCTCACCATATGTGTGAGGATGTCAGTGGGCCAGTTAACCATCTAGCTGCCATGTAGAGATAAGGGGATCCTAAGGATCCCTTTATCTCCCGATCCATGGCAGCTAGATGGTCATATTTGACATCATTTGAAAGGCCTGATCATGGCCTTTCAAATGATACCAAACATGACCAGGTTTGGTTTAAAAAAATAATAAAAAAAAAAATAATAATAAAAAAAATAATAAAAAAATTAAATAAAATAAAAAAATGTGTTTTTTTTAAAAAAAATTTTTGTCTGGGGGGGGGTTTAATTAAATAGGACCTAGGCTGACATCTCAAAATAATTAGCACAAAATGGTCAGAATGAGCGCAGCGCACATAGGTGAACTGGCTCAGCAGTGAAAGGGTTAAAAGGTAAAAACATGTAAAAATTGGGTATTTCTATTCTCGGGATAAAATTTGGAAACTATTTAGCCGGGGTCTTTATTGGTGGTTGTAGCTTTAGGGGATTAAATTACGAAAAAGTGTGTTTTTACCATTTTTTTCATCATATTTCATATTTTTTTTATAGTAAATTATTTGATATGATGGAAATAATGGTATTTCTAGAAAGTCCATTTAATGGCGGGAAAAAGGGTGTATAATATGTGTGAGTTGAATAAACGAGTAAGAGGAAAATTTGACCTAAACCCTAACAGCGCAGAAACATAAAAACAGCAGCGGTCACTAAAGGACGGATTTGTGTAAAACCGCCCGGTCACTAAGGGGTTAAGCCTTTCTTGGTAACTTTTCTCCTTCAAGCCGTACACCATTTTAGTAGCCCTTCTCTGAACTCTCTCTAAGATGTCTATATCCTTCTGGAGATACGGTCTCCAGTACTGCACACAGTACTCCAAGTGAGGTCTCACCAGTGCTCTGTACAGTGGCATGAGCACTTCCCTTTTCCTACTGCTAATACCTCTCCCTACACAACCAAGCATTCTGCTAGCATTTCCTGCTGCTCTATTACATTGACTACTTACCCTTACATCCTCTGAAATAATGACCCCTAAATCCCTTTCCTCAGATGTTGAGGTTAGGACTGTATCAAATATTCTATATTCAGCCCTTGGGTTTTTACGTCCCAGGTGCATTATCTTGCACTTATCCACATTAAAACTCAATTGCCACAACTCCGACCATTTTTTTCGTTTACCTAAATCATTTGTCATTTGGCTGATCCCTCCAGGAACATCAACCCTGTTGCAAATTTTTGTGTCATCAGCAAAAAGACATACTTTTCCATTAATACCTTCTGCAATATCACTAATAAAAATATTAAAGAGAATGGGTCCAAGTACTGACCCCTGAGGTACCCCACTGGTAACAAGACCTTGCGCCGAATAAACTCCATTTACCACAACCCTCTGTTGTCTGTCACTCAGCCACTGCCTAATCCATTCAACAATATTGGAATCCAAGCTCAAAGATTGCAATTTATTGATAAGCCTTCTATGCGGAACAGTATCAAAAGCCTTACTGAAATCTAAATAAGCAATGTCTACTGCACCACCTGTGTCTATTATTTTTGTTACCCAATCAAAAAAATCAATAAGATTAGTTTGGCATGATCTCCCTGAGGTAAACCCATGTTGTTTCTGATCCTGTAATCTATGTGTTTTTATATGTTCAACAATCCTTTCCTTTAACATGGTTTCCATTAATTTCCCCACTACTGACGTAAGACTAACTGGCCTATAGTTCCCCGATTCCTCCCTACTACCCTTCTTGTAAATGGGCACAACATTTGCTAATTTCCAGTCTTCTGGGACGACTCCTGTTAACAAGGATTGGTTAAATAAATCTGTTAACGGTTTTGCTATTACATCACTGAGCTCTTTTAATAATTTAGGATGGATCCCATCAGGCCCCATTGACTTATTTGTCTTTACATTAGACAGCTGCTTTAGAACCTCCTCCTCTGTAAACTCATATGTAAATGTCTCTGTAAATTGCTTCCTACAAAACACATATCTTGCCAAATGGTCTCAACACCTATCTTGAACTGTGCCCATACCATTACAGAGTGAAGGAGAAATTGAACAGCAACGAATGGCAGCATGACGACCAAAATAAATTAAATGCCTTTCAGTCCTGGGATAACACCTTTGGAGCCACAGTGTTCAATTCTGCCAATGATGACAACAAACTGGCACTGGCAAAAGAAGATAGGGAATTCCTCAAGACGATGGATAAAGAATTCGCTCAGGATGATGCCAATAGCTGGGTAGCACCCTTACCCTCTCGTACGCCTAGAGAAAAGCTACCTAACAAGAAGAAAAAGAAGAAAGCTAGCGCTAACGTGTCAAAGACAGTCGGTGGGGATAAGAATGGCGGTACACGTGTAGTCAAACTGCGTAAAATGCCTCGCTATTATCCTACTGAAGATGTTCCAAGGAAGCTGTTAAGTCATGGCAAGAAGCCTTTCAGCCAGCACAAACGCAACCTGTGCTCCTCCATCACTCCTGGGACCATACTCTGCTCTCGGCAGAAGCCTTTCAGAAACAGCCAATTGGATTACAATTGTGTTGGTGGAAGTTTGGCCTAGAGCGGCTTCCCCAGCACGAAGAAGGGTTAACTTGTTAAACTACTCCTCGCATCTGGAACTATGGCCTACGTTTAAGACTATCGACTTACTTACCGGCTATAAAGTGTAAAGTGTATCATTGAATGCTTTACCTTTGTTTTTCAGGTCTCCGCATTGGGTTTCCAGGAGGACATTTAAAGTTATAGTGTTAGTTTATTTTAAATCTAAAGATTTCAGATGGGAGTGTCATGCCCCATGATTTAGGATTTATTTTATATTTTCTGTTTTGTGTTGAATCTGCCTTTGCTGCTTACATGCTATTGATTTCACAGCTATTTTGTCCCTGCTGAGCTTCCTTAGCTTGCTGTATTCAGCTAGTTCACTCCTTTTGCTCAGTGTTTTCTTAGTTACTTCCTGGTTTCATAGCAGCCATTCTGTTCTCACTGCTAGACAAAATTAATGACTTTTTACCTGCAAAGCTGTACATTAACAAGATTGTCAGTCTGATCATTAAACTCTTTAACTGGATTCATCTTTCTACGTGTCAGTTTTGCTGAGTTGAAGCTATCTGCTGAACTTCATCGTGTGAGTACTGGTTAAATACAGACTTCGCTAGTCTAAAGCATCCACACCTCACAGCTTTGCTTAGGGAAGCAGAATACCTAACTTTTTTTAAAGTAACAAGGCTTTTTAACCCATAGGTTTCAATGCAGCATATGAATCCACACACTGCTGGGAAGTGCCTCTCTGCAGTATAATTAATGCAGCATATGAATCCACACACTGCTGGGAAGTGCCTCTCTGCAGTATAATTAATGCAGCACATGAATCCGCACACTGCCGGGCAGCATCTCTCTGGAGATCGATTCATTGATTCAGATCGATTCAGTTTTTGATCAATTCGTTTTTCCTTTTTTATAAATTATAATTAATGCAGCATATGAATCCACACACTACTTGGAAGTTCACGGCAGTGTGCGGATTCATATGCTGCATTAATTATACTGCAGAGAGGCGCTGCCCGGCAGTGTGTGGATTCGTATGCTGAATTATACTGCAGAGAGATGCTGCCCAGATGGTAGATATTTCGTTTTCGGAAATGCTCCCGAAATACGAAAATGGTGAATTTCGTCCGAATTTCAATTCGGAACAAAGACAAATTGCACATGTCTAGTCACCAGTGACGTGCAGAGGACTTTTGATGCCTGGGACCAACCCTTTGATTGCATGCCCCCCCCCCCCAAATCAACCTGGAAAGGCTGGCACACTGGTATAATGCATGGCAGACTGGAATGGCTGGCACACACTGGTATTATGCATGGCAGACTGGAAAGGCTGGCACATTGGTATAATGCATGGCAGACTGGTATGGCTTGCACAGACTGGTACACTATATTGCCAAAAGTATTCGCTCACCTGCCTTGACTCGCATATGGATGGGTGAGCGAATACTTTTGGCAATATAGTGTGTTATGCATGGCAGACTGGAAAGGCTGGCACATTGGTATAATGCATGGCAGACAAGTATGGCTGGCACACACTGGTATTATGCATGGCAGACTGGAAAGGCTGGCACACTGGCTTAATGCATGGCAGACTGGAATGGCTGGCACACACTGGTATTATGCATGGCAGACTGGTATGGCTGGCACACACTGGTATTATGCATGGCAGACTGGAAAGGCTGGCACACACTGGTATTATGTATGGCAGACTGGTATGGCTGGCACACACTGGTATTATGCATGGCAGACTGGAAAGGCTGGCACATTGGTATAATGCATGGCAGACAAATATGGCTGGCACACACTGGTATTATGCATGGCAGACTGGAAAGGCTGGCACACTGGCTTAATGCATGGCAGACTGGAATGGCTGGCACACACTGGTATTATGCATGGTAGACTGGTATGGCTGGCACACACTGGTATTATGAATGGCAGACTGGAAAGGCTGGCACACACTGGTATTATTTATGGCAGACTGGTATGGCTGGCACACACTGGTATTATGCATGGTAGACTGGAAAGGCTGGCACATTGGTATAATGCATGGCAGACTGGTATGGCTGGCACACCGAATCAATGAATCGATCTCCAGAGAGGTGCTGCCCGGCAGTGTGCGGATACACATGCTGCATTAATTATACTGCAGATAGGCACTTCCCAGCAGTGTGTGGATTCATATGCTGCATTGAAACCTACCAGTACGTGCTGCTGGAGGAGCTTCCTGGGCCGTTGCTATGGACGCTGTCTGGGTTTCCAGGCCTGGCTGGAGAGCAGTGTTAACCAGTGGGTTACAGGTCTCCCTGCACGAGTAAACCTGTGCCATGGTGTAATCAGACTCGGGCAGGCCAGGTATTAGCGCGGGGGAGGGGGCACACAGAGCTAGAGGAGACACAGGAGCAGGCTCACCAAATAACTTACGTTTAAACTGTACCGAGGGCTTGATGTGTCCAGCAGTGCAGGAGGGGAGGCTGGGCTGTCTCTGTAAATTCCCCGGGAGACCTGTAACCCACTGCTTAACACTGCTCTCCAGCCAGGCCTGGATACCCAGAGAGCGTCCATAGCAATGGCTTGGGAAGCTCCTCCAGCAGCACATACTGACCGACAAACACCAGGGTCAGAGCTACCGGGGGACAGAAACAGTATGCATGGCAGTTCAGGGGGTACAGTGTGCAGGTCCCTGACACGCTAAACGCCACCTGGCCTGGCACAGGAGCCCAGCATCCTTTCTGTCTGCCCAAACAAATGTGGTGCAGGGAGAGGTGCTTGGGCAGACAGGAAAGATGCTGGGCTCCTGTGCCAGGCCAGGTGGCGTTTAGCGTGTCAGGGACCTGCACACTGTACCCCCTGAACTGCCAGGCACAATGTGGAGGGGGCACTGACACCAATGGGGGCACAGGCACTCCACACAAGGGCCTACCCCAAATCACTCTCTCCTCTTCATCCGGTGGCTCTTGCTTCTTCCCACTCGGCAGCCCGACAGGAAGACCATGTGATGTGACGTCACATGCGCAGGCCCCAAACACGCGCGCTGAGTCAAGGAGGAGTCAGGAGTCCTCTGTCCTGCTCAGTGGCGTAACTAGAAACCTGAGGGCCCCGGTGCAAAAATCCATGAAGGGCCCCCCAACCCCCCCAAAAAAAAGATCTATATTTTTACTTTTTTTTTTCCTGCAATATAAAAAAGATAGTATTGCCCCCAGCTGACACGGATATATACTGTATATTGCCCCCAGCTCACATGGACATATATATTGCCCCCAGCTCACATGGACATATATTGCCCCCAGGCCACACATGGATATTTTTGCCCCCAGCTCCTGTATAAATTTGCCCCAGCTCCTGTATATATTTGGCCCCAGCTCATGGATATATTTGCCCCCAGCTCATGGATATATTGCCCCAGCTCATGGATATATTTGCCCCCAGCTCATGGATATATTTGCCCGCAGCTCATGGATATATTGCCCCAGCACATGGATACTGCCCCAGCTCATGAATATACTGCCCCCAGCTCATGGATATACTGTCCCAGCTCATGGATACTGCCCCAGCTCATGGATATACTGCCCCCAGCTCATGGACACTGCCCCAGCTCATGGATATACTGCCACAGCTCATGGATACTGCCCCAGCTCATGGATACTGCCCCAGCTCATGGATATATTTGCCCCCAGCTCATGGATATATTGCCCCAGCACATGGATAATGCCCCAGCTCATGGATATACTGCCCCAGCTCATGGATATACTGCCCCCAGCTCATGGATACTGCCCCAGCTCATGGATATACTGCCCCCAGCTCATGGATATACTGCCCCCAGCTCATGGATATACTGCCCCCAGCTCATGGATATACTGCCCCCAGCTCATGGATACTGCCCCAGCTCGTGGATATACTGCCCCCAGCTCATGGATATACTGCCCCAGCTCATGGATACTGCCCCAGCTCATGGATATATTTGCCCCCAGCTCATGGATACTGCCCCAGCACATGGATATACTGCCCCAGCTCATGGATATGCCCCAGCTCATGGATATACTGCCCCAGCTCATGGATTTACTGCCCCAGCTCATGGATATATTGCCCCAGCTCATGGATATACTGCCCCAGCACATGGATATACTGCCCCAGCTCATGGATATGCCCCAGCTCATGGATATATTGCCCCAGCTCATGGATATACTGCCCCCAGCTCATGGATATATTGCCCCAGCTCATGGATATACTGCCCCAGCTCATGGATATACTGCCCCAGCTCATGGATATGTTGCCCCAGCTCATGGATATACTGCCCCAGCTCATGGATATATTGCCCCAGCTCATGGATATACTGCCCCAGCTCATGGATATACTGCCCCAGCTCATGGATATATTGCCCCAGCTCATGGATATACTGCCCCAGCTCATGGATATATTGCCCCAGCTCATGGATATACTGCCCCAGCTCATGGATATACTGCCCCAGCTCATGGATATATTGCCCCAGCTCATGGATATACTGCCCCAGCTCATGGATATACTGCCCCAGCTCATGGATATATTGCCCCAGCTCATGGATATACTGCTCCAGCTCATGGATATATTGCCCCAGCTCATGGATATACTGCCCCAGCTAATGGATAGATTTTCCCCCAGGCCCCAGCTCTTATGGGTATATAGGTCCTCAGCTTACCTCCTCTGCTGCCGAACAGAACATTCCTCTCCGTGGTGAGTGGCCGCTGAAAGCATGCAGCCTGGCCGCTCACCGGAAACCACCTGACCAGCGCAGCCGAGTTCTCGCGAGATCTCGTGCGCTGGTCAGCTAGTTCCCATCCCACTCGAGCGGCCAAGCTGCAAGCCAGCGGGCCGCTCGCAGGGAGGGGAACAGCTGGCGGCGCTGCTCCCAGATTCCGGAGCTTTTTGCCTGAATCTGACGGCGGCGCTGGGCCCCCCTCCAGTGGCGGAATGCCAGGGCCCGGTCGCAACTGCGACCGCTGCGACCCTGGTACTTCCGCCACTGGTCCTGCTCCTCCCATCCGGAACTCCGTGCGGCCGGTGAGGTCCGCCATTAAGCATTTGGTTACGTGTACCCCCAGGGGTGCTTGTACATACCCCTGGGGGTACGCATACCACAGATTGGGAACTGCTGAAGTAGAGGACCGCGGCGCCGGGAGAATGCAGGAAATGTAAGTATTGGGAGCCCAATACACTACCTGACACACATTGTCCGGCGGCTTGGATGCCCCCCTGAGGTGGATGCCTGGGGCCACCGCACTGCCCCCGCCCCTGCACGCCGCTGCTAGTCACTACATGATATTTTTTTGGGCTTTGCACAAGTCTAATCATTAGAAATTACTTAGAATCACATGTTCGCCATTTAATTTTATTACGAATTATATGTGTCACTTCTGATGTTTGGAATTGTTATTAATTATTTTTGCAGATATCCACAATGAAACTGTCACGACTGGGGTGTACCGGGGTTGCGGGGTCGAGCCCAGGTGCAGTGGCAGATGTGGAGAGAGGCAGATATTCAAGATTTTAATAAAAAAAGATTTATTAAACACAGGGGTATCACAGCAGGATGAGCAAAACCAAAAAAGGGAATACAGGACGATGAATAACTAATATCAGGTAACTTAATAACACAGGAATAGGCCAGATAAATACACACAACCGGACTTATCAGATAGGACAAGAAAGGTGGACAGGACAGGAACTGGGCTGAACATTGAATATAAAGAATACTTTAAGCGGATACAGAGGGGCAGCACATGAAGAGAGCTGACTGTAATTATAAACAGAAATAAGGAGACACAGAAACTAGAGAACACAAAGAGACTTACGACACAATTCTAACATCTTTGGCTCTATACACCACCACAATGGAGTTGGAATGAAACAAACACAATGTACTTTAACTGCAGACTGTCAGCTTTAATTTGAGGGTATGTACATCCAACTCAGGAGAACGGTGTAGGACTTACAGCAGTTTGCAGATGTGCCTCCCACTTGTTAAGGGACCAAAAGTAATGAGACAATTCGCTTCTCAGCTGTTCCATGGCCAGGGTGTGTGATATTCCTTCATTACCCCAATTACAATGTGCACATAAAAGGCCCAGAGTTCATTTTAAGTGTGCTATTTGCATTTGGAATCTGTTGCTGTCAACTCTCAAGATGAGATCCAAAGAGCCTCCACTATCAGTGAAGCAAGCCATCATTAGGCTGAAGAAACAAAACAAACCCATCAGAGAGCTAGCAAGAACATTAGGCATGGCCAAAACAACTGTTTGGAACATTCTCAAAAAGAAGGAACGCACCGGTGAGCTCAGCAACACCAAAAGACCCGGGAGACCACGGAAAACAACTGTGGTGGATGAAGGAAGAATTCTTTCCCTGGTGAAGAAAACACCCTTCACAACAGTTGGCCAGATCAAGAACACTCTCCAGGAGGTAGGTGTATGTGTGTCAAAGTCTAAAATCAAGAGAAGACTTCACCAGAGTAAATACAGAGGGTTCACCACAAGATATAAACCATTGGTGAGCCTCAAAAACAGGAAGGCCAGCTTAGAGTTTGCCAAACGACATCTAACAAAGCCTTCACAGTTCTGGAACAAGATCCTATGGACAGATGAGACCAAGATCAACTTGTACCAGAGTGATGGGAAGAGAAGAGTATGGAGAAGGAAAGGAACTGCTCATGATCCTAAGCATACCACCTCATCAGTGAAGCATGGTGGTGGTAGTGTCATGGCGTGGGCATGTATGGCTGCCAATGGAGCTGGTTCTCTTGTATTTATTGATGATGTGACTGCTGACAAAAGCAGCAGGATGAATTCTGAAGTGTTTCGTGCAATATTATCTGCTCACATTCAGCCAAATGCTGCAGAACTCATTGGAAGGCACTTCACAGTGCAGATGGGCAATGACCCAAAGCATACTGCAAAGGCAACCAAAGAGTTTTTGAAGGGACAGAAGTGGAATGTTATGTAATGGCCAAGTCAATCACCTGACCTGAATCCCATTGAGCATGCATTTCACTTGCTGAAGACAAAACTGAAGGGAAAATGCCCCAAGAACAAGCAGGAACTGAAGACAGTTGCAGTAGAGGCCTGGCAGAGCATCACCAGGGATGAAACCCAGCGTCTGGTGATGTCTATGTGTTCCAGACTTCAGGCTGTGATTGACTGCAAAGGATTTGAAACCAAGTATTAAGAAGGGAAAGTTTGATTTATGATTTTTATTCTGTCCCATTACTTTTGGTCCCTTAACAAGTGGGAGGCACATCTGCAAACTGCTGTAAGTCCTACACCATTCACCTGAGTTGGATGTGCATACACTCAAATTAAAGCTGGCAGTCTGCAGTTAAAGAACATTGTGTTTATTTCATGCCAACTCCATTGTGGTGGTGTATAGAGCCAAAGATGTTAGAATTGTGTCGATGTCCCAATATTTCTGGACCTGACTGTAACTTCAGTTCATTTTCTGGGTTACATAATTACACCTGAAGGTTTGAGATGAACCCAAAAAAGTTGTCTGCCATCAAAGAATGGCCACTACCTCAGGGCTTAAAAGCTATACAGAGATTCCTTGGTTTTACAAACTATTATAGGAGGTTCATTAAGGGTTTATCTTCCGTTGTCTCTCCGATCACTGCCATAACCAAGAAGGGTACCCAAAATTAGGTCTAGAGCGACCAAGCTCTGCAGGCATTTGAGTCACTCAAGCAGGCATTTGTCACGGCCCCTATCCTACGGCATCCAGAGCCAGGTTTGCCATTTCAACTTGAGGTAGATGCATCCGAGATAGGAATTGGTGCAGTTCTGTCTCAAAGAGAGAGTCCTGAGGGACCTGTACACCCTTGTGGGTTTTTCTCCAGGAAAATGACACCTACAGAGAGAAATTATGACATAGGGAACAGAGAGTTACTAGCAGTCATAGCAGCCCTCAAGGAATGGCACTATTTGCTAGAAGGTACAAAAGATCCCGTGATAATAATAACAGATCATAAGAATCTTATTTACTTGGGAGATGCAAAACGTTTGAATTCCAGGCAGGCCCGGTGGTCCTTGTTCCTGTCCAGTTTCAATTTCCTGTTGACATACTGTCCTGGGTCAAAAAACACGAAGGCTGATGCCTTGTTCAGGCAATTTGAGTCATATGAACAGCATTCATTCGAACACAGTCCCATCATTCCTCACGAAAGGATATTGGGTACAACAGTTTTGACTGTGTCATCTCCGTTGTTGGAGAGAATTCATGTTGTTCAAGGTGTTGCTCCTCTTGAGAAACCTCCTGGTAAGGTCTTTGTATCTGAGGAGGAGAGAACACAAATGATGATGATATACCATGACTCCAAGCCTTATGGGCATATGAGGATAACTAAGACCCTAGCCGCTATTGAAAAACAGTTCTGGTGGGCAGGTATGCACAGGGATATTAAGGACTACATAGCCACATGTGAAGTGTGCTGTAGAAGCAAAAATCCCCAGTCCTTACCTATAGGTCTATTGCAGCCATTGCCGGTGCCTGAGAGACCTTGGTCTCACCTCTCTATGAACTTTATTACCGATCTACCTGTGTATCAGGTTCATACGGTGATCCTTACAGTGTTAGACAGATTCTCGAAGATGGTGCACTTCGTGTCTCTGGTCAAGCTCCCCTCAGCTATTGAGCTGATGCCTGTATTTGTGCAAAATATTGTGAGACTTCATAAGGTTCCCCTGGGAATAGTATCTGACAGAGGAACCCATTTAGTTTCTCGTTTCTGGCGAGGGTTTTGTGGTAACCTCGGTATCACATTGAGTTTCTCCTCGGCTTTTCACCCACAGACGAATGGGGCCGCAGAGAGAGCCAACCAGAGTGTCGAACAATATTTGTGATGCTTTGTCTCAGAAAAGCAAAGTGAATGGGCAGACCTGTTACCCTGGGCAGAGGTTGCCCTAAACAACTCAGTGAGTGAAACCACAGGTCACTCACTGTTCCATACGGTTTATGGTTATGATCCTCCCATGCTTCCCTCCATATTCCAAGGTACTGCGTTACCAGCCTTGGATGAAGATCTGAATAACCTGAAAGAGACATGGGAGAGGGTTAAGGAAATCATGGAGGTCAATATCCAAAAACAAAAAATAAAATCTGACAGACGTAGAGGTCCTACACCGGTTTATACGGTTGGGGACAAGGTATGGCTGTCAACCCGAAACATCAAATTGTTGGTGCCGTCCATGAAGATGGCTCCCAGGTTTATTGGTCCTTATAAGGTGTTAAGATGCATTAACCCTGTCTCCTATGCTTTGGCTTTTCCCCCATATCTATGTATCCACAACGTTTTCAACGTAAGTCGCTTGAAACCCCTTACCTGTAATAGGTACACCAGAGTCACTGCTAAACCTCCGCCTATCAAATCCCAGGGTGAGGAGGAGTACGAGGTCTGTGCCATCTTGAGGTCCCGGGTGATCCGTGGTGTCCTTCGTACCTGGTAGACTGGGAGGGTTATGGGTCTGAGGATCGTTCTTGGCTCCCGGCCTGCGAAGTCCGTGCGCCTCGTCTGGTTCACCAGTTTCATGTGGCCCATTCTTCTGCGCCTGGTGGCCGTTCTGAGTCCGACCGTCGGGGGGGTGTTCTGTCATATCCTAAGCCCCTGCTGCTCTGCCTGGGGGGTCTGGGCAAGGTCCTGTGCCAAGGGCTGGCTGGCTGTCAGCACTGGGGAATGGCCGAGCGGCGTCTGAGGGGGCAGGGCCTAGCATGGTCACGAGCAGCTGCCGGGTTTAAAACAGGGCGCAAGGAGTTGCCCTGTCGTGGAAAGGGATGAGCGTTCGGTTCGATTCGAACGTGAGTGATGGAATGCACCTAATACGAGCAGGCTGCTATGAAAATATACGACATGAGTTTATGCTGACAAGCTGACAGTGTAGAAACGCATCTCACCTAAAAATCTGCAGCCATGTGTAAATGTGTTAAAGCACACCCAAGATAAGTGGGAGAGGCTAACAAGAGGAGTAAAAAAGTCCAGAAGCAAACAGATGTTAATTCCTGTTAAATAATGAAACGTTAGGAAAACTTATGAAACTGCAGAAATGTTTATCTTTATGTTAATCTGTATTGTAACTTTTAATGTGCTGCTGTATGCATTTTAGTACGTGTTACTTCTCTCTGATAGGATATTGAAATGTCATGTAAATGTATATAAGCACATGTAACCAAACATACAAAGGAGAACGAAGCGAAGGAAAACTTTGTGTCTTGTCATCATTTCCAGTTACTTCCTTCTCACTGGTCGACCATGAGTTATTTTGTTACGGAGAGATAGTTTAGATAGAGAATAGAAGATTACGGACACACATCAAGCTGAGGCATAATTTTCCGGCTATCATCAATTTGGGGGCATCAATTCCGGGATATCGTCCCACAGGAAGGTACGTAGAAAATAACAGTTCTTTGTTGTATCTGCGCCTTCCTGTCTGACGATAGGAACTCAATTTTTATTTTTTGATTGTGATGATTGTGTCGCGTAGAAAACAGGCCTGTGTTTTGCTGATCAGAATGGCTGACAGACAGTTTTGGGATTGGATCTCAAGTATATATATATATGTTAGATATATATATATATATATATATAGCAGAATTGGATTCTGCAGTTATGTGTTTATTGTTTTATTGTTTTGGGGATTTGGATAGGTAGGATTTTATTGTTTCATATATCTCTCCCTGACAACTCAAGTCAATTATATGTACTGTATACTGTGTATGTGTATAAATATATTGTATAACGTGCTGTAACTGTGTGGCTGAGCATTGTTTGAGTAGGTCATCACAAAAATACAGAGACTGGATTACTGGTCTCAAGTGAAAACCCCACATCTACACACATTTACTGCCCTTGATAATTTGATAGATATAAGATCATAATAATGTTTAATTTGCTTGACTTTGCTTTTGCTACAGGATGGAGATCCCAGCTCTAAACCTACTAACCAAACATGCTTTATGAGCGCAAACTCATATATAAGAATTTCTTGAAATGTAGAAATGTGATATATAAAAATCACTTGTAATACCTGGGCAAGAGGTTGTCCAGATGCTGTGATACACCCTATTAGGGCCAGTGGCATTGCTCAAGAGATGTATCCAATGCCAAATGTTATTGTTATATAACTGATTCAGCGTTCAGGGTTGCGGGGTTTGAGCTAGTGTGCGGTAACACAAAAAGTGGAGCAGGCACATATAAACTGAAGGGTTTATTAAGCAAATAGACAATAGACATAAGCAAAAGGGCAACACAGTGGGAAGTAGATACTAAGCAAATTAAGTAATAATAGGGCAGACACTGAATAGATAATAACCAAGAAAACAATTAACAAGAGGATAAGTAATGATAGGGATAATTGATAACACTGTAAGAAACTGAGTAATAAAAAGAGGCTAACGTACATAAGATATTAGAATATTAAACAGAGGGACACTACAGGAATAAATAGCTTACACAGGAATCCAGAGAGAGACAAACAATTAAATTTTAATTGTTAATTTAAAGAGGATACACAGAACACTGAAGATGATTAAGCAGGTATAGGAATTAATCCAGAAAACACTGGTATAAAGAGAATACAATGAAGGTGCAGGGATACTGGGAGTTGGAGTCCAGGGGTGTAATATGGCTGTAGGTTCCAGGGAATTATGAAAAGTCCAGAAAAATAATATAATATTTGCATCAAAAATAAAGTCCTTGGCAAATAGAAGTAGATTATACAAGCGCGGTATCAAAATCCATAGGCATATCCAAGTTCAAATCCAATAGGTCTAGGCAGAATATACTAGGCAGGTATTGCAAGGGTTAATGTGATGTTTTAGACTTTTTTGTCTTTCTTGCGAGCACGGCGCCGCGGGGTATGACAGTTACTTACAGGAGACTATGGAATATAGGAATATATGAATTATTAGGAATGGTTACAAAATATGGTGAATTATTAGATAGGATGAAATGTACTTAAGGCAGAGTTTGATTATCCAAAGGATGCAGATGATAATTTATGAGTCAATGTGAGAAGAGGTTAGGAAAGTGTATGGAGAGACATGGTGAAAGGAAAATGGTATGGAAACAAATGAATGGAGAAATAGCGCAGAGTTTTGTGAGGAGATTTATAGATTGTAATTTGGGATGTGAGACAATGGAAGATGACTTGATTGTTATATTCATACAGAGTCTAATGGATAGCATGTTCCCCACTTGCAGCCGGCTCATTAAAGCAGACTGAGACAGGATGGTACGGGATGAGGCCAAAAGAGTTAGAAAAGCCTATCCTAGATATGACAGATACAGGTTGCTTTCCAGTAGAGAGCATTAAGAAGGACATGATGGTGATTAGCAGTATGTATGCGGAATGTGATGTGAAGGTGATTAGCAGTATGTATGCAGAATGTGATGTGAATGAGAGCACAAGAAAGAGGAGAAGGTCAGAGATTTAAGGCAGGACAAGCAAAGATGAATGTGAAATTTAGGAAAGTTTCAGTATTATCCAAGGCAAGGTAGACAGAGGAGTCAGGACACCTGCTTTGTTTGTTGTTTTATGAGCTCATAAGGCTCGAAATTGTATGACCAAATGATGGTACATCCACCTCATTATTTGGCACATAGGGTCACCAGGTGACCCCACCTTAACAGCGCACTGTCATTGTGGAGAGGAACAGATGGCAGCTTATCTTTTACTGATGAGACTAAGGGTCTGTTGCAGCAGTGTGGAGTTTTGTGCAGGAGCATCATAACAATGTTAGATCTCCCTATCTGTGTATACAACATGACAGATCATATTTTTGTCTTTGGTCCCTGTAAGTTTGGAATAGAACATGACAAAATATTTGTATTAAGGGACTTATTATTCATGACTTAGGTTGTTTTTTTTGTGTACACCCCAGTATTTTAGATGGTTGTATGATTGTGACATGATTCCATTGGTAGGTGATTCTTTTATTCCCCTAGACGACTTGCAGGCTAAAGTGATATTATTTAAGTGTTTTGTTATTTGTATTAAAACATTTAGCTGACAGTTTATGGGCCACTTCCTCTACTGGACTGACTGACTGTATACCATACCACATCACACTCAAACCACGTGTCCAGCCTGTATACAGCAAACAGTATCCACTTGCATAAGAGTAACAAATAGGGATTGCACTAGTTATTCAGGAACTTTTACAGAAAAATATAATTATACCCACTGTGTCACCCTATAAAATTCCAATCCACCTGTTTCAAGTCTGGTAAACAAGAGTATAGATCCACCCAGGATCTCAGCAGTATATGCCCTGATACAGCCCTTTGCGCCTTTTGGTGCCAGACATAAACGGTCTAATTGCTACAATTCCCCATGATTCAGTGTTTTATAGTCTTAGATTTATGTTTTGCTTTCTTTAGCATTCCGGTACACCCTGACAAGACCACTGATTGTGTTCACGTATAGAGGTAGTCAATTTACATAGACAAGATTACCTCTGGGTTTTAGAGATATGTCAGCGGTTTTCAGTGCCGTGGTCAAGCAAACTCTTGAGTCACGGACCCCGCAGTATGGCTCTACGTCGCTCCGATACGTGGATGACCTATTGCTGTGCAGCCCAGACGAGGAGAGTTGTTTCAGAGATTCTAAACTTTTGCTATTGTACTTATTTCAAGCAGGCCACAAGGAGTCACTCGAGAAAATCTCCTACTCGTTGTCAAATACATGGGATTCACCCTTTCTCCAGGTCAGAGACAGTTGTCCTCAGAGCAAATGCAGGCGCTCACGAAATTGCCACGACCACATGATAAAGCTTCCATGATGTCCTTTCTAGGCGTGATAAACTGTTGCAGACATTGGCTATCAGACTGTTCATTTTATGATTCTACCTCTTCGTTTTTGCACCAAACAAGCCCAGACACCATTCAATGGACTGATGAACTGTTACATGATTACAAAACTCTCCAGCAGTCCCTGTGTACAGCTCCAGCACTTGGATTGCCTCATTACAGCTCACCTTTACACCTCGATTGCAAAGAGGATGGAAGGATAGCTGCGGGCGTTCTGACTCAGAGCCACGGCAATGGATACTAATGGCAGTTTATTCAAAATTTTACATGCAGTGGTTGGGGGGATACCGGCATGCTTAGGATCGGGGATGCCGGCATGCTTAGGATCTGGGGTGCCGGCATGCTTAAGATCAGTTGCAGCATGTGTCATTATGATAGAAACTTGTGAAGCGCTAGTGTTGTCACACTCACTCATTTTGTACATTAAGTTTTAAATGTCCTTAAACAAAGCACAACACAACATATGACAGCGCAAAAGCAATACAACTATGAGAAGATATTTACTGACACTCACAATCTTACTGTCATATACAGGGTGAGCCAGTCAAACCTGCATTTTTGAAAAGGGCGGGAGAGCCGTGAAAGTGGGCGGAGCGAGTTAGCAAGGTTACCATTGTGTCCCCCACAACTAAGCATTTCAGTCGTCATGGAGCAGTGGTCTAAACAACAACGTTCATTCGCTGTGAAAGCATTTTACCAAAGTGGTAGTTATGCAGCCGCTCAGCGTCGTTTCCGGAAGAATTTTCAAATTAATCGAAATAAACCAGTGCCGTCTGTTAATTCAATCAAATTGTGGGTGACAAACTTTGAAGCAATTGTTGAAACGAGAAGCAGAAGGGGTGGCAGTGCAAGATCAGTGTGAACTCCCGCGAATATTGACCGCGTGAGAGTTGCTGTGGAAAGAAGCCCTCGGAGATCGGCGCGTCGACAGAGTGCTGCGCTTGGCATGGCAAACACGAGCGTCCGAAGAATCTTGAGGTTAGATTTACACCATCACCCATACAAAATTCAGGTTGTTCAGGCTATGAATGAAAATGATTTTGCAGCTCGACGGCGTTTTTGTCGAACGTTGTTGGACATGTTTGATGAAAACGAGGACCTTGTTCACAACCTGTGGATGAGCGATGAGGCACATTTCCATCTCTCCGGTTTTGTGAATACACAAAATTTCCGATATTGGAGTGATGAAAACCCTCAACAACTCCATCAAACACCACTCCATTCAAGCAAGGTAACAGTTTGGTGCGCAATGTCCTCATTGGGAATCATAGGCCCGTATTTTTTTGAAAATGACAGGGAGCAAGCAGTTACTGTGAATGCACAACGCTATTCGGAAATGTTGTATTCGTTCTTCATTCCTCAGCTTCGTCAACATGGAATGAACAATGAAACCTTATTCCAGCAAGACGGTGCCACAAGTCATACAGCCCGTGTGAGCATGAATGTTCTCAACAATGTTTTTCCAAATCGGGTGATATCCCGAAATGGAGCAATTTCTTGGCCTCCCCGATCGCCCGACCTCACAGTGTGCGATTTTTTTCTTGTGGGGGTACCTGAATAGTAAAGTCTTTGAACAACGACCTCCAACGCTTGGGGAACTCAAGAGGAGAATCCGGTTGGAAATCGAGAGAATTCCTCAGCGTATGCTCCGTGATGAGATGGGCTGTTTCAGAAATCGCCTACAAGAATGTCTCAATCGGGAAGGACACCATCTTACTGGAGTTATTTTTAAACAGTGAATGTTGTTTCTTAAATGCTTTTTAATGTACATTAAGATAGTAACAATAAAATTTTGAAATATCCATCCGTTTATTTTTTACAGTCATTTCAAAAATGCAGGTTTGACTGGCTCACCCTGTACTATATGCTGGGTCATCCGTAGGTCCTGCTATGTTAGTCCTTAAAATATACAATACACAATCCACCCACACTAGACATGGATGACGACTCCCATGACTGTGTAAAACAACTGCAGCAAGACAGCACACCTGGAGGGGACTTGCAGTTTACTCCTATAGAAGTCAGTGAGATAGTGTTTATAAATAGTTTGTTTCTTCCGGCTTTGCTATAGGTCAGATGTAGACAAGGTGCTTCTAGCACATTCTATTCCTTGTGTTTCAGCCCAAGCAGCAGAATTAATTGCTCTGATGCAGACGTGGAAGTTGTTTAAACGGAAAGACGTGACTATATATATATATATATATATATAGACTCCAGACATGCTTTTAAAGTAGTGCATGATTTTGGTCAGATTTGGAAGCAGATAGGATTTGTGACAGCGGACGGTAAATGTATCTCATGCAGATTGTTGTAAAAGAATTATTGTCAGTAATTGTTATCAGAAAGGATTGCTAATGTTTAATGCCAAACCCACACCAATGCTTCAGACTCAGTGTCGCAAGGTAAAGCTTTATTTAGCAGATGCAGTGGCAAAACAGGCCGCTGCAGCAGCTACTCCACACCCAGCCTATGACACTCATCCAGCCATCCAGAGATTGATGGTAATGATACCACAATTAAGCTTTGGGAAACTTTGTGTATGACAAAAGGATATATGAATGGCCTTTAGTCATACAACGAGGGGAAGTTGAGTATTATGAAAGCAGTTACCCCCCTTATTATTTTTATTACCCCTCTTTTATTTTATTTCATACTTTATGGTGTCAGACATATCGATAAAGAACAGAGCGCTAAGGCTTTAGCAGCGAGGTTTGTATGTAAAAAGATAGGGCTTTGCGTTATAACAGATGATATTTGTGTAGCACAGGCAGAATATGTGACACACTTGATTAGTAAATTGAACGGCATCTACGGTGATAGATCTTTCTTTTTTACCTCCAGATCAAGTGGTGGTCAAGCAGATAATCAGGAGGAACAAGGAGGACGCAAGCAGGATAACGATGGCTTACAAGCGATGGATGGATCACAGCCAAGCAGAAGCAAGCAAGGAGGCACAGCCAGGACCAGTTATCGGGAGGCCGGGGTTTCCCCCCACACAGTCAGGACCAGTTATCGGGAGGCCGGGGTTTCCCCCCACACAGCCAGGACCAGTTATCGGGAGGCCAGGGTTTCCCCCCACACAGCCAGGACCAGTTATCGGGAGGCCGGGGTTTCCCCCCACACAGCCAGGACCAGTTATCGGGAGGCCAGGGTTTCCCCCCACACAGCCAGGACCAGTTATCGGGAGGCCGGGGTTTCCCCCCACACAGCCAGGACCAGTTATCGGGAGGCCGGGGTTTCCCCCCACACAGCCAGGACCAGTTATCGGGAGGCCGGGGTTTCCCCCCACACAGCCAGGACCAGTTATCGGGAGGCCGGGGTTTCCCCCCACACAGCCAGGACCAGTTATCGGGAGGCCGGGGTTTCTCCCCCAAACAAGTGACTCTTGAAGAATTTGGAGACTCTCGTGATAAAGAAAGAGTGACACTTATAAGTAGGAGGGGAAGATCAATCCCCTGAGTCTCATGAACTGACTCCCCTGATATTATGTTGTGCTATAACTTAGGGCTTTATCACACTTTACTTTATTATCATTTTTTTACATTCATGGTGTGTCTGAAAGATGAAACACACAGTCAGGATATCGGTTCTAACTTGGGATTGGTTAGGAATACGAGGGAATGCAGTGAGTCCTCATGGAAAAGATAATATGTATATGAATCCATTAAGTTAATCTTTAAGGAATCTCAGAAGAATGACTCGTGCTAGATATGTAGTCAGGTCCCGCACAGCTTATAATAGGAGTTTCTATTCATAGGTTTTCCTATTAATGACACTGCTTTACAAGAATTAATTGATCATAGTAATTTAACTCCATATAGTGTGATAGAGAAGGAACCTGCCCGCGTCCATTTGCAGAGACATGTTAATGATGCAGCACTGTGATTCAGGAATTTATCATGACTTTAAAGTGTCACCTATAAACTGGACTATTTTATTTAGATGTAAGATGTATGAGGAGGCTCCTGTGTTCACAACTTATAATTTTGCATCAACACCAACTAGTGACCGCAGATTTTTTACCTAACAGATAGTGTTTTTTCTATTCGGTTGGTGTATATATATATAGCCTAAGTAGTAGAACAGGGTTATCTTTTATGTTAGATAGGCAACAAAGGTAAATCCCTCCGAGCATTTGAAACCTTGTTTCTTAGGACTTATAGTAGATAAATGTTAAACACACACATATTTAGATGTTGCTATTTTAGTTGTTTCTTTAAGATGAATTGTAGTATTTTAACGCCACAACCCCACACCTATCCTTTAATTAAATTGCACTACATACTTAGCTTAGCTAGTGCTGGTCATGGTAAAACAGATGACTACCAGCATCCATAGCAATTTATGAGAGTAGTCAATAGTTAATACGGGTTATCCCCATAGCTGCAATTTAAGCATCCTTCTCCCTAAGAGGAGAGGAAGAACGACGAATGAACCCTTTGGCTAGGTTCTCCTTAATATACTCCTCAATGGCTCGGTCCTCATTTTCCTACAGAGCACCACAATTATGGAATAACCTCCCAGACATCATCAAATCTTCCCCCAGTCTTAAGTCACTCAAAAGCTCCTTACTAACATACCTCAATACAGAATGCACCTGTAAACATGTAACCTAGTGACTATATTTCCTACGTATTTTTTCTGTTAATCTGTATATTTGTGTTTTTTTTAATATCTTGCATTGTATTACTTGGTATTTCTGTAACTGTAACACTTCAATGTTCTTGAACCCAGGACATGCTTGAAAACGAGAGAAATCTCAATGTATCCTTCCTGGTAAAATCCTTTATAAATAAATAAATAAATAAATAAATATCGTTCTCTTTTTATGACAGCAGATAGACATGACCCCGAGGAGGCATGGTACCTGGCATCAGGACTATAGCACAATCATATGGCCTATGTGGTGGTAGGATCTCAGCAGTGGCTACGTTCAGACTGCCCACCACAGTGCTCATACCCAGACATTTAGACCAACACTTTGATCCCCAGGATGCCAACTCTCCTATAGACCAATTGACAATCGGATTGTGCTTAGCCAACCAAGGATACCCCAACACGATGGGTACCGTGGGTGATTCGATAATTTGGAACTTGATTTTTTCCTTATGCAGGACCCCAGTACAAAAAGAGACAGGCACAGCATCATGTGTACAGTGAGGTCTTAACAGTTTCCTGCCATTGATACTTTCGATAAGGAGAGGTACTTCTCTCTCCGCCAGAGGCACTTGGTGAATAGCAGTGAAACCAGAGTCTATCAGTGCTTCTGTGTTCAACCTGATTTTCTCCCAGGCTATGGACACAGGCACCACAACACGAGATCTTTTTTTTCTCTTTTTCCTAGACACGAGAGACACAGTAGTAGTACCCAGAACCTGTCTCTGAAGGGATTCTAGGCTTGCTCGTTTCCCGACACATTAGATATTTTTGGTCGCTTGGTGCATTGTAAACAGAAATGCCCTCTGTCAGCACAATATAGGCATAACCCCTTTCGGAGGCAATATTGTCTGTCCTCTCCTGTTATACCAGAGTGACCTTGTATCATAGGCTCGGATTCAGTGGGTACAGGTCTGGGAGGAGAGATATTCTCTGAAAGTCCCTCGAGAAACGCGGTAACAAGCACATCATTCGGCCAAGACAGTTCTGCTGCTACTGTTTTAAAATCTATTGCGTATTCTGCAACTCGGCGGTTGCCTTGGGATATACGCCATAGTACCCTAGCTGCCCCTGTTTAGGGATGGGATGCCGGTTTGATGCGAACATGGTAGTTCATCGAACATTGGCAGTTCGACCGTTCGCCGAACGGCGAACATTTCCGCGTGTTCGCTGTGTGTTCGCCCACAATGCACCATAATGGACCACAATGTACTGTGCCCTGGCCTGAAGCTTGTAATTGGCTACAGCCTTGCACAAGACCACAGGTCAGGTGCAAGACTATGCCAATCAGGACAGAAAACATACATACAAATTGTATCTCATAGGGAGCGCAATATAATATATACGTGTTGATGAATATATATGGAATATATAACTTAGTTTATATGTATCAGCATGGGGTTGGACCTTCCCATTCAGAAATTCTGTATCAAAATATATGTCCTAAGCAGGAGAAACGAAAATCTGATCGCGTAATACAGTTAAATAAGCCACACTTATATTGAAGGAGATGATCACATTCACAAAGGAGGAGCTCCAAATGGCTCGTGTCAATTCGCCTGTAGGTCTCTTAGCAAGGGGGACCTCACCCACGTTTGGATATCCTCAGATGGTCTTTCAATGGTATAAACACCTCAAAGAAGAAGTATATCTCTATGGTGTATTATCATTAGCACATTGATATATATAATAACCCAATAGTGATTAACTCTATATAGCCTGTGGACCTCTAACTTCTCAGAGGGGGTCCAACCTCTGATAAGAAGTCAAGGGTGGATAGAATGAATGTATGCCAGATAAATCAGAAAAATAATATAAAAATTTAATGAATAATGGTAAAATAACAGATATAAAAATCCGAGACGCGTTTTGCTTGCGTCCTGCAAGCCTCCTCAGTCAGAAATGAAATGATGTCCATTGTCTCCGTTTAAATAGACCTATAGTTTGTTGGTTAATCGGTTAATAAAATCCACCTGATTGCGTTGTTCATTCACCGCTTCCTGTTTCCGGGGAATCATGTTAACACATTTCCGGTTAGTATCGAGCCAATCACAGATGCTTTCTTTTTGATCGGACTTGCGCGCATGCGTGATCCGATGGTTTCTCTTTCATTTTCACAGTGTTAGATCCAGATTTTTGAATGGCTCCGATCATGATACACAAAAAAATATCTTAATACCAAATTACAGTATTCTCTCCCTCTGATTATCTGTATAAAAACAAAGCACAGAAGAAATGCTTGCATAAAGGTCGAGATAATCTTTCTTAACTTACGTATCGTGTAAACAATACATCATAACATCAATGTATATCTAAAAAATGTATGACAAATCCATGTATACCCAACCCTTACTAATTAAAAAAGTGACATACTTCGAAATCAGTATTTAAACCCCTGGGAACCAGTGTATCTAGGTAATACATCCATCTCATTTTTGTTTTGATCATCTTACGATGCAGATCCTCACCTCTCCATTGACTTTGAATTTTTTCAGTGGCATAAAATTTAGTGCCCTTAGGGTCACAATTGTGTATTTCTTTCTAGTGTAATGGTACACTATGTTTCTAATTATCACCACATATACTGTTCATATGTTCGTTAATTCTAATATATAAGCAGCGCGAAGTCTGACCTATATAGATTTTATTACATGGACATTTCATCAAATACACTACATTTTTGGAATGGCATGTCATAATAGATTTTATCTTATATTCTTGTCCTCCTTCTATAGCGTTGAATTGCGAACTAATCTCTTATGGTTATCGGTTTTCCGACAGGCTATACAATGGGCGCATCCATAAAAGCCTGATTGTAAATTGAAAAATTCCCTATTTTTTTGGACAATGGGTATGTGATTTTTAAATAATTTTCTCTTGATGGTGTCAATACCCCTAAAAATAATTTTATGTGTATCTGATATAATATCATTAAGAACAGGATCCCGTTTTAAGATTGGTCAGTATCGATTAATTGATTTCTTAATCGCTTGATTGGTGGTGTTATAATTTAAGACAAGAGCGACTTCAGTGTTTTTTTCTTTCTTCTGTTTATATTTTAACAGTTGGTCTCTATCCATTTTGAGGACATTTTCTCTGACTTGTTTCAGAGGTTCTTCTTCATATCCCTTATCTCAAAATCGATTATCAATTTATCGGTTTGTTGCAAAAATTGTGGTAAATCTGTGCAGTTTCTTCTTACTCTCATCATTTGTCCTTTCGGTATTACACAAAGCCATGGTTGGTAATGATTACTTGTTTGATGTATATAACTATTAACCTGTACTTTTTTGAAATGGGTTTTGGTCTTCATAGCTCCATTTTCTTTATAGCTGTTAAGATCTAAAAAATATATTGTTTCAGTACTTATACAGGATTGTAGACTAATACCAAAATAATTGTTGTTTAGATGGTGTATAAACTGTGTCAATGAATCCATATCCCCGCCATACTATAAGGATATCATCGATATACCTTTTATAGAGGACGAGGTTTTGCCCCCAGCCATGCCCGGTCCATACCGTACTGGACTCCCAGTGAGACTTGAACAAATTGGCATAACTGGGGGCAAACCTCGTCCCCATGGCCATTCCATTCTGTTGAAGATAAAAATCTCCTCCAAACCAGAAAAAAATGTTGGTAAGAATAAACAAAATGCCCTCGATAATATAATCTATTTGTTCTTCCTTAAAACTTTCAGATTTAGTTAAGAAGTGTCTCACTGCTGAGCAGCCAGCTTCATGTGGGATGATCGAAAATAGAGAAGCCACATCACATGTCGCAAGGATATAGTCATCCTGCCATTCTATATCCTTTAGTAAATTCAAAACCAAAATGGTGTCTTTTAGATATGCAGGTGTGTTTATCACTATTGGTTGTAGGAGATTGTCCACATACTCTGATATTCTACAAGGTATGGAATTAATGCCTGAAACTATCGGCCGACCAGGTGGATTTAATTCATTTTTGTGTAGTTTAGGGAGAATGTAGAATACTGGGATCTGGGGGTGCATTATTTTAAGATATTCATATTCACATGTATTGAGAATATGACTATCTTTCCCTTTGAGAAGATATTCATGAATCATATATAAACTGAAGCGGTAGGGTCTTTATCTAGTTTCTTATACGTCACAGGATCATTTAGTAACCGTTTACATTCTTGATTGTATTTATCTTCACTTAAAACTACTACTCCTTCCCCCTTTATCTGCAGGTTTAATTACCAAGGATTTATCCTTACGTAATTGCTCTAATCCTTTGAATTCTTCTGCTGTTAAATTAAGTGGCATGTTATTCTCTTTCTTATCTTTTTCTATTTTCCTCAAATCGGATAAGATCATCTGTTCGAATGCTTCCGTTTCTTTCGACACCATATGTCATGGATAAAATTTAGAACGAACTTTAAGCGTGGTATGTATATATTGATTATCTTCTGTGATTTGTCTCTCTACTGGATGTTTGGAGAAAAATTTCTTTAAACCCCTTAGTGACCGGCGGTTTTTACACGAATCCGTCCGTTCGTGACCGCTGCTGTTTTTTACGTTTCTGCGCTCTAGTGTTTACGTCAAATTTTCCTCCTTACTCGTTTATGTACCCACACATATTTTACACTGTTTTTCTCGTCACTAAATGGACTTTATAAAGATACCATTTTTTTCATCATTTCATATAATTTACTATAAAAAATATTGTGAAATATGACACAAAAATTGAAAAAACACCACTTTTTCGAACTTTGACCCCCAAAATTTTTTATGTAAAACAACCGTCAAAAATTTATTCTTTAGTAGTTTCTAAATTAGTACTGAGTTTAGCAATACCCAATGTTTACATATTCCTCGCTTTTTTCCTTATTTTATGCAACAATAAGTGCAAGTAGCACTTTGCCATTTCCAAAGAGTTTATTTTCAAAACTAGTGATAGTGACATTGTAACACTGATATCTGTCACTAATTCCTGAATAACCCTCCACATATACATATTTTTTAAAGTACACAAATCAAGGTATTAAACTTGGGGTATTTTGACTCTTTCCATGCAAACCATTTTTACCACAAATCTATGCCAAAGTTTGAGAAAAAAAAAAATTTGGTGATTTTTTTTTTTTGAACGCAATTTAAGAATACATGTACTGTGAACTTTAAGGTTTACTGCCAAAAAGCACCCCAAAATATGTTAGCAACAGCAACATCTTCTGAGTAAATTGATACCACCATGTATAGGTATGTCGGGTCATTTGGGGGCTAAAAGGCCTTATTTGGGGGGTGCGCATTTCAGTTTTCCAACTTGGAATTTTCACATTTCGTCATCATGCACCCATGTCCTATTTGGGACATTTTTGAAGCCGGCCAAAGTAATTTACCCCAATCAAACCATATATTTTTAGAAAGGGCACACCCTGGGGTGCTTCAAAGAGTTGTATTTTAACACTTTCCATGCACTAGCTCTATGTCAAACTTTCAGGTAGTCACTTTTTGTGTTATTTTTTTACACACATTGTACTTTAGGCATGAATTGTCAAATCCAGTTATGGGTTACTGCCAAAAAACACCCAAAATATGTTCAGCAACATCTTCTGAGTAAATTGATACCACCCATGTATAGGTATGTCGGGTCATTTGGGGGCTAATAGGCCTTATTTGGGGGGTGCGCATTTCAGTTTTCCAACTTGGAATTTTCACATTTCGTCATCATGCACCCATGTCCTATTTGGGACATTTTTGAAGCCGGCCAAGTAATTTACCCCCATCAAACCATATATTTTTAGAAAGGGCACACCCTAGGGTGCTTCAAAGAGTTGTATTTTAACACTTTCCATGCACTAGCTCTATGTCAAACTTTCAGGTAGTCACTTTTTGTGTTATTTTTTCACACACATTGTACTTTAGGCATGAATTGTCAAATCCAGTTATGGGTTACTGCCAAAAAAACCCCAAAATATGTTCAGCAACATCTTCTGAGTAAATTGATACCACCATGTATAGGTATGTGGGTCATTTGGGGGCTAATAGGCCTTATTTGGGGGGTGCGCATTTCAGTTTTCCAACTTGGAATTTTCACATTTCGTCATCATGCACCCATGTCCTATTTGGGACATTTTTGAAGCCGGCCAAAGTAATTTACCCCCATCAAACCATATATTTTTAGAAAAGGGCACACCCTAGGGTGCTTCAAAGAGTTGTATTTTAACACTTTCCATGCACTAGCTCTATGTCAAACTTTCAGGTAGTCACTTTTTGTGTTATTTTTTCACACACATTGTACTTTAGGCATGAATTGTCAAATCCAGTTATGGGTTACTGCCAAAAAACACCCCAAAATATGTTCAGCAACATCTTCTGAGTAAATTGATACCACCCATATATAGTTTGTTCTGTTGTTTTTGGGGTGCTACGCCAATCTTTGACATGTGCTTGTCAATTTTCTAATTTGACATACAGTATCTTCTTTGCTTATCTTCTTTTTAGGGGCCTTTTTACATACCCCAGTTTTATGAACGTGCATATATTTGGTAAGCTAACACCCCAAAGTATTGTAAATGGAGTGTTCTTATGCTATGGATGCATCCGTTTGCTCCAAACAATTGGATACAGTTTGGTGGTCATTTTTCATTTTCACACCACATCAGTTTTGGACTGTGATTTAGGAGACACTGTTGTTTGTTACTGCATGAAAACTCTCCAGGTTGTTTTCTGCAAGGTCTCCTGAGTACACCCATGCCCCCCATGCATAGGTTTGCCAGGATTTTGGGAAGGTTCAAATACAATTTTTATGACTTTGTCATTGGAGTTTTTTATTGAGATTATTTCTTCAGCTAGGCTATCTTTGGTTTTGGGTCTACCGCATACCCCAGTTTGAATTATTGCCAGAAAATTGTTTATATTTGTTATGTTGACACCCCAAGGTATTGCATATGGAGTGCTTTGATGCCATGGATGCAACGGTTTTAGCCCAAACATTTGAGAAGGTGTGTGGTGTAATTTTTCAATTTTCAGATTTTTACGCCCACAGTAGTTTTGGACTGTGATTTAGGAGACACTGTTGTTTGTTACTGCATGAAAACTCTCCAGGTTGTTTTCTGCAAGATCTCCTGAGTACACCCATGCCCCCCATGCATAGGTTTGCCAGGATTTTGGGAAGGTTCAATTACAATTTTTATGACTTTGTCATTGGAGTTGAAATTGAGATTATTTCTTCAGCTAGGCCTATCTTGGTTTTGGGTCTACCGCATACCCCAGTTTGAATTATTGTCAGAAAATTGTTTATATTTGTTATGTTGACACCCCAAGGTATTGCATATGGAGTGCTTTGATGCCATGGATGCAACGGTTTTAGCCAAAACATTTGAGAAGGTGTGTGGTGTAATTTTTCAATTTTCAGATTTTTACGCCCACAGTAGTTTTGGACTGTGATTTAGGAGACACTGTTGTTTGTTACTGCATGAAAACTCTCCAGGTTGTTTTCTGCAAGATCTCCTGAGTACACCCATGCCCCCCATGCATAGGTTTGCCAGGATTTTGGAAGGTTCAAATACAATTTTTATGACTTTGTCATTGGAGGTTGAAATTGAGATTATTTCTTCAGCTAGGTCTATCTTGGTTTTGGGTCTACCGCATAACCCAGTTTGAATTATTGCCAGAAAATTGTTTATATTTGTTATGTTGACCACCCCAAGGTATTGCATATGGAGTGCTTTGATGCCATGGATGCAACGGTTTTTAGCCAAAACATTTGAGAAGGTGTGTGGTGTAATTTTTCAATTTTCAGATTTTTACGCCCACAGTAGTTTTGGACTGTGATTAGGAGACACTGTTGTTTGTTACTGCATGAAAACTCTCCAGGTTGTTTTTCTGAAAGATCTCCTGAGTACACCCATGCCCCCCATGCATAGGTGTGCAAAGATTTTGGCAAAATACAGCACAATTGTAGAACATAAAAATGTACGAATAAAATGTAAAAGTCTGGTGCCTGTCAAACTGGGGATGCTCTCTAGGGGGCACAGGCTGTTGTCACTGAAGTGCATGAAACGCAAAATGTTTTCATACCGTCTACGTGACATTGATTGGGGGTAAATGGGGGTAGAGCAGATGGGGCTACTGCTCCAGTAGGAGCGAATTGAGGGCTTCTTTATGATGCCCTCAGCATAGTAAGTGCCCAGAATTATAGAAATTCTGGCACATCTAGCGGGGTCCATTGCTGCCTTGCCAAGTAGGAGTCTGGCTTCGCAGCACAATGCTGATGGGCATACAGATTTGATTGGGCCACGATGTGGCCCAACAAATCATCCCCCATAAACACCTGCAAAAACTGTGTGGCGGTAAATCCTGCAACATCAATATTGATGCCAGGATTTGCCGTGAAAGGAGGGATATCTGGCCTCTGGCGATGAGGCACTACCCACTCCTCAGCTGGAGCTGTGCGTCTCCTGCTGGCAGGTGGTGACCCAGGATCTGCATCAGAAACATCACTAGATACATCAGCCAGCGTAGATAATGTATCTAGCGACGTCTCTGAGCAGTTAGCGGGTCGAAATGAGGGTCTGAGTCTGACGCAGATGCCTCAGATTCTGACGCCAGGATGGCATATGCCTCCTCGGCGCTGTACACCCTCTCAGACATTATATATAATAGATTATAAAATTTTATAATTATTATATATATATAAGCGGATTGTTGGTTCTTAGAAGAACCGTTGGGTTTCACAAGAAAATACAAATAAACACCTAAATCTCTCTAAATCCCTCTAAACCTGCCTCAATTCTTCTAAATCTCCCTAAAATCTCTCTAAATCTGCCTCAATTTTTCTAATCTCACTAAATCTCACTAAAATCTCTAACCTGTCAAATCTGATCTCTCTCTCTCGCTCACCAAAACACAAGTGAGGAGAGGGAGGGAGAATCACAGAGGTCAGAGCCAATATTTACAAAATATTGACCTGACCTGACAAATTAGAAATTTTATTTTGATTTTTTCTAACTTCTGATTGGATGTTGCTAGCCTGCCTCTCTGAGGCAGGCTAGGAACATCCCACTCAGCCCCAAGATGACCCTGCCCTTAGAACCCTAACCCTAGCCCTAACCCTAACCCTAACCCTAACCCTAACCCTAACCCTACCCCAACCCTACCCCTAACCCTAACCCTACCCTACCCTACCCCTAACCCTAACCCTACCCCTAACCCTAACCCTAACCCTACCCCTAACCCTACCCCTAACCCTACCCCTAACCCTACCCCTAACCCTACCCTAACTAACCCTAACCCTAACCCTAACCCTACCCCTAACCCTACCCCTAACCCTAACCCTACCCCTAGCCCTAACCCTACCCCTAACCCTAACCCTAACCCTACCCCTAACCTACCCCTAACCCTACCCCTAACCCTACCCCTAACCCTAACCCTAACCCTAACCCTAACCCTACCCCTAACCGTCAGTTTATTTTATTTATTTTTATTTTACTTTTTATTTTACTTTTTTTTCACTTTTTTTTACACTTTTTTTTACTCTGCTGGGTGCCTTGATCCCTCGAGGCACCCAGCAGAGCACCTGATCACTGATGTGATCGTTTTTGTACTGAGTGCCACGATACCTCGTGGCACTCAGTACTTCCTGCCGCTACCGGAAGTGATCGCTCGGGGGAGCGATCACGGACGGACCGGCGGCAGGTAAGCATATTGCAAGGATGCCTCGATGTCGAGGCATCCTTGTAATATACTCAGAGCAGCTGGAAGCGATCTGATCGCTTCCAGCGCTCTCTAGAAGTGCCGGGCACCTCTCCGGTGAAACCGGATGTTGATCGCTCCCGGGGAGCGATCACATGGTGCCCCGGCACTTCTAAACGCCATTGCACGGCTGCCTGGACTCCCAGGCAGCCTGCAATGGCGTTTGAGCTGCTGGAAGCGATCCGATCGCTTCCAGCGCTCAAAAAACGGCAGGACGTACCATGTACGTCAGCGGTTCTAAGAGAGACCCGCTGCAATGACGTACATGGTACGTCCTCGGTCCTTAAGGGGTAAAGATAGTTGTCTTTTAAATTTTTGTATATCAACATAGGTGTCAAAAGTATTCCCTTTATTTGTTGGAGCGAATTTGAGACCTTTTTGTAATGCTTTAATTTCATCTTGACTGAGGTCCTTTCCACTTAAATTAAAGACACCTGCCGAACCTATACCCTGCCTCTTTTGTCTTCTCTGAATGTCACGTCCTCCTCTGCATCCTCGTCTCTTAAATGTCTCTTCCCTGTATTTCTGGGGGGTTCTACTCCATAAACTCCCATCCTGTTCTCTTGATTTCTGTTGGTATAGATGTTCTCTTTGCCTCGTTCTCTCCGTCCATCCTGGTGAAAAACCTCCTGTTCATTATAATCTGCTAGTTGGGAATATCTATTCTGAAGAGGGATCGGTGAAATTCTTCCATACAAAGCTTTTCTTGTTCCATTCTTTTAAATAGTTCTTCTCTTTCACCTAATTCTGTCACCTTAACGATTTCCTCGTGGAGAGAATTAATTTCAATATTTATTTCTGCCAACAACTCTTTTCTTCATGGGATAATGGTTTCCATCATTTGGATTGAAAAATTACCCAGCATGTTGCACTAAACTGACAAAAATTATTCATTTATCATTTCTGTGAATGGATCTTTCTGCCATCTTAAACCTCTAGGCGTAATTTTGTTTATAAGATACTGTTCCAATGTTATAATATCCCATTTGAGTCTAATCTATTTTTTGAGTAGATTTTCTAATTTGTTGGTCATCTTCTTTTTATCTCCATAATCTTTAATAGACACTGTTTGAGAAGTGTTACAAATTCCAAATACGGTTCCAATGTTAGTACCAAATTTGTTGCGAAATTCCATAACTGTAACCAAGCTGCCAACACTTTTGGGGTATAGTAGAATTGGAAGAAACAGAACAGAACGTTCAAGTGCTCGGTGCTATTTGCTATATTTGGAAACTACAACGAGAGCAGAACTCTCAAAAAACTAATAGGAGTGCTGAATTAAAACGTAACTTTTATTAGTTGCAATACATACTTACACATTGACCGACTAGTATAAAAAACATAAACACAGATGATATGTACACCTGCCAATGAAGGCTAGGTAGATTTTGCAGAGGCGCCAGGTAGCAGCAACGAGGATATATTCCCAATAGCAACACGAGGAGTGAAAATGGCGATTTGAAATTGAAATCCTGAAAACCACAAATTAGTGCATTCAAGGTTACCTAATACCAGGTTGCGCACATCTAGGGCAATAATCAGAGCATTCCTTAATAAAGCCACCTTGTATCACAAGAGGAGGATAAATAGTGGAATAATACCACAGCTTCAATTGAATTATAGAGATATCCACACAAAACACAGCTTCAATATAGGTAACAGCCATGAAAACACATGACTAACAAAAAACAATTGGTGTTTTTAAACCACAACCCAGCAGATAAATCACTGTCCCTACATCTAGACAGATTCTAAAAAAGCCCTGCAGAGTTACATATCACATAGACATGAAAAAAAGCATAGACTCGACACGTGTTTCGCCGGTATTAGACCGGCTTCATCGGGAGTCGACAAGTAGTGAATCGTATCTGTACCATGCATGTGAGGCTGGCTAAATACCCTTAGAATTGCGGTCACATGGATGGGCCACCAATCATTGTGTGATACCGCAGGATTATGGTCAATCACACCGACAGGAGATAGGCAAGGACATGAAAAGCCTATTCATTGACCAAAAGATGCATGTGACCCAAAGGGGCCAATCCATTCAATGAAATGACACGTGACCCAGGGATCCAATCCAGCTAGACACCCCAAAAGGGAACGGCAAAAGGCAATGCGTACACGCAAAAGGGATAGACGACCATAAATGAGCAAAATACAGCGAACCCTGCTGGAAATTCAAACGGAGACAATATAAACACAGATCAGAGCGAACAACATTAGTTAGATCTATTCAGATATAACTTAGGTTAGAGAGCAGAGAGAAAAACAACGCAGCGTGTGCCTAGACCAATAGTAGTTGTGGTCAATGGACATTGGTATAAAGAAATAATACGGGGTATTGGTATATAGATGTTGACATAAAACATATAATAAAATACAATAGAAATAGATGATGAAGCTGCCTAAAGGTGGCTATATGAATGGTGAGAAGGAGAAACCCTCATTGAGACCAAGAGGGGCCAGAGTACGCATTTGATAGATCCACCAGCATTCCCTATGTCGTAACTTTAAATCAAAATCACCTTTTCTGGGTGACGGAGAGACTAATTCTAACCCGCAAAAACTAAGGACTTTGGCATTATTCCTATGGTATTGGGCTAGATGACGTGATATTGGAGTCTCCTGTATTCTCCTAGTAGAATAGACATGTTCCATAATTCGTCTTTTAAACGGACGTACAGTTTTTCCGACATATTTCTTGCCACAAAAGCATGAAATAAGATATACGATGCCAGCAGAGTTGCAATTGAAGAAAGAACTGATTTCAAACTTTAATTCGTTAGATGAATCAGTAATGCTTTTTGAGGTTTTAAGGATGTAAGTGCATGCAACACACCGGCCGCATTTATAGGTACCCCTCAGGTCCCTGGAAAGCCACGTACGAGACTTATTACGAGGCGACATATCATGATGGCTATGGACCAATTTGACTCTTAGATTGTGGCTTCGCCTTGCGGTGATCGACGCACTGTCAGTAAGAACATCTACCAATTGAGGGTCAAATAACGGTCCAAAATTTTTTTGACAGGATTCCATCCTGCATCAAAAGTCCCTATACACCGAATCAGTTTAGTATCGGATTTAGTGTGGTCTTTCAACAGCTCATCTCTTGGCATCGTTAGGGCATGTTGAAATGCTCTTTTGAGACAACGATTAGGGTAACCCTTCTTCCTAAAGTCATGCCTCAAGATTTGTGATTTAGCAACAAACTCATCATCAGTAGAGCAGATTCTGCGTAGCCGCAGATATTGCCCTAAAGGGATACCCCTCTTAAGGGATTCAGGATGAAAACTATCCCAGTGCAAAAGATTGTTTGAAGCAGTCTTTTTTCAAAACAAGGTGGTAAATATTTCACCAATTTCAGTCTCAATATTTCAAAGACTGAAATTGGTGAAATATCTACCACCTTGTTTCGAAAAAAGACTGCTTCAAACAATCTTTTGCACTGGGATAGTTTTCATCCTCAATGCATTGTGTGTCCTGTCCTGGAATGATCTGAATGATGCCGCAACGAACAGTGCATGGCCAATTATAGTAGATTCCACGTCACTCTCTTATCTATCTCCTAATTTAAATATAATGTTTCTCTATGGGAATTCTCCATTTTATTCTTTAAAATATAATATTTACTACACCACCAAATAGCAGTGTTGATTTTCAAATAAAAAATATTAAAAAACATGTGACAGGGATCAAAGGTCAATCTGTCTTAACAAAGACCCTATATTCAATCCTAGACTTTAGGTATCTCCTGTCATTTTTTTTATTTAATATTTTTCTCTCCTAGCCAACTCAAAATTGTCTTATCAGTAACACATTCCTTTCTAGTTAAAACAGAATACATTTATTCTTCAGTTAAACAACTTATTTCTAAACCTTCAGTAATTATACTGTTATATAGTTCTACACTCTTCAAAATATTTCTTAATATTATTTTCTATACTACTAATATAGATTGATTATATATTTATTACAAAATATATTTTTGTGGATAGCATAGATATACTTGCATCTCTTTTAAACCTTAAATGTGTCTATAAGAAAATATCTTTACTTCGAGGACAAACAAACCTATAAATTTGTCTGTGACATCTCCTAGCACTTAGACTCGGCATATATCATATAAAGACATTTTATCGTCTATAGTATCATAGTCTGGCACTTATAGTTTTAAACACACATTCCTCTCTAATGAGTTAGTGAACTTGCCTCTGAAAAAAATCTCTCATTTCATTCTAAAGCTATGTTAAAGTTGAGAAAGACTTTACATTATAACAAGATGGCTACAGGCATCCATTTTGTGTTACTCTAAATATCCCTGACATAACCCCCCTTTGGTTTCCTCTGTTCCTTCATTTAAAGTGATCACGATGGAAGCATGCAATATTTTCCACCTTTCACCAATTAGGCTAGGTTTCCACCTTTCGCAACACGTCTTTCTTCTTTCATCCATTTAATAATTGAAGATGCAGTGTTTTTAAACTTCAATGTAAGCACTTTTCTGGTTAGTACAATCATCCAGACAGTTAGAAACATAATTACTATACAAATCACAATCTCTGTAATATTAGGCCCATTATAAGCAGATAGCAATTGATGATCAAGCTGTGAATAAATCGTTAGAATATCTTTCTTTATTAGAAGTTCAATGGTATGATCAGGCTTGTTCTCTAGCAGAAATTTAAAATCCGGATTCATAGGTATCTCTCGTCCTTGGAATGCATTGATGATTTGTATCTCGTCATACCAGACTTAATTTCCGACCGGATAGGGAGTAACTTCTCCGATAACAACTCTTGATTCTTTAGGAACTTTTACGAGGATCACTGGAGTAGGTATCAACACTTTCTTGTTTTGTACCAGATCCTTCTGGTAAACATTTGCTTCTCTTTCTGTATAAACCAGCGGTTGCAATGAGAAATACGGCGAATCTTTTCTTCCAGTTGTTCCAGCATGTCTTTCACGCTTGCTTGAGCTTGATTCACATGGGACTTTAACACTCTCCTTTCCGTCAGAAGAAATCCAGGCGCTTCTTGGATTATGATAGCAGAAGACGGTCCTGGTTCAAGTATTGGATCTGCTCGGAATTGTGCAGAAAGCAATAGAATTGCTTGGTGGTCCGACTCATCTTTGCAGATTAGCGTCACGCAGTTCGGATTAACCACTTTTCTCTATTTCTGTTGAAAGAAAGAGTATAAATAACCATTCATAATTTCAATCTATACACCAGTCAGTTTTCCTTAAACACAACTTGCGATTTCACTCAAATTCCCTATAGGTACTATGATCTCTGATTAAATTTAATTAACTGTACGGATCTAGCCTTCCTACTAACTTGAGTTAAACATCTGAATGCTGGGAAGAATAATCACATGTTAATCAAAACAATCACTTCACATGATACCAGTTAAGTGTCTTCTGCTGGTCCATCTTCACACATTCTGAGTTGAGATCTAGGATGACAAACATGCAATTGAGCTTGGCAGTTTTATTTCTTATAGAATTACATAACATACAATTTCCAATAACATTATGACTGTCTCCGTCATTATCTAGATCTGTGAGCCACTCATCTTGAGGATTAGGGTATCTGATCACTTTAAGGTTAGCCATTTTATTCAGCAGCTCCTTGCTAATATAGCTATTTTCCTGGCGCGAATATAGCTTAGCCATTTTTTCTCTAGCTAAACTATTTACACATATAGGGAAAACTACCTCTTCATTTATCTTCTCTATTTCAGTTAAGAATTGAGAATGGTCACTATGCCCATTAGGTTCTGTCTCTCTCTTGTGGAGAAGATTAATTAGCACGTCATTCTCCAGACATATATCTCGAATCCTCTCAGGGGGAACACATATGGTGTTATCCTCCTGCTCTCCTGGAGTCAGGGGCTTTGGCCTTAAGAAAGAGATAACAGGTGACTGGCTATTTCTGAAGTGGACTTCAATAGAATCCGGCCTTTCCTCAATCATGTGGCAGTTACGCTGAGCGTGATGGGATTGGGATCTATCGTAGCTAATTGGAACATTTACTGGGGACCAAATGACCTCATTGATAAAATCAATGATTGGATTTAACCTTTTAAGAAGGTCCATTCCAATAATTAGGTGATTTTGGGGCATATCCACGATAAGCATTGGATGCCGAATTATTTTATTCCCCAATTTAAAATCCAATTTAGCTGTGCCCAGAACTTTCAGAGATGTGCCACTCACACTCACTAGATTAGCATTAGGTTTATCTAATCTAGGCTTCCTGGTGGACAGTTCTTGAACCTGATCAAAATAATTACCAATAATACCAATGTAACCTGGCTTCCTGTGTCTAGCAGAGACATGATATGTGGTAAATTATCCTGTAACTCTACATTCACATAATATCGGTCTTCAATGCTATACAATTTACAGAGAAATTTAGAGTGAGATATGAAATTAGGTTTTGTACAGATTTTACCCACAGAATTTCCTCTCTCAGGCATGCTGTGCTGTCCTTCTCAGGATTCAGTCTTCTCAGATTGCTCGCACTTAGGCTGGAGAGATAAAATACATTTTCCTTCGCTTGGCAGGGAAGGGGTTAAATCATCAACCATACAAACATTTGTATTAACCATTTCATCATCACTTTCTGGTAAATTGACATGGACACTGATTATTTCATCAGAATCATCATTTAATCATTGGTTTGGCAGGGCTGCAGGTGTTGGATCATTTACAGCTTGATTTTGATTATTTCCAGTCATCAACTGAGTGATCTGATCCAGTTTTTCTGTCAGCACACGAAAATTTTCCAGCATTTGGCCGATACGCTGGCGTAGATAATATCTCCGCTTTCTATGCGTCCTTGGGGATGAAGCTCGCGCATTCTTTGGCTCATCAGATTCAGTTTTACCTCGGGTCGCTTCCTGTCTAGGCACATTTTCCCTTGATTTAACCCACTGACTTCTAGGTACCCACAGGGCCGGAGTAAGAGTATCATGGGCCTGGTGCTGAGGAGTTTGGTGGGCCTTTTTATAGAAATAAAATGAAAAAGTCAGACCCTGCTCTTAAACCCCTCCTGGCGCACTGATGTTATTCGGGGGTTACAGGTAGGGACGTGGGACAGGGATCTGGTTATTCAGGGGTTACAGGTAGGGACGTGGGACAGGGATCTGTAGATTCTATCAGTAGCTGTGTTTGATGGAGGGGAGAGCGCATCTCACTTTCCAGACATTTATTCTGCCTCCTGCTAACACCTTACCCTTTAACACGTGGTATTCAGAAAGCAGATGTTCCCCGACACATGGTAGGGGCTTCCTTTTGTTTTAAGCACAGAATGCTCCTCTTACCTGTCCTGTAACAGTTCATGGTGATCTGTAGATGACAGCAGGGAGAGCTCCTGTTGCATGTGTCTCTGTCCATGCAGGATGCTGTGCAGAGCAGCTGGGATGTGAGGAACGTATGGGAACCTGCACCCCTGCTGACATCCTGGCTTTGCAATGCCGCCCAGAGAGCGAGACTGGCCTTGAATGGCTTCTACAGCATCACATCTGTGTGATTCCCCATCCTCCAACATCACTGAACAGTAACACACTGGTAAATTAGAGGTGACCTAAAAAGCCTCTGTTACCTACAACTAAAAATCCTCAGCTCCCCCAGTAAATATAAAACACACAAAGCTAAAATACAGATCTGAAATGTTCTTCTCTTCAAATCAAGAAAAACATTTCTATATAGACCCAAGCATATTTTTCTATGTCTTTTCGCTCCTCTGAACTAGAATTTGCTATGCAATATACAGTATATAAAATGTCGCTTTATCTCTAGACAACGTTTTGTCCTCTGTAAATATACTGAGAATGTTGTGGTCTACAGATAAAGAACTGTTGTCCATGTGTACTCTATATTTAGAGAATCTTTGCTCTCCAGATATAGAAATACTGTGCTCCACCAACCTAGAACACTTTTTCTTCCCAGATCTAACCATACTTTATTCCCATTTCCTGGAAATCCTTTGCTCCCCAGATCTAGAAAAGATTTGATCCCTTTCTGCATCCCTTTTCTAGAAAACTTTTGCTCCCTTCTCAAGCGTTGGAAACGAATGTGAAACATTTTGGACTCTTGGTCTGCAAACCACTTGCTCCTATGATGTTGAATTTATTTACTCCCTTTAGAAACCCTTAAACTTAAAGCATGCTCTCCAGATCTAGAAGAAACCATTTGCTCTCCAGATCTAGAAGAAACCATTTGCTCTCCAGATCTAGAAGAAACCATTTGCTCTGCAGATCTAGAAGAAACCATTTGCTCTCCAGATCTAGAAGAAACCATTTGCTCTCCTGATCTAGAAACCATTTGCTTTCCATATACAGATACTCTTTGCTTTCCATATACAGATACTCTTTTGCTTTCCATATACAGATACTCTTTTGCTTTCCATATACTGATACTCTTTGCTTTCCATATACAGATACTCTTTGCTTTCCATATACAGATACTCTTTTGCTTTCCATATACAGATACTCTTTGCTTTCCATATACAGATACTCTTTGCTTTCCATATACAGATACTCTTTGCTTTCCATATACAGATACTCTTTGCTTTCCATATACAGATACTCTTTTGCTTTCCATATACAGATACTCTTTGCTTTCCATATACAGATACTTGCTTTCCATATACAGATACTCTTTGCTTTCCATATACAGATACTCTTTTGCTTTCCATATACAGATACTCTTTGCTTTCCATATACAGATACTCTTTTGCTTTCCATATACAGATACTCTTTTGCTTTCCATATACAGATACTCTTTGCTTTCCATATACAGATACTCTTTTGCTTTCCATATACAGATACTCTTTGCTTTCCATATACAGATACTCTTTGCTTTCCATATACAGATACTCTTTTGCTTTCCATATACAGATACTCTTTGCTTTCCATATACAGATACTCTTTGCTTTCCATATACAGATACTCTTTTGCTTTCCATATACAGATACTCTTTGCTTTCCATATACAGATACTCTTTGCTTTCCATATACAGATACTCTTTTGCTTTCCATATACAGATACTCTTTGCTTTCCATATACAGATACTCTTTTGCTTTCCATATACAGATACTCTTTGCTTTTCATATACAGATACTCTTTGCTTTCCATATCTAGAATCCATTTGCTCCCCAGATCTACAAACCTTTTCCACATCTAGGAACCCTTTGCTCTCCAGATCTTGAAGCTATACTCTCCAGAGCTATTAACCTTTTTCTGTCCACACCTAGAAACCCTTTGCTTTCCACACATCCATTAGCTCTATAGATCTTACCTCCACATCTAGAAACCCCTTACTATCCAGAGCTATTAACCCTTTGCTCTCCAGAAATTGAAACCCTTTGCTGTCCATATTTAAAAGTGGAGCCTGATGCCCCCAACCAGTAACAATGCATCCCTCCAGAGTGACAGAGGAGCTCAGTGATGATACTTACAGGTCACACGTGCTGCTCTTCCCAGTGGGCCTACTCTCCCTCCCCTTCATGTAGAGGCGTGGCCACTGCCGCTTGGTCCTGCCTCCTGTTAAATATTAGGAAACAAAAGTGCAGCACCAGGAAAAATCAGGGTGTGCCAGCTTCTTTGCAAGCAATCCTCCTCAGCCTGGGCTGACATGCTGTGTGGGCTGCGCAGGAAACACAGTGCCGGCTGGTCTGATTCATCTGTACGCCTGCGCACTGTGTGCCTCGATTTTCTCCCCCCCCGTAATCAAATAAGCTGCCGGGGCACGTGACCGGAAACATCAAATCACGTGTTGATCGCTTCCACGCATGGCATGTGATACCTGGCTGCCTCTCCACTATGTGGCCGGGCGCATCATCCAGATCCAGCGGCTGAATCGGCCTTGCAGTGTGGGTCTGGCAGGCTGGCCAGCAGCTCCTCTTGGCTGGGCTGCTGTGGGCCTATTTTGAGAAGGGGGCCTGGAGCGGCCGCTCCATCCGCCCCTATGTTAATCCGGCCCTGGGTACCCATTACTTCCTAGATTGAAAGTTACTTCCTGAATTTTCTCTGTCAAACTCTCTTTCCTGATCTGGCTTGGATTTTTCTACCTTAGGTATTGAATCTCGCACGACCTCCATGTAGCTTTTTTTCTGGGATTCAAATTTAATGTCACCCTTTTTAATATGAGTTTCTGCTATTTCCTCAGGTGAGTTCTTCACTCTTTTCCCCCTGAGTTTCTTCACTATATTCAAATACAGTAAATAGGGTCATACGTTCCTTTACTACCCAATCCAAACCATTGCTCGGGTCATAATCCCTTGCCAAAATAACCTTTATTTTATTTGGCAATGCGTCATAAAATAATTGGATAAATTAAGGGTTTTCAAAATTTGGGTTTCTTTCAGGCAAGCTGTATGCATTTTTAAGGACTGAAAGAAATTCACGGGGGCTTTGATTAGGTCTGCATTTTAGAGTTAAAATTGCTCTTTTCGCAGCTAGGCTGGTGCGGTGAGGCCCAAATTCAGATTTGACCTCAGAGACAATTTTACTCCAATTATGTATACCAGATTCTTTCAAAGACTGAGAAAAATACCTTTATTTGCCTTCAAAGACCCATGGGATAAATTCAATTTTCTGAGCATCTGAATTGATACCTAGAACAGATAATGCTTCTTCAAAAACTTCCAATTGGTTGATAATCGCTGGAGAATTCATTTTATTGAATATCCCTACTGAATCCTTTAAAAATTGGTCGAGTCCCGCACCACATGAGATTTTCTATCATGCTTAATAGGCTGTGGTTGGCTAGAGTGATGCGATTTGAAATACTCATGTGTACGAGGCATTGCTCTTTTTTCATCATGAGAATTAGTTTCACTTTCGCTCTCGCTTTGGCTCTGCAGAAAAACAGACCTGTCAGCAGGCTGTGATTTATAGCTAACAGCTTTCAAAGGGAACTTCTCTGAAGAAGGAGTTTTAACCCTTTGAGCATCAGCTTCAACCTGACGTAATTCATCAGCGAATTTCTCATGTTCGCTTTTCATTCTCGCCAATTGGGCACTAAGTTCCTTATTTGAGTTTGATATCTGATCAATCTCTTTTTACAGTTGATATTTCACTTTTTCATACTATGACGGAATGGAGATGTTGTTCCGCCTGCGGGTGTGCTCAATCTGCGTGACCCCGTCGCTTACCGCTGGCCCGACTACCGAGTGGCGCGCACTCGGCGTCTCGTGCGGCCTGGCGTGACCCCGGGAAGGGGTTAGCGGGCGGTGGAGGGGACCCCTGCCTAGAACCAGTCCGACCACTGAGCCATACAGCACTCAGCGTCCCGAGCAACTGGTTCACTGACCTTGCGGGTGTGGGACGTCCGTGGAGATCGGTTCTGCCGCGGAGGAATATTCGTATCGGATGCGGGAAACGTTTCGGATCTTGCGGGAAACGTTTCCGATCGCGGTGCGGGTAAATAGTCGGATCTTCGGCGGATGACTTTTCGGATCGGATCGGGAATGAAGGAATCTTCGGATCTGCCGGGATGGGCGAGGGATTCGGATCTTACCGCAATCCCTCGCAATACCGGAGCGCGGTACACGGCCGCGCCCTTCGGTTCGGATCTCTGCCAGCAATCTGGGAACCGAATCTTCACACGCAGCGCCTCTGCCCTGATACACGATGCAGGGGCAGAGCGCTCGATTCGGATCGTATCGTGGTAGTCACCGTACCCTGAGATCGCGGGGGACGCTCAGATGCGAAAGTACGGCGGAGACAAAGACACATCAGTCAAAGCTGGATGCACTGCAAAATCTGCCTTTATTATGCACGGTTCAAGCATTTATCAACTTCACATAAATTAGAATACAATGGGACTCCTTGCCCGCCCTCCAGGACCCATTGGCCATTACACTTCAGGGAGTCGCCAATTCGGACCGGATGGTCCGAATCGGCCATTTTACGATTCGAACCGGATGGTTCGAATCGGCCATTTTCCGAATCGAAGATTCTGAACTGCGCCACAAGGTGATCGGAAAATGGCGGCGAGCAAGGCAGACAAAGGGAAAATACTTTACGCAATAAACCAACGGGGAACACTTCATTACACCACACAATAATCACATCTAAATAAAAGTACTCATAAAACTAGGTGCGTGCCACCACACCCAAGTGTCCATAGCCACCACTGTCACTGTGCACCGCCCCTGGCTGAGGGTGCTGGGCCATTCCGTGACACTCCTCCCCCTCCCCCAGTTCGACGCACCTGGTCTGACCCCACCGGGTCATACCGGGGAAGTCGGTGCTCCCAGGCCCATAGTCAGTCTGGGGAGGCCGAGTCACCAGGCCTCTCCATTTGGCCTTGCGGCCGTGCCAGCTTGGTCGGGACCCCACGTCCTTAGAGTTTCCCCGGCTGGGCGAGAGGACATACATCTGGGCCGGCGTGCCTCCTGTGTCCCTCCAGGGATACCGCTCACCCGGGGAACCCGGGTGCTAAATGCACACGCCCCGGGTGCCCAGGTCAGCTGTGGGAAAGCACCGTGGCTGCGTGAGGCCCCCGAGCCCAAGGGTTGCCAAAATGGGCAGAGGCCCGCGGCGCTCTGCCCCGTTGCCAGCTCTTCCGCTGGATGGCCAGGTACGGGCGCGGCAACCGAAGGAGCAAGTAGGGCCCAACCTGGCTGCTCTTCCCTGCAGCCGACGAAGGGAACAAATGGATGCCACAGCAGTTGCACGGGGTCAACCTCACTCTGCCCCTCGGGGCGAGTTGGGAGAGACGGGCAGAGGCCAGCGGCGCTCTGCCCTGGCGTCAGCTCTTCCGCTGGGTGGAAATCCCCTTGCGGGAGGATGGTTACTTCACCCCCCGGGGCAAACAATGGTTGCGCACAACCCATCCCGGGGGAACCATCCGTCTGCTCCTCCTGGCAGACTGTAAGCAGTGGGCAGAGGCCAGCGACACTCTGCCCCGTAGCCAGCTCTTCCGCTGGTGGGAGATCCCCTTGGGGAGGAAGGGTCACTTCACCCCCCGGGGAAAAAAATGGTTGCACACAACCCATCCCGGGGGACCAACCGTCGGCTCCTCCTGGCGGACTGTAGGCAGTGGGCAGAGGCCAGCGGCACTCTGCCCCGTAGCCAGCTCTTCCGCTGGTTGGAGATCTCCTTGGGGAAGGATGGCCACTTCACCCCCCGGGGCAAACAATGGTTGCGCACAACCCATCCCGGGGAGACCATCCGTCTCCTCCCCCGCTGGACCCGTGGCCTCGGCCACCCTGTCCTCCTGCGGGGTGAAGGGGGTAACTTCCTCAGTCGAAACCCCCACGGGCACCCATGGGTCTGCCTCGGCCTCCCATAGGTCCCAAACCTGGGGACTGTCGACTTCCTCCGCCGACCCGTCCCACCACGGGGAGCTCAGGCTCGCCTGCGGAATGCCGTCCAACAGTCTTCGATAAGCCACCTCGAGCTCCCACTCCCGCTCTGCTAGGGACTCCAGCTCCTCAAACACCGAGTCCCTGCTGTCTGACGGGATCTCCAGTTCCCGTCGCTCCAGGATGTCTTCCATCCGTTCCTCCGTCTCCTCTCCAAACTCGGGGTCGGCGGCCATGCTCGCGTAGAGCAGCCCCGTGCCTCCGTAGCGAGGCCCTGCAATGGAACTGCCTCCCATCGGGCGCGCTGTCGGAGAGGCGGTTAGCCACCGGAGCGCACGGTACGCGGCGTCCAGTGCGATCTCCTCCTGCACCAGACTCCGGAGCTCGGCTTCCCACTCCTCTGGGGCCCGACCTTGCAGGAACGCTGCTCGCACATCGTACTGCACCCGATGGACGACAGCGTCGGAAGGAATGTACGCACCATGGCAGTCCCGCTCATGGTCCAGGGCCTCGTACCACAGTTCCTCTGTGGACCTCTGGTCCTGCTCCAGGTCCTCCTGCAGCTCTCTTGCCAACACGACCTTTATGTCGGCGAAGGTGCCAGCGCAGGAGCACCGCTCCTCAATGGGGAATGTGGCGTCCTCAGATGCAGCTCCAGGCGGGCTGTGAGTCTCCATCCGAGGGTCGCTGGGAGGAGTGACGTCCTCAGTACAGGCTCCAGGCGAGCTGAGAGTCCCGCAAGCGTAGTCACTGGGGGTTGCAGATTCCCAGTGTGAAGCTCCAGTCGAGCTGTGAGCCTCGACCCAGGGTTCCACAGGATAGGGTTCGGGGTTCCAATCTTCTGGCTCTGCTCCGCGGAGCTCTGCCAACCGCAGCTCGTGCTGGCGGTCCTTTTCCTGTTCAACCTCACGGTAGAACTCCCGGATCACCCGGCATCTGTCCGCCGTCACCACCATGGCGTAGGTCTCCTAGGGGCCTGCAGAGAGCGATCCCACCGCTGCCACCAGTATGACGGAATGGAGATGTTGTTCCGCCTGCGGGTGTGCTCAATCTGCGTGACCCCGTCGCTTACCGCTGGCCTGACTACCGAGTGGCGCGCACTCGGCGTCTCGTGCGGCCTGGCGTGACCCGGGAAGGGGTTAGGGCGGTGGAGGGGACCCCTGCCTAGAACCAGTCCGACCACTGAGCCATACAGCACTCAGCGTCCCGAGCAACTGGTTCACTGACCTTGCGGGTGTGGGACGTCCGTGGAGATCGGTTCTGCCGCGGAGGAATATTCGTATCGGATGCGGGAAACGTTTCGGATCTTGCGGGAAACGTTTCCGATCGCGGTGCGGGTAAATAGTCGGATCTTCGGCGGATGACTTTTCGGATCGGATCGGGAATGAAGGAATCTTCGGATCTGCCGGGATGGGCGAGGGATTCGGATCTTACCGCAATCCCTCGCAATACCGGAGCGCGGTACACGGCCGCGCCCTTCGGTTCGGATCTCTGCCCAGCAATCTGGGAACCGAATCTTCACACGCAGCGCCTCTGCCCTGATACACGATGCAGGGGCAGAGCGCTCGATTCGGATCGTATCGTGGTAGTCACCGTACCCTGAGATCGCGGGGGACGCTCAGATGCGAAAGTACGGCGGAGACAAAGACACATCAGTCAAAGCTGGATGCACTGCAAAATCTGCCTTTATTATGCACGGTTCAAGCATTTATCAACTTCACATAAATTAGAATACAATGGGACTCCTTGCCCGCCCTCCCAGGACCCATTGGCCATTACACTTCAGGGAGTCGCCAATTCGGACCGGATGGTCCGAATCGGCCATTTTACGATTCGAACCGGATGGTTCGAATCGGCCATTTTCCGAATCGAAGATTCTGAACTGCGCCACAAGGTGATCGGAAAATGGCGGCGAGCAAGGCAGACAAAGGGAAAATACTTTACGCAATAAACCAACGGGGAACACTTCATTACACCACACAATAATCACATCTAAATAAAAGTACTCATAAAACTAGGTGCGTGCCACCACACCCAAGTGTCCATAGCCACCACTGTCACTGTGCACCGCCCCTGGCTGAGGGTGCTGGGCCATTCCGTGACACATACACATTCAATTCTTTGATCATATGCTCTGATTCATGGCTTATTTGATTTACAGTAATATGCAATTCTCTCTTTCTTTGTTCTACGCTTTGCATGGCCTCATTTTTATCATTCAATCTCTTGTTTAATTCTGCAATCAAGTATATGAATTCAGGCAAGAATTGGAAAACTAGAGCTTCTTTATCTTTCTTGGTCTTAGCGGCACAGATTTGTCGCAAATATTCAAGAAAAGTTGAATGATCAGACCAAATTGCATCAGCATAATTAGAAACTTTTGATTGTAATACTTTTATCCAATCAAACAAATCGTCTGTGACGTGTAGCTTGTCTTTTAGATAAGACATCACATCTATCAAGACTATTTGATTGGCACGTACATCATCTTCATTAGCGTTGTCACAAATCTCAGATTCTGATTCAGACATTGTTTACTAAACAATCCTAAAACCACAAATCAAAATACAAAAATCTGAATATATATTTTTTTCTACATCTGTCTAATCAGACAATACTGGCGGTTATATTCCAAACAAAAACTACAATCTCAGCTCAGTGCCTCCAATATGTCGAGGATATAATCAATAAGAAACTTATACGAGATATAAATATCAATCGTCTATATTTCTCAGAAATTCTCCTAAATTCTTTTAACCTCCCTGGCGGTATTCCCAAGTGTGACACGGGGTTAAATTTCGCTACCGTGAACGGTAACCCCGAGCCACTCTCGGGCTGGATGTTTATTCACCTTCTCCTGGCTCCCTCGCTGTCCCCCGCAGTGTGATCGCGGCGAGCTGCTTCCTGGAAGGCTCCCTGCTAGTCACATGGTGCAGGGTGGGCGGGAACCATCAGCAAATTTATAAACAATTCAGAAAATACTGTACTCCAAAGTGTAATGTTTATGAACGGCCACTGGGTGGCACTACAGGATAAGAAATAGACCATACATCCTCTTACTCTTGTTTTCAGACCAATTTCAGTGTTTTTTGTCTTTTATTTTATTGAATATCATTTATTTGAATTTTGGATAATTATTTTTGGGATAATAAATTATTATTTCGTGTTTCAAATTTTATCGGACTCAGTGTATTTACTATTTTTTTATTTATTTATTTATAAAGGATTTTACCTTAGAGTAAGAGTAAGAACTCTTGATTGCACGGATTTCAGTGCGTGATTCCTAATTATTACAGGCTATCTATGTACAAAAACACGTTTCCTTTAAAAAAAAATTGAGACGCTTTTAGACACGAAATTTTAAAAAAATTAAACCGCCATAGAGGTTAATTGTATGTGTTTTGCTTTAAAAAATATAACCAACCAAACAACTAGACAAAAATATATATATATATTTATTACGTATACAAACAGGTCTTAAATCTCATAACATAATCAAAAATTTATAAAACACAACAACATCCATCCATCAGCACACAGATTTCTAGGTCCCCAATAAATGTATCTCCTGTTAGTAACTGCATATATGATTAATATCATTTACCTTATCAGTTAGTAACTACACACAGATGGTTAATAAACATCTCTGCTTAAAGAAAACAATTAACATGTATTCTCAGCACCAGTTTAAAACAAGCTAGAAATCTTGTAGAGATATATGTATCTTACTATGATACGTGGATCAACAAAAGATGAGCTATCACTTATTCTATTTCTAGAATGATAAGTAATAAAAACTTATTAAGTGAATCCTCCCCTAATAACGAGAATTAAGGTTCTAATCTTCTGCTTTTTATATTGTAGTTATAAATCTCTTGCTTATTTACTTCAATCACAGTAACTTCCAAATTCAATATATATATATATATTTATGTATATACTATTGCAACAAATACTTTAGGACAATTTATATCCTTATGTATACCATATGCTTCCCATATTTCTATTCTGCAGGTTAGAAATATGTCAGTCTCTGATCTAACAACAATCTGAGATAAATCTCAGTCTACATTCATTGCAATATATCCACCTCTATATATATACATATATATATAGAGGTCTTCAAGTATAGGACGCACTCCAGGACTTAGGTCACAGAATAAAAAACGATGATTTATTAAGTATGCATTAAAATAATGTGCCCAATGGCACCAGCCGACGTTTCGGCCCTCACAGGGGCCTTTTTCAAGGTAGTAAGATTGGACAAACATAACATATTTATATAAAATATAAAAAACATCATTAAACGACTCACCGCGCTTGTAGGGTGCCGCCGGGTGGAACGCCAGACTCCAAGGGGCGTGGCGTCCAAAGTCGGTCGGGCGCGCGAATCGATGACGTAATCAGTCCCAGTCGGGTGCGAACTCCCTGAGCGGTATCCAGGGAGACGTGTCCCGGCGTGTGGGGACTTTAAAAACAAAAGAACGGAAGATAACCTAAGAGGGAGGGTGTAAGGTTCAGAAGGCTTAAAACCATCTAATGTGTGCGTTATGCACCTTCTATATAAAGAGCAAATAACCATAAATATTGCTATCTAACAAAGCAAACAAATAAATAATATATAACATATATGAACATGTGCATCCATAAATGAATATAAAATAAAAGGATTATACAATGTAAAAAGCAACTAAATATGAAGAATGATTGAAAACTACAAATCAAAGTAAATAGGTGTGGTGATGAGACAATAAACATAGAGGTGAGCTATGGTCCGACGTGATGTATCTGTGTAAATATAGTGATAGTAGTTATAATGGTAGTGATGGGCGGACAAGTAAGCAAAGAGTGTAAAAATGCATAACTAAAATTATGTGCAGTGAAATAAATATAAGGTGGTGTGTGAAAACCAAATGTGTAAAAATGAAAAAAAGAAGGAAAAAATAAAAAAGTGTAACGAGTGAAAAAAATATGTGAAATATGCATGTGTGAATGAAAAAAAGGATCTAAATTTGATATGATCTAAAACTTGAGATATATAGATAAATAAAGATAAATAAAGAATATAAAAGATAAGACCTTACAATGAAAAATAGCCAAATCCAAATGGCAACTTAGGCCATAAAAGGGATGAAAAATTTAATAAAAAAGTTTAGTGAAAAAATTAATGTAGCATCTAAAAGGTAACCACAAGTAAATCTTGTTAGAAAACATAACATCATAAAAAGGAAGAAAACGATATATATTCATTCAAGCCCTTTGGGGTAACTGTATCCAAAGTTCGAATCCAAAAGGTCTCACGTTGTAACAAAATCTTCGATCGGTTGCCACCCCTAGGCAAGGGAGGGACATGGTCTATGGCAATAAAATGGAGAGAAGATAATTGATGACGATGTTGCAAAAAATGTTTGGCTACTGGTTTATCTGAGTAGTTGTCTCTGAATGCCGTGGTAATGTTAGACCGATGTCCACTAATGCGGTCTCTAAGGATCCTATCGGTTTTACCGACATAGGGGAGACCGCACGGGCAGGTAATTAGATAGATGACATGATCCGTGGTGCAGGAGATGAAATGATTAATCTTTATCCGTTTCCCTGAGGTAGGATGTGGGAATGTTGATGCAGATGTCATGTGACTGCAAGTCACGCAGTTGGGACAGCGAAAGCACCCTAATCTAACTGGTCGAGTCGTATTACAGTAAGACGTTATAGGGTCTGTCTTGATCAACATATCACGAAGGTTGTTGGCCCGTTTAAAAGAAATCATTGGTGTCTCTTTAAATTTTTTCGGTAAAGTGGCGTCATCCCGTAGAAGTTTCCAATTCCGACGTATAGCGTTGGGCATAGTATAGCTATGAGCATGATAAGTAAGGGGAAGAAAAATGCGTGGTTCTGATGTCTTCAGGTTGTGTACGCCAGAAATAAATTTAGAATAGGCTTTCGTATATGCCAAGGACAAGGTCTCACGTTGATAACCTCGTTGTGTGAAGCGTTCATACATCTGATTAATCTGTGTCTGTTGAATCACTGGGTCTGAGTTGTTGCACATAACTCGCAGAAATTGTGACACCGGAAGGGATTGTTTCAAGTGTGGTGGGTGAAAGCTGTCTGCGTGTAGAATGGTATTACGATCCGTAGGTTTACGGAATAATGAAAAGGCAAATTGGTGATCAATGATATGGATCTGTAGATCCAGAAAATTGATGGTGTCAGCATGAGTCTCTGCAGAAAATTTAATAGGAGTATTTAAAGTATTAAGATTGGATAAGGCCTGCTCAAATGAGTGTAGCGTGTCAGACCATAACAAAAAAATATCATCCACGAATCGTGCATAGAAAACAATGCTTTCCTTATATGGAGTCAAAAGGTGTTCCAATTCAAAAAAATACATATAGGAGTTGGCGTACCCTGGCGCCATGGCGGCACCCATGGATATTCCGGATGTTTGTAAATAAATATTCTTTTCAAAGCAGAAAAAATTGCATTCCAAAGTGATCCTTAACAGTTCTTCAATGAATGAAATCGGTGGACCGGAATAGCAGTTTGAAGCACTTAGTGTTTTAGTAAACGCTTCTATGCCTTGTTGGTGAGGGATCACAGTATAGAGATTTTTCACGTCTAGAGTGACCATTAGAACATCTTGAAAAGGAAGGGTGACGTTTTGTAAACGTTGGATAAAATCTTGTGTGTCCTTAAGGCAAGTGGAGAGGGCCAATATGGAATCTTTGGAATGAAAATCTATAAATTTGCCCAAAGGTTCCAGGAGGCTGCCCCTGGCAGAGACGATGGGTCGTCCTGGAGGGGTATGAAGACTCTTGTGAATCTTGGGCAAGGTGTAAAGTATGGGCATGATAGGAAATGGCACTGTGCAGAACTGATGAATTTTGTTGTCAATGTGACCAGCCTGAAGACTAGTATGGCTGTAATTCGGGATTGTATTTTGTTGGTTGGATCCATCACCAGTTTTTGGTATGTGGCGGTATTTGAAAGTTGGTTGAGAATATCTTGTCTATAGTCTGAGTAGTTAAGGACCACGGTGCCTCCGCCCTTGTCAGCTGGGCGTATGGCAATGGAAGGGTCCGTGGATAGATCTCGAAGTGCATTCCATTCAGCTTTATTTAGATTGGAATGAAGGGGTTGCTTAGTGGCTAGATTTTGGATAGCATTATTAATTTGCTGTGAAAAGGTGGGAATCGTGTGATTTTGTGTCTTCACATCTTGGGTACTTCGGGGTCTAAGTTGCTTGCCTATAAATGGTGTGTCGCCAACATGTTCCTAAATGGCCAACGTATGATGTATTTTATAGGCCTCTACTTCCATTTTAAATGAAGAAATGCTTTGTTTAGGCACAAAAGAGAGTCCTTTGTTCAGTATCGACAAGTGGTCAGCTGATAATTCTTTGTTTGATAGATTAAAAACCAAAGTTAATTCCTTGGGAGAGGTGGTCGACCCCGGTTTCTTACGGGTCTTCCCTTTCTTCCCCCTCTGGGGAAGCCTGAATTTACGGGTTCGTGTGAGGTGTTGCGAGAGAAGAGAGCCGGAATATGTGGCCCTGGCCCTCGTCTAAAAAAGACTGCTGATCTTGAGTGCGTGAAGCTGTTGTTAGGGCTTCAGGCTCAGAGCCTGATTCACCAGATGTTACATCAATTGTACGGAATTTTGGTTTGATTATTCTGGGGCCAGTGCATTTGCCAAACCGTCTGGGTTGGTCAGAGGTGGGTTGGTCAGAGGATAACCATCGATATACATGCTGGGATGTGTAGTCCATGTTAACCTTGTCTAGTTTATGTTTTTTGAAGTGTATTAATTCCACACGATAGCGTTTCACATCTTCTTTTAAGTTATTCATCTGTATTTCAAAGGAGCTTAAACTCAACGCATTGTTGTGCTCCTCTTCAAATTTCACAATGGACTCACGTACCCAAATGATTTCTTGAGAGACTTCCTCTACAACCAACACCATCCAATCAAGTGAACATCGGTTGGCGACAGCAATCCACTTTTTGCAGAATTCGGGTTTGTTTCTACCAATAGTAGGTTCATTAGTAACTCTGAATCCTCTTGGGATTCGTTTAGCTCTGTAGTAATCAGAGAGAAATACCCCATGAAGATCCAGATCTATTTCACGACGCTTGAGTTTAAGTAGACATCGGTCTAACATTACCACGGCATTCAGAGACAACTACTCAGATAAACCAGTAGCCAAACATTTTTTGCAACATCGTCATCAATTATCCTCTCTCCATTTTATTGCCATAGACCATGTCCCTCCCTTGCCTAGGGGTGGCAACCGATCGAAGATTTTGTTACAACGTGAGACCTTTTGGATTCGAACTTTGGATACAGTTACCCCAAAGGGCTTGAATGAATATATATAGTTTTCTTCCTTTTTATGATGTTATGTTTTCTAACAAGATTTACTTGTGGTTACCTTTTAGATGCTACATTAATTTTTTCACTAAACTTTTTTATTAAATTTTTCATCCCTTTTATGGCCTAAGTTGCCATTTGGATTTGGCTATTTTTCATTGTAAGGTCTTATCTTTTATATTCTTTATTTATCTTTATTTATCTATATATCTTAAGTTTTAGATCATATCAAATTTAGATCCTTTTATTCATTCACACATGCATATTTCACATTTTTTCACTTTTTTCACTCGTTACACTTTTTTATTTTTTTTCTTCTTTTTTTCATTTATACACATTTGGTTTTCACACACCACCTTATATTTATTTCACTGCACATAATTTTTGTTATGCATTTTGTGATAGGAAGCAGGGCTTGGTATTGAATGGGAGATACCTGAGACCAGGCCTGGTACACTGCATTTAAAAGAACCCCAGGGAAACTGTTTGTTTTTGGAGCAACCTAGCTCCCTGGAAAGTGTGTTATGGGTCCCTGGGGTTGGGATAGTGGAGTGAAGGGCGGGCCACTATCCCAACAACCTGGATCACTTCCAGACCAGGTATTAGCAGGGTCAGCTAGGACTGTAGGTGTGGTCCACCAGTAAGGGTTTAAAAAAGAAACAAAAGGAAGCTGATACCGCAGGGAGAGAGAGAGAAAAGGGTGGGCGAGCACCCACCAGAGTGAACTGCCGTATCGCTGTATCTGCTGAATTGCTAACTCACAGAATCGCTGTGTTGCTGTGAATTGCTGTGTTGCTGAGCTGCCACTGTTTGCTGTGCACCTTTCTGAAGGTAAAAAGGAATAAACTTCACTGTTTACAAAAGACCTGCTGTCTCGCTACAATTACTGCCCTAGAAGACGTGGTTGACGGAGGACCCTTGCCACACATGGTGCCCTGTGTGAGGACCAACCGCACTAGTCTGAGGGCAGTATAAACCACAAACAGCATGGAGGACGTTGTGAAAGCTCTGGTCCAATCTACCGCTGCTCAGCAGGAAGCGAATAGGAGGACTACCGAGACCCGGGAAACCCTGCAGCAGCTGATATTAGCCCAGGCAGAGAATGCTATGGCTATGGCCAAAGCTCAGAAAGAAACTACAGAGACTCTGGTACAGCAAATCTTGATGGCTCAAATGGAGGCCATTGGCAAGGTCCGTGAGGAACAGTTGTCTGCCACGCATGCTCTGCACAAAGAGATTCGGGCCGTGTCAGACAAGCTGGAGTCTGATCCGACAGGCGGCCACCAAGGCCCTAAGGTAATCCGGGCCAGCCATTATCTACAAAAAATGTCTACAGCGGATGATGTGGAGGCGTACCTGTTGGCCTTTGAGCGTACTGCATCGAGAGAAGGGTGGCCGGCGGCTGAGTGGGCGAGTATACTTGCCCCTTTTCTGAGTGGAGAACCTCAAAAGGCCTACTATGACTTAGAGCCAGCACAGGCCAGTGACTATGTGGAGCTTAAAGCTGAGATCATGGCGCGTCTGGGGGTGACCACAGCAGTACGGGCACAAAGATTTCATTCCTGGGCGTACTCTCCTAACCAAGCTGCACGGTCCCAGATGTTTGACCTAATACATCTTGCCAGGAAGTGGCTACAACCGGAGGTCAACTCTGCTACGAAGATAGTAGAAAACCTGGTCATGGATCGCTTTCAGCGTGGATTGCCAACCCCTCTGCGACGCTGGGTAAACCAAGGTGACCCCCAAACCGCCGACCAGTTGATTGCGTTGGTGGAAAGGTTTATAGCTTCTGGAGAAGTTCTGCATCCGCCGTCAGCGACCCAAGCCCGCAACCCTAAAACCCAGAATGCCACACGCACTGGTAAGACTGTACCGAGGGTGCGAGGTGTAGAGGAACCTGGATACGCAGAAAACAGCAGAGACATTTCTCCCAGGGTGCAGAGAGCACCTCAGTATAACCAGATGAATAGGTGCTTTAAATGCAATAGGGTGGGCCATATAGCCAGAGACTGCGTGAACGATGAGCCTATGGACTGTAATGATGCACATTCATTGTTGTCTGGCTATGACCACGCTGGTAATGACTATGATCCCCACTTTTGTACTGTAAAGGTTAATGGCAGATTGCGTAGAGCCTTGCTAGACTCCGGTAGTATGGTCACCCTGGTGACTAAATCCATAGTACCTGGGGTTGTGTTCAATCATATGGAGAAATTGGGGATTGTCTGTGTGCATGGTGATAAACGGGAGTACCCCACAGCTGAAGTGGATATTGAAACCCAGTGTGGGAATGTGAAGTATCGTGTGGGGGTGGTACCTAACCTGGCCCATGAAGTTGTCATAGGGAGAGACTTTCCTTATTTCCTGGAACTATGGAAAGCCCCTGAACTGAGGCCAGTAGAGGAGGTTTATGTTTTTCCTTTTTCTGATGCTGATCTGGAAGATGGAGTCACTGGAAAGCACATGACATGTGGTCCTATCCCGGTATTAGTAGGCAATCAAACATCTCAAAGTAATGAGCCAGGAATCAATGTTGGTCAGGCGGAAGAGTTATTAGAACTGGCGGGTGGCCCTGGTAACTTTAAAAGAGCCCAATGGGAGGACCCAACCCTGTTGGAAGCCAGGAATAACGTTCAAGTTATGGATGGGATTATGACCCAGGCCGGGAAGATATTGCCTTATCCCCATTTTGAAGTGGCTAGCAAACTGCTCTATCGCGTAGAAAAGAGAGGTACTGACTTTATTAAGCAATTATTGGTACCACAGAATTTTAGGAACACTGTCTTAAGCCTTGCACATAACCATGTACTGGGGGGACACTTGGGAGTGGATAAAACAAAGGAGAGGGTCCTCAGGAGATTCTATTGGCCGGGAGTACTTGCTGCCATAAAGAATTTTTGTACCTCCTGCCCTAAATGCCAACTTACTGCTCCGACTCCAGGTTTCCGGGGTCCATTGGTACCCTTGCCTATCCTTGACATCCCGTTTGAGCGAATTGCTATGGACTTGGTAGGTCCCCTGGTTAAATCTGCTAGGGGGCACCAGTATATACTGGTCGTTCTTGATTACGCGACACGATACCCGGAAGCGATGCCCCTGCGTAATAGCTCTGCCAAGTCAATAGCCAAAGAGCTCGTGCTGATGTTTAGCAGGGTGGGGATACCAAAGAGATACTAACAGACCAGGGGACCCCATTTATGTCCAGAGTTATGAGGGAATTATGTAAGTTAATGGGCATTAAACAACTAAGGACCTCGGTATATCACCCGCAAACTGATGGGTTAGTGGAGCGGTTTAACAAGACCCTTAAGAGTATGCTGAGAAAGGTCATTGATAGAGATGGCAGGAATTGGGACCTTTTACTACCCTATTTAATGTTCTCTATCCGCGAGGTTCCCCAGGCCTCTACGGGCTTCTCCCCGTTCGAGTTATTATATGGCCGACATCCCAGAGGTCTGCTGGATGTTGTTAAAGAGACCTGGGAACAGGAGACGACACCCTACCGCAGTGTCATTGAACATATATCTCAGATGCAGGAGCGCATGGAAGCGGTCATACCCCTGGTTAGAGAACATATGAGAAAGGCCCAAGAAGCCCAAAGGTACAGTTACAATAAGAATGCCCGGCTCAGAGTATTTCAACCTGTGTGATAGGGTATTGGTCCTGGTCCCCACTGTAAGAAAATAAATTTTTGGCTACCTGGCAGCCGGGCCCCTATGAATAATTGACAAAGTGGGTGATGTTACTTATAAAGTGAGCCAACCTGGAAGGAGAAAGCCTGAGCAGATTTATCATTTAAACCTGTAGACAAGCTATAGAGAGAGAGGTGGAAAAAATGCTAAAACTAGGGGTGATAGAGGAGTCTCATAGTGAGTGGAACAGTCCCATTGTGCTTGTCCCCAAACCGGATGGGTCAATAAGGTTTTGTAATGATTTCCGTAAGTTAAACAGTATTTCTAAATTTGACACCTATCCGATGCCTAGGGTTGATGAGCTGATTGAGAGGCTGGGGAAAGCGCGTTATCTCACAACCATTGACTTGACGAAGGGATATTGGCAGGTGCCACTCACTGAGCAAGCAAAGGAAAAAACCGCCTTTTCAACCCCCAGGGCTTGTTTCAATATACGGTGTTGCCATTCGGTTTGCACGGGGCCCCAGCCACGTTTCAGAGGCTGATGGATAAGATTCTGAGACCCCATGCCCGCTACGCTGCTGCATACTTAGATGATGTGGTAGTTTTTAGTACGGATTGGGAAACCCACCTTCCGAAAGTTCAGAGGGTACTTGATGCTGTGCGGGCTGCTGGCCTGGTGGCCAACCCTGCAAAAAGTACCATTGGTCTGGAGGAAGCGAAGTACTTGGGCTATACCATCGGTAAGGGATTGGTCAAGCCTCAAACCACTAAGGTTGAGGCCATACAAAACTGGCCGCAGCCATTGACGAAAAAACAGGTGAGGGCATTTCTTGGGTTGACCGGCTACTACAGGAGGTTCATACCGAACTTTGCTGCGATAGCCGCGCCCCTGACAGATCTCACGAAAGCGAGAGCCCCCGTAATGGTGAAATGGTCTCCTGAGACGGAAATTGCTTTTGCTGGTTTGAAGGAGGCCCTATGTGCCTATCCCGTCTTGGTGTCCCCTGATTTTACTAAGGATTTCGTGGTGCAGACTGATGCCTCCGAGGCTGGATTGGGGGCGGTCCTCTCCCAGGAATATCAGGGTGAGGAGCACCCTGTTCTTTTCCTCAGCAGAAAGCTGTTGCCGAGGGAAAAGAACTATTCTGTCGTGGAGAAGGAGTGCCTTGCCATTAAGTGGGCTTTGGAGACCCTGAAGTACTACCTGTTGGGGAGGAGGTTCAGGCTGGTCACTGACCATGCTCCCCTCACATGGATGAGTCAGAACAGGGAGACGAATGCGAGAGTCACTAGGTGGTTCCTCAGCCTGCAGCCTTTCAGCTTTACTGTGGAGCACAGGGCTGGCCTGCTACAGGGTAACGTTGATGGGCTGTCTCGAGTACATGCGTTGCTGTCTGTGGTCGCTCCTCCCGATGGTTCTGAGCTGAGGGGGAGGGTGTGTGATAGGAAGCAGGGCTTGGTATTGAATGGGAGATACCTGAGACCAGGCCTGGTACACTGCATTTAAAAGAACCCCAGGGAACTGTTTGTTTTTGGAGCAACCTAGCTCCCAGGAAAGTGTGTTATGGGTCCCTGGGGTTGGGATAGTGGAGTGAAGGGCGGGCCACTATCCAACAACCTGGATCACTTCCAGACCAGGTATTAGCAGGGTCAGCTAGGACTGTAGGTGTGGTCCACCAGTAAGGGTTTAAAAAAGAAACAAAAGGAAGCTGATACCGCAGGGAGAGAGAGAGAAAAGGGTGGGCGAGCACCCACCAGAGTGAACTGCCGTATCGCTGTATCTGCTGAATTGCTAACTCACAGAATCGCTGTGTTGCTGTGAATTGCTGTGTTGCTGAGCTGCCACTGTTTGCTGTGCACCTTTCTGAAGGTAAAAAGGAATAAACTTCACTGTTTACAAAAGACCTGCTGTCTCGCTACAATTACTGCCCTAGAAGACGTGGTTGACGGAGGACCCTTGCCACATTTTACACTCTTAGCTTACTTGTCCGCCCATCACTACCATTATAACTACTATCACTATATTACAAGATACATCACGTCGGACCATAGCTCACCTCTTGTTATTGTCTCATCACCACACCTATTTACTTTGATTTTATAGTTTTCAATCTTCTTCATATTTAGTTGCTTTTTACATTGTATAATCCTTTTATTTTATATTCGTTTATGGATGCACATGTTCATATATGTTATATATTATTTATTTGTTTGCTTTGTTAGATAGCAATATTTATGGTTATTTGCTCTTTATATAGAAGGTGCATAACGCACACATTAGATGGTTTTAAGCCTTCTGAACCTTACACCCTCCCTCTTAGGTTATCTTCCGTTCTTTTGTTTTTAAAGTCCCCACACGCTGGGACACGTCTCCCTGGATACCGCTCAGGGAGTTTGCATCCGACTGGGACTGATTACGTCATCGATTCGCGCGCCCGACCGACTTTGGACGCCACGCACCTTGGAGTCTGGCACTCCACCCGGCGGCACGCTACAAGCGCGGTGAGTCGTTTAATAATGTTTTTTATATTTTATATAAATATGTTATGTTTGTCCAATCTTACTACCTTGAAAAAGGCCCCTGTGAGGGCCGAAACGTCGGCTGGTGCCATTGGGCACATTATTTTAATGCATACTTAATAAATAATAATTTTTTTATTCTGTGACCTAAGTCCTGGAGTGCGTCCTGTATTTGAAGACCTCTATACCATTATTTTTGGATTTGTGCACCCAGGCAAGTATATTGCTTTGTGGTATGTGCAGGTTGCCACCGGTTTCTTATATATATATATATATATATATATATATATATATCTTACATTAATCCCACTTAAATTTGCTTCCCATACATTATCTGTCCAAACTGGATTCAATGTTTCTATAGTTACAGCAGCAATATTCTTTGGATATGATGTATTGTTTTGGAATATGTGAAAATTATCAATGTCTGATAATATATTTTATCATCTCCTTGGTATAAGTGAGAGATAAGTCAATGCATGAGAGTTAGAATTGTGCATTCCCATGAGGGAAAATTTAGGTGTGGTCCTAATTGAAGCGAGGTGTAATGTCCTGTAATCAATGCATTATGTGTCCTGTCCTGGAATGATCTGAAAGATGCTGCAACGAACAGTGCATGGCCAATTATAGTAGATTCCACGTCACTCTCTTATCTATCTCCTAATTTAAATATAATGTTTCTCTATGGGAATTCTCCATTTTATTCTTTAAAATATAACATTTACTACACCACAAGATAGCAGTGTTGATTTTCAAATAAACAATATTAAAAAACATGTGACAGGGATCAAAGGTCAATCTGTTTTAACAAAGACCCTATATTCAATCCTAGACTTTAGGCCTCTCCTGTCATTTTTTTTTATTTAATATTTTTCTCTCCTAGCCACTTCAAAATTGTCTATACTACTAATATAGATTGATTATATATTTATTATAAAATATATTTTTGTGGATAGCATAGATATACTTGCATCTCTTTTAAACCTTAAATGTGTCTGTAAGAAAATATCTTTACTTCAAGGACAAACAAACCTATAAATTTGTCTGTGGCATCTCCTAGCACTTAGACTCGGCATATATCATATAAAGACATTTTATCATCTATAGCATCTTAGTCTGGCACTTATAGTTTTAAACACACATTCCTCTCTAATGAGTTAGTGAACTTGCCTCTGAATAAAATAAATCTCTCAGGGTTCATTCTAAAACTAGGTTTAAGTTGAGAAAGACTTTACATTATAACAAGATTGCTACAGGCATCCATTTTGTGTTACTCTAAATATCCCTGACAAGGTCTATTTAAACGGAGACAATGGACATCATTTCATTTCCGACTGAGGAGGCTTGCAGGACGCAAGCGAAACGCATCTGAGATTTGATATATCTGTCATTTTACCATTGTTCATTAAATTTTTATATTATTTATCCGGTTTATCTGGCATACATTCATTCCATCCACCCTTGACTTCTTATCAGAGGTTGGACCCCCTCTGAGAAGTTAGAGGTCCACAGGATATATTTACAGAGCCATCATTGCAGAAGGCTCTGAACCACGTGAGTTAATCACTATTGGGTTATTATATATATCAATGTGCTAATGATAATACACCATAGCGATATACTTCTTCTTTGAGGTGTTTATACCATTGAAAGACCATCTGAAGATATCCAAATGTGGGTGAGGTCCCCCTTACTAAGAGACCTTCAGGCGAATTGACACAAGCCATTTGGGGCTCCTCCTTTGTGAGTGTGATCATCTCCTTCAATATAAGTGTTGCTTATTTAACTGTATTACGCAATCAGATTTTAATTTCTCCTTCTTAAAACATATGTTTTGATACAGAATTTCTGAATGGGAAGGTCCAACCCCATGCTGATACATATAAGCTAAGTTATATATTCCATATATATTCATCAACACGTTTATATTATATTGCGCTCCCTATGAGATACATTTTGTATGTATGTTTTTTGTGCAAATTATTTGAGGTGAAGGGTACACCTGTTTAGGTGAGCAGCAAAAACGACTATAGTTTCCAAATATAACAAATAGCGCCGAGCACTTGAACGTTCTGTTCTGTTTCTTCCATTTATGCCAATCAGGGCTCAGAGTCCTGATTGGGCAAAAGTTGTCCCGCAGCACACTATATAAGGCTTCCCTGCAGCCCTAGCGTGTGTGATGCAGGAGTGAATCAGAGAGGAGAGGAGATTGTTGGATTTGCAGGGACAAGCTGGCAGTGGCAATTGGCAAATAGCAGGGAACTGGCAGCCTGGCTGTGAAATAACATACCACAGTTGAATCAGAGTTCATCTTTATCTATTCAGAGTTGAATCTGGGTCTTGTTGCCAGCTATCAGGGTGTATCACTGTTACAGTAGAGGTCTGGAAAATCTGTATATCTTTAATCTAATTCTAGATACCATAGAATACCACAGTTGAATCAGAGTTCATCTTTATCTATTCAGAGTTGAATCTGGGTCTTGTTGCCATCTATCAGGGTGTATCACTGTTACAGCAGAGGTCTGGAAAATCTGTATATCTTTAATCTAATTCTAGATACCATAGGATACCACAGTTGAATCAGAGTTCATCTTTATCTATTCAGAGTTGAATCTGGGTCTTGTTGCCAGCTATCAGGGTGTATCACTGCTATAGCAGAGTTCTGGAAAATCTGTGTTATGGAAGACAAAAACGTCTATCTACGAATGTCGATGCCTGTCCAAATTGAGAGAATTAGCAAGTGGTTCGTGCGCACAGAAAGAAAATGACAGACACGGATCTTGGTCTATACAGTCTTTGCAAGCAAGCAAGTTCTGCTTTTTACTTGAGCGAACACATACTTTTATCATACAGTATCAGACTTCTCCTTTTTCACACCCCTCGACGAGGGAGTAGATTAACTGTTATACACATTTATTTAATCATACACATTATGGTGATTAATCAGCGGTCAGCAGATGTCTTGCATCAGAATTTTCCAGAACATCTCAACATCCTTGTTCTCATCCAGGATGAGGAACCTGTCTGGTGACTGTAGTTATCTGGTGTCCGGTGACTGTGATTAGCCGACAAGTTGTGAAAGAGCTTCGTTAAGCGAAATAAGGAATGTATAATTGGATATTAACCCCCTTATAGACATTAAAGGCATAGAAGCAGCAAGCAATGAACCATAGAAACGAAATGAGCGTTATTACCAGGACATGCTTAAGTGTTTCGGTTACAGTAACAGCAGAGATGGTATTCTTGTCCGTAACAGTCCCCCCCTAAAAACGCACATTTCTTTCCCTATAAGGCTAGCTCATCTGTCTCAATGCACCTCAGAACTCTTTTATGCTGCACGTCAGAAGCGGGATAGCTTGTCTATCCCCCCTCTTGCCACAGGCTTTGCCCATAGAGAAGTCAGATGCTGTCCCTGGGGAGCTCCCGGAGGGGGTGCATGGTCAAGTAGGTCTCTGATCGCGGCATCACCTGTAAGGGAACATATCATCTCTCATACGTCTCACCTTCGTCATTTACCATAATAGGAGCAGCAGAATCCACAGTTTGCTTTACCGCCTTTTTAACGCAGGGTAAGACACAGCACACAATCACCGCCAACAGAACCAGTACTACCTGATAACTATCCCTAATTGTGCAAGGAGTCTCTGCCAGACACTCATCCAGCTGAAATAATGATCCCATGTATCAGTAATACCAGAGTTCTTCTTCAACTCCTCTGCCAGGTTGTCCAGCTGTTTTATGGCTTTTATCACCTTCCCAGTGGGGCCCGTGTTATCTTGAATATAGGTGCAACAGGAGCTTGTCCCTTTCAACATTCTACAAACCACCCCTTCTCTGCCAGGATCATGTCCAAAGCTACCCGGTTCTGGAAGGTCATTGTGGAGGTTGGGCCCAGCTGGTCTGCATTCCCTGGAGGGCATCACGGGTATAATTTACGAACCTTTGTTGGTTGTAATAGATGTAGTTAATCCAATCGACATTCTTGTTGACAGTGATAAGGAGAAACAGGGATTCGAATCCCGCCTTTACCTGGTCTCTAGCCTTGAACTCACCAGGTACCCCCCTCGGCACTCTAATAGCATCTATATAGACGTGAGGGTCGAAACTCCCAGGTACAGGTTTCACATCTCTTTTACGTCTCCTGAGTCCGGGGTTTGGGATGGAAGGAGATAGGTCAGCAAAGGGCAGGATATGAAGGGGCATGATGGCTTTAGCCAGGGCACACTCGCCTTCCCTTTTACCTGCCAGGCGGGAGTGGATACGCATATCTCGGCAGATCCAATAAACATCACCTAGGGACACCACCTGGCTCTGTACTTTCTCCTTTTTTACTGTGCTGTATTGTGCACAATACCCTTTTGTGAAGTTCCTGACTACCCGGCCACCTGTCCCCCATGAGGAGTGGCAGGTGTAGTTCCCGTGGTACATGGAGATGCCTTCTCCGGTGCTCGGGGCTTTAGTCTGGAGTGGGTATCTGGACTTCCAGTCAGCACAAGTATCGTGCCCCTTGGTGTTATTAGTAAACAGGCTGAGAAAACATTCCTCGATATTCTCGGGGATGTTGAGGGGTACCGTACCTAGGTGAGGTCTGGCACTACCGCACACATAGCAGTTGGTTCTGTTGTGAGACCGAGCACTGTATCTCATCCATTTTAACCATATATTCATCTCTGAGAATCCTGTTTCAGCAGCCATAGTCTCCTCAAAAGAAGGGTCAGCGATAGCTACGTCGTTGGTCAGAGTGACAAGTTGAGGCTTGGGGAAGTTATTCTGCTAGCGTGGGGGATGCCCACATGCACGTACATGTTGTGTAGTCGAAATTTACCCAAAGGGGCGGTTGGATGGTCTAACCCCTCCTTCACCCGCATACCCAGAATGTATGTACCCACGTCTTTAGGTCCGGGATTTTCTATTGTTAGGCTCAGCTTCAGTATCCCCTCTCCTGATCTGGGTTTGATTACGCCCTCGTCCTTTTCCTCTCCCGGTACCCGCTTGGCACATGTGTTCGGGCCCATTCTTAGAGTCATACATGCAAGTAGTGACTTGCCGATCTTATCTTTTCTGTCTAGGGCGCTTTGTGGCTTGTATCCCCAATCGTCACCTATACTCCAACCCACCGCTCCCCACTTAGCACATTCCTGTCCTCAATACACGTCGGTTACACATATATACGGATCACGATAGTGCGGAATAGTATTTCTCCAGGCGCACTGCCACGTGGGACCTGGGCAGGGGTTTATGACACAATAGTCGAAGGTGTAAGTCACCACATGAGTGTTAGATGAGTTATACCAGAACGCATAGTCATTCCGTGTACCCCAAGAGATGGCCACCCGCTGCCCCTCTGCCCCCAAACCCAAAATGAGAAGGATATACTGTACATGATCATGGTTGGGTGGCGGCCTGGTCCGCCTCTGATGCACAGGTCTTTTTGCAGTGGGAGGCGTGGATCCAGGTGGCCTTTCCTTCCAGCTTTACCGACGTTGCTGTCGTGAGGAGGACCTGCAAAGGGCCGTCGTATCTGGGCTCTAGGGGATTTTTCCGCAGGAATTTCTTGACCAGTACCCAATCTCCTGGAACCAGTTGATGAGTCCCACTGATGCTCTCTGGATCTGGAATGCAAGAGAAGACCTGACCATGGACAACAGTTAGTACTTTAGAAACACTTATGACATATTTCACCAGACTATCGGATTGTAACTGCAGCTGCTGGGGGGGAGTAGCACCCTAATCTGGGGGCCATTCCAAACAGTATTTCAAATGGTGACAGATTGTGTAGGCCCCTGGGAGTATACCTGATGCTGAATAGGGCCATGGGCAGACTTTCTGGACAGGGCAAATCAGATTCCTGTGTCATTTTAAGAATTCTTAATTTCAGGGTACTATTTAGCCTTTTGACTTTTCCACTGCTTTGTGGGTGGTAGGGGGAATGGAAGGCAAGGGTGACCCCTAAAGCTGTCCAGATTTCCCTAGTTATGGTTGCTGTGAATGCTGGGCCCTGATCACTTTCTATCAGTTCAGGAACGCCAAACCTGGAGACGATTTCTGTCAGTAGTTTCTTTGTTGTAGTTTTAGCAGTCATGTTAATCACTGGGTAGGCCTCTGGCCATCCTGAAAAAATGTCTATGAGCAATAGGGCATATTCATATCTACCACTCTTAGGCATCTGAATATGGTCTATTTGGTCCCGTTGGAATGGATATAAAGGTGTTTCTTCGGGACTTTTACGGGTTTACCAGGCTTACATTTGGCGCAGATAACACAGGATTTACAGTATGAGGCAGTGAGCGTAGAAATGCCTGGGGCGTAGTAATGCTGGCTGATGAGGGCATTCATCAGCGTTTTTGAGAGACGTGAGGGCCCATGGGCCCATTGTACAACAGCCGGATAGAGGGCCTTTGGAAGACATACTTTGTTTCTCATAAAGAGGAGTCCCTGTATGCGTGTCGCCCCCACTTTTTTCCCATTCTCCCTTTTCGCTGCTCGATGCAGAGCCCTGTAACTGCGTTATTTGTAGTTCTGTGACTGGAGTCTGCACTAACAATGGGACTGGCTGCTCCAGTTCCTTTTCCTGTGTCTGTGTAGCTGCCTGTTCTGCAGCCTGGTCCGCTAGGTGATTGCCTCTGGTTTCTGGGGTGTTAAGCTTGCTGTGTGCTTTTACTTTCAGAATTGCAACCTGCTTTGGTAAAAGTAGAGCATTCATAAGGGACTTTATGGCTTTCCCATGTTTAACAGGGGTGCCGGCTGCCATCAGGAGACCTTGGTTACGCCAGATCAGACCAAAATCATGTGTGACCCCATACACATATCTTGAATCTGTGTAAATGTTAGCTGTTTTATGTTTACTCAACACACAGGCCTGTCTGAGTGCGTCCAGTTCCGCTTCCTGGGCAGCGGAAGTGGGGGCTAATTTGGAGCAGCAGAGAATTTCAGTCTCTGTAGTTACAGCATATCCCGTATGAAATCTACCAGCTTCGTCTGCAAAACGGGAACCATCAACATACACTTTACAACACTTTACACACTGCAGATGAGTAAAAATAAAAATGTTATTGCATTTTTTGTCATAATATACAGGCAGGACATGACGTATACATATAAATATGATATATTATGAATCTGTGGAGTCTGCCGGAAAGAACGATATCTAATATGTCTGGGTCATTTAATAAAATGTGGCTTCAAATCGCGTTTAAACATGATGAGCAAAAGCGGTAAAAATGAGCTGAGCACACAGCAGTGAAATGCAGGGTTAAGTAAGGGGTTAAACAGCATATCAGAGGAAGATTTAGTAGAGAAATGAACACTTCTCAGAAGCACAGGTGTTGTTTGACACATCAGGAGACACACCACACCCTCATTGTACATACAATGTATCAAATTCATTACACCAGACTAAAACCACCTGTTGTTTACAACGTTTGACAACACAGGTCATTTAGAGGTGAGAATCTTTGCACTTAGACATTAGTTTTTAATTCAATATCTAATAAACCGTTGCTTATAATATTCTGCAGTAAAGAGTCTCTTTATTTCTAGATTTTTTTGTATTTTTTAAGCATTTTTTTATACTTTTTTCTAAATTTTTATTTTTTTTGCGAACTCGAACCGAACACGCCAAAAAGTTCAAAGTTCGCAAACTTGCGAACAGCCAAAGTTCGAATCGAACTGCGAACTGATCGAACCGAACAGCTCATCCCTACTAAGCACTAAATGTTTTGAGACCGATAGACTACTTAGAGCACGTTCAAGAATACACAGATACGTCAGACAGTTGGTGAATTGCACGGGCTGCAGGGCAGTCAGGAAATAAGCTGCTTTAACGTTTTCTGATAAGCGGGAGCAGATCAGCGGTACCTTAAGATATTCAGCGGCAACACATAGACCTCGGGGTCTGACGTGAGTACAGTATCAAGTATATTTGATGGTGAGAGCACACTGAACTTTAGCCGCATATAAACAGTACCGTTCGATCAAAGTTCTTATAAACATGTGGCTGGAGAACATAAGAAGCCCTGGGTTGGGTATAGGAACCTACGATACCCACAACTTAGAAGGGACAATTCCCCAGTAATGAGTAAACACCCCAGTGGCAAGCATGGGGTTAAACCACCAACGTACCATACAGCCGATCGTAATCGAGCAGCAGGAGAATGGTCAAAATAAGCTGGGTCAAAAAGCAGGAGCAGGGATCGTATCCAGAAAACGGGTTGGCAACAGAGAATCAATATACACAATGGTTAGTGATGCAGGAAACAGACTCCACGACAGGGCAATGAGGCAACTCCTCGCACCCTGTTTTAAACCCGGCGGCTCCTCATGACCATGCTAGGCCCACCCCCTCGGACGCCGCTCGGCCATTCCCCAGTGCACAGGACCTTGTTCAGACCCCCCTGGCAGCGCAGCAGGGGCTGAGGATATGACAGGGACACTATATATATATATCCATGTGAGCTGGGGCAATATATATCCATGTGTGAGCCTGGGGCAATATGTATTCATGTGAGCTGGGGCATTATATATTCATGTTAGCTGGGGGCACTATGTATCCATGTGAGCTGGGGCCAATATATATTCATGTGAGCTGGGGAAATATATATTCATGTGAGCTGGGGACAATATATCCCCACGTGTGACCCTGGGGCACTATATATACAGTCATGGCCGAAATTGTTGGCACCCCAGACATTTTTCCAGAAAATCAAGTATTTCTCACAGAAAAGTATTGCAGTAACACATGTTTTGCTATACACATGTTTATTCCCTTTGTGTGTATTGGAACAAAACAAAGAAAGGGAGGAAAAAAAGCAAATTGGGCATAAGGTCACACAAAACTCCAAAAATGGGCTTGACAAAATTCTTGGCACCCTTTCAAAATAGTGGATAAATAAGATTGTTTCAAGTATGTGATGCTCTTGTAAACTCACCTGGAGCAAGTAACAGGTGTGGGCAATATAAAAATCACACCTGAAAGCAGATAAAAAGGAGAGAAATTCACTTAGTCTTTGCATTGTGTGCCTGTGTGTGCCAAGCTAAGCATGGACAACAGAAAGAGGAGAAAAGAACTGTCTGAGGTCTTGAGAACCCAAATTGTGGAAAAATATCAACAATCTCAAGGTTACAAGTCCATCTCCAGAGATCTAGATTTGCCTTTGTCCACAGTGCCCAGCATTATCAAGAAGTTTGCAAACCATGGCACTGTAGCTAATCTCTCTGGGCGTGGACGGAAGAGAAAAATTGATGAAAGGTTGCAACGCAGGATAGTCCAGAGGATGGATAAGCAGCCCCAAACAAGTTCCAAAGAAATTCAAACTGTCTTGCAGGCTCAGGGAGCATCAGTGTCAGCGCAAACTATCCGTCGACATTTAAATTAAATGAAACGCTATGGCAGGAGACCCAGGAAGACCCCACTGCTGACACAGAGACATAAAAAAGCAAGACTACAGTTTGCCAAATATACTTGGGTAAGCCAAAATCCTTCTGGGAAAACTTCTTGTGGGCAGATGAGACCAAGATAGAGCTTTTTGGTAAAGCACATCATTCTACTGTTTACCGAAAATTTGAATGAGGCCTACAAAGAAAAGAACACAGTACCTACAGTGAAATATGGTGGAGGTTCAATGATGTTTTGGAGTTGTTTTGCTGCGCACTGGGTGCCTTGAATGGGTGCAAGGCATCATGAAATCTGAGGATTACCAAAGGATTTTGGGTTGCACTGTAGAGTCCAGTGTCAGAAAGCTGGGTTTTCGTCCGAGATCTTGGGTCTTCCAGCAGGACAATGACCCCAAACATTCGTCAAAAAGCACCCAGAAATGGATGGCAACAAAGCGCTGGAGAGTTCTGAAGTGGCCAGCAATGAGTCCAGATCTAAATCCCATTGAACACCTGTGGAGAGATCTTAAAATTGCTGTTGGGAAAAGGCGCCCTTCCAATAAGAGAGGCCTGGAGCAGTTTGCAAAGAAAGAGTGGTCCAAAGTTCTGGGTGAGAGGTGTAAGAAGCTTATTGATGGTTATAGGAAGCAACTGATTTCAGTTAATTTTTTCCACAGGGTGTGCAACCAAATATTAAGTTAAGGGTGCCAAGAATTTTGTCCAGCCCATTTTTGGAGTTTTGTGTGACATTATGTTCAATTTTCTTTCTTTCCTCCCTTTTTTTGTTTTGTTCCAATACACACAAAGGGAATAAACATGTGTATAGCAAAACATGTGTTACTGCAATACTTTTCTGTGAGAAATACTTGATTTTCTGGAAAAATGTCTGGGGTGCCAACAATTTCGGCCATGAGTGTAGATGTGAGCTGGGGCACTATATATCCATGCCATGTGAGCTGGGGGTGCTATATATCCTTGTGAGCAGGGGCCAATATATATCCAGGTGAGCTGGGACACTATATATCCATGTGAGCTGGGGGCACTATATATATATCCATGTGAGCTGGGTCACTATATATCCATGTGTGAGCTGGGGCAATATATATCCATGTGTGAGCTGGGGCACTATATGTATCCATGTGAGCTGGGGCACTATATATATATATATCCATGTGAACTGTGGCAATATATATCCATGTGTGAGCATGGGACAATATGTATCCATGTGAGCTGGGGCACTATATATTCATGTGAGCTGGGGGCACTATGTATCCATGTGAGCTGGGGCCAACATATATTTATGTGAGCTGGGGCAATATATATTCATGTGAGCTGGGGCAATATATATCCATGTGTGAGCTGGGGAAATATATATCCATGTGTGAGCATCGGCAATATATATCCATGTGTGAGCTGGGGCACTATGTATATCCATGTGAGCTGGGGCACTATATGTATCCATCTGAGCTGCGGCACCATATATATACCCATGTGAGCTGGGGCACTATATATCCATATGAGCTGATGCACTTAATATTCATGTGAGCTGGGGGCAATATATATTAAATGTGAGCTGTGGTAATATAGTACATGTGAGCTGGGAGGGGGTAGCCTGGGCCACTGCTATGAAAAGGATTTGCAGGGCTGCGCAGGTGGGGTGCCATGTGTGTCCTTCCAGCATGGAAAGGGTGCACTGGGCAGCCCACACCTGGGTTACCCTACACTGCATAGCTTCAAGGGGTATGTGCTGGGAGCGGGTACCCTGGGCCCCTCGTATGGAAAGGGTTTGCAGGGCACATGAGCCACATGAGGACAGAAGAACCTGTGCAATGTTTTGGGGAGTGAGTGTAACGAGCACAGCTTGCGATTAGGGGTATCTCTGCCTGTCGATGCGATCCCAACACCAGCTCTTAGCCAAAACTGGTAGAGTCAGAGTGCCCCCCCCCTGAAACCTGTGTCTGGATCCGCCCCTGGCTGGAGGGTTGAAGGAGATATGGTTGGAGGGATTATGGGGACACAGCCGAAGGCTTGGAGGGGTCACAGATGGAGGCTGGGGAACAAGAGGCTGGAAGGTGAGCAGGCTTCTTGCAAAGTGACTAAAGCCAAGTCTTAGGCAATGCTAAAGAAATGCCCTCTGGAAACTTCATCCTTATGTAGGGATTCACATGGCTTGTTAAGGGAGGCACCTGTTGTTGCCTGCAGGAGAACCAGAGAGCAGTTGCTAGACCTGGACTGGATGAAACAGCAGGAAATGGGCTGCCAGGGTATATCATGGTGGAGCAGCACTGGTTTGTGCTATCCTGCAGCAGTGGTGACGTGGGCAGTGACAGACTCTTTGGTACTTTGTCTCAGAGATTTTTTAAAAATGGATAAAGGTCAGTGTGGACAATACTTCATTCGTGTTCTACATAAATTACTATGGTTGGACAAGGATCTATGTTATAATGAAAATCAGGGTTCCTGTTATGACATGGACTTAATCTCACCTGCAGGGTCTCTTGGCACTGTATGGTCCAGTGGAAGAGAATCTGGTTGTGGATTACTTTAGTTGAGTGAAAATAGATCCCATTAAATGGACACTGTCAATGCAGCTTTTAATGCATTCAATTAATAGTTTAAAAATGGTTATTGCGATTAAGCCTTTCACTAATCTGTTTTTTTAACATTATTCCCAAATTCTTTTCATTGTGATGTGGTAAATATTTTTATTCAGTAAGAGTTAAAGGGGAAAAAAAGTATTTCACTCAAACTAGCTTTTTTATTATAGTTATGACAAACTCCCCAATATTTAGTAATAATTTTTATTAAAGTGTCAAAGTGACATTAATTTTAGGTTTGGAGAAACTCCAGACACTATTGCATTGTTTATTTTGTGACTTTAATTTCAGCCAAAGTCTAAAAAAATGCTGTGGCAGCAAAAACTGAACGACATTTTTAAGTGTGTACAAACAATGATACACATTTCCATATGCATCGGATTTCCCCCTGGAATATTGGTTACTTTATTTTTAACTATTTAAAATGTTTCATGATGACAATTTGATTGAACTTTACTGCTTCTCCTGTTTGTAATAAAACAGGGCTTAATCTATTTCAGTAATATTTGGCACAATAACGTATTGCTACAATTAACTTATTTACCTACCACATAACTGTTGCAACCACAGTATTACCCAACTCTTCATAGATCAACTCAATAACAAAAGACTTTAGTGTTTTGTTTTTTTTTCACATAGAAACATTCTAGTTCCTCTTTATTAATCCCAGCCCTTTATTAAAAAATGCAAAAAAAAAAGGTTATTAATACAACTGACGTTATTGGTGTTTTGTATGGTATTGTGTTGGTGGAATATTTTTTTAATAAAATTTTAAACAAACTATGAATGTTTCATGACAACAAGTTACTATTTCAGTCCACCTATAACCTTTGTGAACATCATGCTCAATATAATACTTAATAGGAATGAATATCTTACATGACAGACATGGATTTCCATTAATATTGTTACACACAGGGTTATTCAAAGAGCTCCGAATTACTGCCGAAAGGTAACCGAACGCTGAAATTCAACTTTCAGTTACCTTTCCCAGCCATTCAGCTATCCAGAGAGCAGGCAGTTCGCCAAATGTTGGCGACTTGTCTGCATATACGGTGCCTGTGCGGTGCCTGTTCGAGGGCAGTGAAATCCCCATAGAGAATCAATGCTTCGGCTATACACAGAGAAAAAAACAGCAGTGAAAAGTTGCCGAATTGCCCTGCTGTTCGGTGGTTTCATTCGACAGGTTTATTCAGGTGAATCCCATAGGCTTCAATGTTAAAAATATTCCTGTTTTAAATCAATATCTAATAAATCGTTGATTATAATATTCTGCAGTAAAAAGTCTCTTTATTTTTAGATTTTTTAGGATCTTTTAGGCATTAACTGGGATTTTTTTGCAAACATTTTTTTCCCGTTTTTTTTTAATAGTTTTTTCTTTTTTCTGTAACAGCCCTTTTTATTATCATTCATTGGATCTTATATGTACATTTCAGACATTTTCGTTCTGTAGTTTCTTTGCAAAAAGCGTTTCACTTTTCAAACATTCAAGCATACTGTTTTTTTTATGAAAAAACCCCGACTGAAGCTCTCGCCAAATATGCAACATACTGGGAAAACATTCCTTCTTCCAGTCATTTTTCTCCAAGGTTCACCGTTCCAGTGTCGTTTGGAGAGAGGTTTAGTGAATTTTTTTTTCACTTAAAAATTCACCTGCTGATATCACAAGAGCCTGGAGGCTCCACCCAGAGTAAGTGCTAAATTGGCATGCTCTGATAACTATACAAGTAAACACAGAATTACACTAGGCCCATTTGGGTTTCTTCTCTCTTCACTGTTTATATGAGGATCCTGAGAGAAGAAAATCAGATAGGTTAATGGGTCCCTTTGAATAAGAAGTGAACTCCCATAAGGTGAAAAACACTTGAGCCAGTTGGGGCTCTTCATATGTGAGTGTGCAGTTGTCACTTACAATTGAAAGTACAGAAACAATCTGCACTTTTGGTTCTCTTTATGTCTATTTTTCATATGCTCTATGGAGACAAAAAAGAAGACCTGAATACAGGGGCATACCTAGAACATTTGGCACCCGGGGCAGATACTATATTTGGCACCCCCCCCCCTCAACTTTAAAATGTAAAAAAAATAAAAAATAACACTTTTTTATTTATTTATTTTAGGGCTGCGGAAATGAACGATTAATCTATCGATTAATGGTTAATTTTTTTGGTTGATTAAAAATATTTTAATCGACCAGCGTGTTCGGCTCCCTGTGAGCGTGTGAAAGCATGGAGCTTTGGGCATGGGCAGGCGCTCGCCTGGGGGAACCACGTCACCAGCCAAGTTCTCGCGAGATTGCAGCTGGTCACGTGGTTCCCCCAGGCGAGCGCCCAAGCTCCATGCCACCAGATACTCACAGGAAGCCAAACACGCGGTGGCAGGAGGTGAGCTGGGGCAGTATATCCATGTGTGTGCTTGGGCAATATATCTATGTGAGCTGGGGCAGTATCCATGTGACCTGGGGCAGTATATCCATGTGTGTGCTGGGGCAGTATCCATGTGTGCTGGGGCAGTATCCATGTGAACTGGGGCAGTATCCATGTGTGCTGGGGCAGTATCCATGTGAGCTGGGGCAGTATCCATGTGAGCTGGGGCAGTATCCATGTCTGCTGGGGCAGTATATCCATGTGAGCTGGGGCAGCATCCATGTGTGCTGGGGCAGTATCCATGTGAACTGGGGCAGTATTCATGTGTGCAGGGGCAGTATATCCAGGTGACTCCCCACATTCAGGGATGCGGAGCCGAGGCTGTGCGGCACCCCCCCAATCACTGGCACACCTGGTACCTGGAGCGTACCACCCACCCCCGCCCAAGTATGCTACTGCCTGAATAAGTATGCTGCTTGTATTTACAGTAGTTGCATTGTTGGTTGCACTGGGTCAGAGCTATGAGAATAGAAAACCTGTTTATACTTCTGTATGCGAGGGGTGTCATGTTGCCTCCAGTCCACGCCTATGTTTGTTTGGTGGGAAATCTCATGAACGTCGTTGTCACGCAGAATGCCAAAGCCTGGGCTACAGGAAATTGACAGTAGCTGTGCCTGTGCCAATTCCTGTGATCTGGCGATAGCAATTGCTTTCTCTGATGTTAACTCAGACTCAACATTTAATAATTTCTCTCTCACCCTCGGAGAGTGTATGCTGAAGACAATGCAGTCCTGGATCATCTCAACACTCTGCGTGACAGATTTACGACTGCAATAATGCTCAATCAGTAAAGTGCCTGTGCATATCCCGTTACCGTGAAGAAGAGTGTGAGATCAACACACAAAATAACCCCTTGTGTTATGTATATGCCAAAAATATTACCATAATACGAATCGCTGAATAGTAGGTGCTCTCGTGTACATGTAAAAAAAAGAGACAATATACAATAGCGCAATATGCATCAACTAGTGATATAATGTAGAGTCTTATAATGATGGTTCACTCACATGGATCAGAACCTATATAACTCAAGGCTCTATATATTGCATTGGGTCCCTTCAGGGATGACCCCATCCCATCTTCATACGTTTCTCTTGGTAAATCACATATAGATGGGGAAAAGGACATAAAAGCAAACCATGGCGTAATTCAGTGTGACTCAATATAATGATCTTCAACTTTCAACAGGATAAAACTCACGAGGTGAGGAGCCTGTGAATGCAACACTGGCTCCGTATAATCACCTTAGGTGTAAATTGGGGTACACCAATCCCCCTCTAGACGGAATAGAAGAGAATCCTTTGATTTCCAATAAGTATAAATTACTTTAATCAGCATAAAAACAGAAAATAAAATATAAAAGAATCCAAAACGTGTTTCACTGCTAAAGCAGCTTCATCAGTTGGCCTATTAGGAATCCCAGTGGGTTTATGGTGCGCGTGGCTGGGCGCAGAACCTCGTCCTCTATAGAAGATATATCGATGACGTACTCATGATTTGGAGAGGTACGGAGGATGACCTCAAGAAATTTTGAATCATTTAAATAATAATGATTGGGGCATTAAATTATCCAACGTCTGGAGTAAAAGTACTATCAATTTCTTAGACCTAGAAGTATATGTAAAAGAAGGAAGGTTACAAACTCGTACATACTAATATTCAGGAATTTATTGGGAGGTATAATGTAATTGGCAAAAATCAGCATGATTTCATGAAACACAGATCATGTCAAACTAACCTAATTACGTTCTATGAGGAAGTAAGTAGAAGTATAGATCAGGGGGTAGCAGTGTATGTGATTTACTTAGATTTTCCCAAAGCTTTCGACACAGTTCCACACAAAAGGTTACTATTTAAATTAAGAAAAATTGGTCTAGATGAAAATACTTGTTCTTGGATAGAAAACTGGCTAAAAGATAGGGTACAGAGAGTGATCATAAATGGTACATTTTCAAGATGGACACCATTGGTAAGCGGTGTCCCTCAGGGGTCTGTTATAGGACCAATACTATTCAATTTATTTATAAATGACCTTGAGATAGGCATTGAAAGCCATGTATCAGTGTTTGCAGATGACACAAAACTAGGAAAAGTAATACAATGTGAGCAGGATGTTACTTCGCTGCAGAGGGATTTAGATAGATTGGGGGACTGGGCACTTAAATGGCTGATGAAATTTAATCTAGATAAATGCAAAATTATGCACTTTGGAGTGAAGAACACACAAGCAATTTATACCCTAAATGGTACGGAGTTAGGGAAATCCAAGCAGGAGAAGGATTTGGGAATAATCATAGACTTCAAACTAAGTAACAATGTGCAATGTCAAACAGCAGCCGCCAAGGCCAGCAAAGTATTGGCATGCATTAAAAGGGGAGTTCACTGACGGGATGAAAACATAATTTTGCCTCTGTATAAATCAATGGTCAGGCCGCACCTTGAATATGCCGTGCAATTTTGGGCACCTGTCTTAAAAAAAGATATTAAAGCGTTAGAAAAAGTGCAGAGACGGGCAACTAAATTAATAAGGGGAATGGAAGGGTTAAGTTATGAGGAAAGACTAACAAGCTTAAACCTGTTTAGTTTAGAGAAACGGCGCCTTAGAGGGGATCTGCTAACCTTATATAAATATATACGGGGCCATTATCAACCATTGTCTGATAACCTATTCATTAACAGGTCTATACATAGGACAAGGGGTCATCCATTTAGACTGGAAGAAAGAAAATTTAGCTTAAAGCATAGGAAGGGTTATTTTACGGTGAGAACAATAAAGCTGTGGAATTCTCTGCCTGTTGAGGTGGTTGGGTCAGAGTCTGTACATACTTTTAAAAAATGACTGGATGACTTCCTGCAGACACAGAATATTAAGGGTTATAATATTTAATATGTGGGTAAAAGCTTCTTGATCCAAGGAGAAATCTGACTGCCATTCTGGGGTCAAGAAGGAATTTTTTCCCAGTATGTTGCATATTGGCAAGCATTTCAGACTGGGTTTTTTGCCTTCTTTTGAATCAACAGCAGTAGGTTATGTGGGAGAGGCTGAACCCGATGGACGCATGTCTTTTTTCAGCCTATATAACTATGTATATTTTAAAGCTACAGATGTCAACAGTTTTATAGACATCAAAAGTGGACATCTATCCTGTTGGTTGGAGGGGGTCCCAGGAGGACAGATGCTAAGGATTAGGCTTAATTGTACAGAGCTAGCTGATTACCAACAACAAGATAGAAAATTATCAGCTGAGTTTGTGGACAAGGGCTATGATCAGAATAAAATTCAAGATATTGTAGAGGAAGTACAGATGGTAGACAGGCCAACTCTATTGGAGTATAAATCTAAGACTAAGGAAAATGAGAAGGATATGAACGTGGTCCCCTTCATTTTTAATTATAGTACTGGCAATAGAGGGATTAGGAGGACAGTCCGTAATTATTGGGAGATTCTACGGCAAGATCCAATTTTGCGGGAAATCATTCCACATAAACCACAGTTTATTTGTAGGGGTGCTAGTAACATTAAAGATCATATTGTGAATAGTGCCTTTAGGAATAAGGGAGTAAAGAAAACTAATATGTTGGGAGTCCAAGAAGGCTTCTACAAATGTGGGAAATGTTTAGGTTGCAAAAACAATAATGTAAAAAGGAAGATCCATGATGTAATCATTAGAAATAAAACTGTTGCCATTAAGGGGATATATAATTGCACATCAAAATATGTAGTTTATTGTTTGACGTGTCCATGTGGACTGCACTACATTGGGAGGACATCCATAGCAACATCTGGACTGCACTACATTGGGAGGACATCCCTAGCGACACGGTTAGGAGAACACCTGCGAAACATTAGAAAGGGTTATGAATTGCATAACCTTTCCCTACATTTCAAGGAACATCATGCACAAGACCCTGCTGGTTTAGAGTTCTGCATCTTTAAAAAGGTTAAGAAAAGTTGGAGGGGGGCTGATTTGAACCTTGTATTAGCCAAAGAGGAGATGAGATGCATTTTTGAATATGGTATTTTGGTTCCCTTTGGCCTTAACAATGATTTTGAGGTACGTCATTTTTTTAAAACCTTTCCCTTTAGGTTATGCAGAGTTGTCATTCTTATTCTTTCTTTTAAATTTAAACTTTTATTATCTTTTTTACTTTGTTACTATATTGTTGATCACCTTATATAATGGCCCCTTTTTCTATTAATACCATATATTTATGCTTCTCATGTCCTTATTTGGGCATTTCATTTTTGGTATTGTGGGGTTTTTGATCCTGCTTTTGAGATCTATATAGAATCTTAATGAAAATATTAATAGTTATGTTTTTTCCAGTTATGAACCATGAAATTTCTAATGTGTATTTTTATGTGGGTTTGTATGGGGGCATATCTGCCTGTGTTTGGCGTATGTGTCCCCGTTTTGCCATAGGTTATGCTTCCTTGCCCCGAAGTATCTATACCTTTATACTTGCTGTAATGAATATAGGACGCCACTTACATCTCAGGGAAATGGAACTTTAAAGATGGCGGTTTCGGCACCTGAGAAAAAGGAGTCTGTAAGCCGATAAGAACTGGGAGGAGATATCGTGAGGAGGAACTCCTGCACATGCGCCTGAATACTCAGCTGGAGACGCGGACCTCTGACAGAGTATGGGAAGCGACTGGAGGAAACACCAGACATCTGAGTATACTATACGGACTTGGGATTACTTATATCAGGAACACCTGATACAGGGGGTGTGGGTCTTATATATGTGGGGTACATGCTAACTATGTTGTAAACCAACTGATGAAGCTGCTTTAGCAGTGAAACGCGTTTTGGATTCTTTTATATTTTATTCTCTGTTTTTATGCTGAATAAAGTAATTTATACTTATTGGAAAGCAGTTGATTCTCTTCCATTCCATCTAGAGGGGGATTGGTGTACCCCAATTTACACCTAAAGCGATTCCTACGGAGCCAGTGTTGCATTCACACTGAATTACGCTATGTTTTGCTTTTATGTCCTTTTCCCCATCTATATGTGATTTACCAAGAGAAACGTATGAAGGTGGGATGGGTCATCCCTGAAGGACCCAATGCCAATATATAGAGCCTTGAATTATATAGGCTCTGATCTATGTGAGTGAACTATCGTTATAAGACTCATTATATCACTAGTTGATGCATATTGTGCTATTGTATATTGTCTCTTGTTTTTTACATGTACACGAGAACGCCTACTATTCAGCGATTCGTATTATGGTAATATTTTTTGGCATATACATAACACAAGGGGTTATTTTGTGTGTTAATCTCACACTCTTCTTCACGGTAACGGGATATGCACAGGCGCATTCCTGATTGTGGGTATATTGCTGTTCTTTTCTTTGGGTTTATGTAGAGAGAGCCCTTGTGGGATATAGCTGCCGTGATTTCTGTTTATTGTGTAGATACTCTGGTGCCGTCTCAGCGCCCCTTATTTCATTATCTGTGTGAGTCTGTCACGAACTGCTCAAAGGTTCCTGAGCCTGCTGCACTTTCTTGTGGCACTTATATCGTGCAAATATCACTTTAGTTTTGGGGTCAACATACGCTGTGAAACAGTTTGACTTTAGTGACATAGCATCGTCTGCAGGTAAGGCCCATGTATTGAAAATGTCTCTGCCCTTTTCACCAGCACATAGTAGGAAGTACTTACATTTTTCATCCTCACTCTTACTTTTCAGGGGTCCGCCGAACATGAGATCTGCGTGATGTCTGAACTTCCGCCATGCGCCCTGCAAGTTACTTGCTTCCCTCTTCATTGTAGGCATTGGCACTCCAACGGCATCCATGTTGATAGAAGAGATCTGTTTCTTCTGAACCATGTAATGTTTAGGTTTCGTGCTGCTGAGTCATATGTACGAATGATGCTTGGATGCACAATTCTTGGTAAGAGTGGTGCTGGTTTTATTATAATACAGTAGAGCTGCTGAATGACCTATGCTCACAGAGAGGCAAACTACCAACTGACATCAGACAATTTAAACACTGGCATATGATTGGTTAGAATATGCATATGCAAATATTACATATGGTCTTAAAGTAGCGATCCCCATTGACCTCTATTAGAAACAAATTGGAAACAACACTAGACAACTTTGCAGAAACACTGGTGGAAACTATAGTGAAATTGATGATAAATAACTTCAGCAGAAACTAGAAGGAGCGATTGAAACCCCATTGAACACGACATCAGGAGCTACAGTACACTAGACAACTTTGGCAGAGTCTACAGTGGAAAGTGCAGTGTAAAGTTAAAGTGAAGTACAGTGGCAGTTCCCTAGTGAATTCACCATAGTTTCACTGTACTTGCTCCACTGTAGTTCATCAAAGTAAAACCAATGTTTTTTTTTTCAATGCAAGAATGGTGTTTAGTGAATAACTCCTTTAGTCTTTTTTTTATTTTATACCAGGCCTGGTCTGGCTATTTACCACAATATATTGCAGTGAACAGTGACCACAGGACTCAGGTAGACTGGGGAGATTAAAGGCCACTACTATTGCTGTATGAGGACATCTTTTGAAATTCTGCTGGATAAGAGCTGTACATCACTGCTACTGCTATCAGTAGAAAACTGTGTCAACATAAAAACAACGTAACTGACAAATAAGCAGCACAAAACAAAGAATACAGAATATTGTCAAAAGTGGTCAGATTTTAGTCAGGAGTGAGTGTGCTGAACCGAGCTTGTAATGCATATGCATAAGGCTCAGGAAACAGGAAGTGAGCTTTTGTCAGAGGAAGTGCTGACACCCAGGAAGTCAGGGAGCGCTAAGCAGAAATGAAGCAGCTCAAGTGGCTTGGCTAATAAATAATAATTATGTTGCTTTATCCCTTTTACGCCGCAGGGCTGGGAGTAAGCAGGGTACTACACCTCCCAAATAACGGAGGCGCTGCGGATGGTCTCATGATAGCGATACAGAAACAGGGGCGGTCTGACAACACTTGGGTCCCCAGGACCAAATAGAGCAAGACCCCCTCCAGACTCCACCCATGGCCCCAATCATGCCTTGCCCCTTGTTCTCAATTAAACCTCTCCTCAAGCCTCACCCCAAATTTTTGAAGAGTACAAATACTGCTTTTTTTTTTTTTTAGCAAAATGAAAATAAATAAATAAGTAAAAGCAACATTTTCAATTTCTCTGTTCTAAGGCAGGGGCATTATTTGCTTTTCCATGCTGCTGTGAGGACCCCCGTATCTCCATTCTTTCCACCCCACCAAGTCAAGATAGTTGCCTTTGGACAGGTTAGAGTCTGTCCTTTCTAATGATACCAAACATGACAACCTTTTTTTTTGTTCTAAGGCTAGGGTCAAACGAAAGCATTTTTACACGCGAACGTAAAAAAGTGCGTCCGAACGCATTGATGTATTTTTTCACGGAATATGCGAAAACGTTCATACGATGCGCATTTTCGTGCGTGATGTTTTACGAATCCAAACCAGGAAACTTTTTGCGTCTGGACGTTATGTTGGCCGGACACGAGCAGGGTCTGACGTCTCCAAATCACACACACACACCGCTAGCGGGCGCAGCGCACTCTGTACGTCCGTACTAGAGGTTCTGCGTTCTCGAAAAAATGCGTTCATTTTCCACTTGCGTTGCGCGGCCGGACTTTCGTGCGACCGTACTTCGTATATTGGCTGTCATTGCCCGTCATTTGCTGCTAGTGCGGCCGTAATTAAGTGCGCTAGAACGCACGTTAAAAGTGCGCTGGTCTGACCCCAGCCTAAGGCAACAGCATTGTATATTATTCACATACAGTATTTAACAAACGATGCTGCTGCCATTACTCACTTTCTCATTTTACACGCTGGCAGCAAGTTCAGTGTTTATACACAGTCATATTATTCATTAAATGACACGGGACAATATACATGCAAAAATTTAGTGTTTTCACTTTTGGATAAAATTGCATATTTTCGTATTTTCGTAAAAACAAATGCAGTATGCAATATAAAAACTTGAAGATAGAATGTGGAAAAATAATTTTAGAATAGAAATGTACATTTATTTAAAAAACAATTGCTATCTCACTTTGAGGGGACATACCCACGCATGTGGTCACACACATACCCACGTACACAGTCTCACATATGTGGTCACACCCACCCACAGTCACACATTTAAACACTCAATCACACACCCAGTCCCACACACATGCAGTCACACACAAGTGGTCACACCCACCCACACACACATGCGGTCACACCCACACCCACACCCGCAGTCACACACATGCAGTCACACACTTACCCAAACATCCACAGAGGACCCCGGGTAGTGAGTAAGGCTGGCTTGAATTCTGTGACTGGATGAACATTCTTGAAGGCCCGGTGGCCAATCGAGCTACACAAGGCCCCAGTCGGGTTACCTGAGGCCCTGGCGGCCGGTCGGGTTACCCGAGGCCCCGATGGCTTGGTCATCTACCAAAGGCCCCGGCTGCCCATCGGTTCTAGCAGCCCTGCAGCCTCTCCCATGCTTTCAGTGAGCTGCTGACTGAGCCGTCGGGGAGGGGCCCTACCCAAAGCACACTCAGCATCTCACTTCGCAGGCAGCCCTATCGGATGGTGCAGTGGTAAACAAGGCCTAGGCCCGGGCCCTCGGCCCAGGTCTGATTTGCCCGACCGCTCAGTTCACGGTCAGGCAGAGTCAATGTTAATGTGCAGCATCATTCAAAATTTTTGACGGCCCTAGTATGCATGTGCCTCAGCAGCCTGGCATTCAGCTACTTCCTGTTGTTGGTTGACCAGGCATTGGAAGAGAAGTGGGAGATTTTGTTGCTTGTCTACAAGTATATTTAAACAATTAAAAAAATAGTGGGATGAGAGGAAGCAGGGGATACTAATTAATCCCTTTGTTTTATGTATCTTTTATGTGTGGTTTTAAGTGAAGCATCAAAGTGGTTCTTACCACTAATGCTAAAACATTTTATAGATATTACATTTAAATATTATTTACATTACTGTATAAATTCGATTTTTAAAATTTTTAAACTGTACTTGTGTTTATGTTAATAAAGCGCATAGCCATAAAAAGGTTCCTAAGGTCAATTGGCCACTGCTCCTTACTCCCTTTTGTAAGCCCACAGGGAGAAGGCCCAAATGCTTGGATGTAATCTACCCAGTCCTGCAACCTGTTCCTTGTGTGCTAACTGCTTTATGTCCATATTATTTGCTACTGTGTACGTTTTTTGACCCCTATTCGTTCTTTGAAATCTACCATTAGTTTTACCCTACCTACCTGTACTGGATATACCTGGATTTTGAGATCTGATCACTTGACCTCCATTTGGCTACTTGTTAACAAGCTTTTCTGGTTGATCAGGACCACCAATTCTTACTTGACTAGACATCAGGATTTCCCTTGTAAATGTTGGACTCCCTGTTCCTGTGCCTTGGTTATGTAAATTGTGATGTTTAGACAGTCTTACTGTCTCAAAGTTTCCCAGGTTGGAAGTGGTTCTTATGCCTCTCCCATTTCTCTTGCTGCAGTGCATGCTGGAGGAGGAAGCTGGACCAGGAAGAACACAGCCTTCTAATCTGTAGCTGAGAGCAGCCATGTTGGGAATAGTTTGGGCACATAATATATGCTGGAAACCTGCCCTGTTACTATAGCACAGACATTAATCTGATACTGAACAGACCTTTCTGAGAAAAATCTTATCTGAGTGTGTAATAAACCTTCCCTGGTTAATTGTGACATCACACCTGTGTGTAAATTAGTGGACAATAACGCACAGAAACACATTCAACAATTAAGTGCATGCCCACACCTTTGGGACATAAAGAAATTAGTCTCTTAGTTAGTGATGCTGGTGTATTCTTCTGACCCCCTTGGCATGTGACATGTCCGCTGTCAATTCTACAGATGCAGCCCCCAAAATCTGAGAACAGTAGAATTTACATCTATTTATTAGAAAAATGAATTGTATTCATATGATCTATATCTAACAGCATGCAACATAAAAAATAGATGATCTAATGGGGACTAGAGATCCACTGAGAAGAGGGGATATTTCCTATACAAGATGAACGCCTTTATTAACAGTATAAAGAACAACAAAAATGTGGAATGTGAAGATTGTTCTTTCTGATTCAATAAATAAAACCTTTAGGGTTTATTAATTACTTAGAGGTTCCTTTACAAGGTAAGTGAAATGGGGGTCTCTTACTAAAGTTTGATTCCATGTGAATATTAGATGCAAAACAGGCAAATAGCGTAGACATGAATATTTAAAAAATGTTCTTTTATACATAAGTCTAGTATAAAAATATTCACATATATTTAAACTGGGTGTGGAAAACATAAATATACATATAATAGAACATTAAAAAAATAAAGAGGGGCCACACATATATTCCACATGTACCAGAGACATTTTGATGAAAGCATACTTAAGATAAGATGAAAAATTAAAACCTTTTGAATTAATTAGTTACTGATGAAATAAAGGGCCTGACCCATTATGGGACACAGATCCAGTATATCATCTAAACACTTTTGTCCTTCAACACCCTATGATGCCATGGAATGTCCAACTCATTTAGTGTCAGTGTTAGGAAGCCTCTGTAAACCTCTTTACACTTGATACGCAGTATATTCCATATTGGCACTGGTTCTAAATAGAGCAGATTTCCATAACAGCATGGGGCACCAGCAATCCTTGACACACTAATTAATAAAGAATATTTTGAATGATGTGCATATATACTTGTAGTTGTAGATATTAAATATGCATAAAATTAAGTGAAGTGTTCGAGAAATTGTTAACATTATTGCCCATTAATATTTTCTTTTTACAAAACATTACAACCATTACCTTTACAAACTACATTGCAATGTTAGTACATTGCAGTTTTATCACCCTAACAGAAGACTAGAGGTTAAGTAGAATGTATACATTAAGTACTGGCACCATTCAATAAACTTACCACCCATTGCATATGTATTAAGTAAACATTAATACACTTCCAATACATTTGGCTCTATTCCAAGCTAAATGGTAATCACAGAGTAAGGCACTACAATTATCTCCATGTCAAACACAGGCATTACTGTCCTACTTCTTTGCACTAAGATACTTTATATTTGTGCATCTTATAGTTTGTTTTATGATCTGGACATGTGCAACTAGCATGAAAATAATAAGACACTCCTAGTCAGTCAGTTATTACTGGTCTACATGCTAGTAGAATGATTAAAAAAGCAATGACCAGTGCCAAGTAAGGTAAAAAAAACAAAAAAAATCAAACTTCAAAAAAGTGTCATCTTAATCTATTGCCTCCAACACCATTGTCAAAATTGCCCCTTGGTCTTCTGCTGCAAACTGGCAGTAAGAACAAAGGTCACAACTCAAGGAGTGGTATTTGCACAAACTAGGTATGACCATTTATGTTAGAATATTAATGGCTAGAATTCTCTGGGATTTCATCAGCTTGGCATGTTCCTAGATATGGAAGAGAAGAGACAGCACTTAAAGAAAACATTGGACAATATTATCCTGTCATAATACACTCCGACATATGCACTGGCCAATGTCATAGTTACTGACTATCCAGATGTACATTTTATTTGTATCAGTTTTAATTTTTAATGATAATCAAAATACTCTGTTAAAGGATCATGGATTTTACTATTTCTTAATACTGAGGAGACACTATTCAGTGGTTTTATGCTTTTTTTATAACATGGAAAATCTTTAAATTAATTTCTTTAGTTCAGTGCCACCCAATCTAAAATTATTAATTCTGTTTATTAGATACAAATGGCTAAATAGTATAGCTTAGATTTTTTTATAGACAGAACTGGCTCCTATATTTTATGAATATATTATAGCATTACAGTTTAATATTAAAATTGCATCTTGTCATCATTTCATAACAAAACAATACAATATAATAAAGGCAAAATTCTTGTATCCTTTTCATTCTCAACTGCACCTGAGGTGAGATGATGCTCTTAGCTCTCTGTAAGGGTTTAAAGTAAAGTTTATTTTGTAATCCTCAGAAGAACATCTTGAAGCAATCAATGTCTTTTAATGGAATGAACCCTTCTCCAACAATGCAAATTTGTTGGAAAAAAAAATACATATTATGGAAAATAGTAGATGACTGCAGTATAGATGGCCTTAAGAAAAGAGTATGGGGTCTTATCAGTTCAGGACCCGTCAGAGTAGTAGGAAGATAATGACACTATCCCTATCTGCAGGTACAACTCTCCACCGACATATTGGGGTACACTTTAAGTACCATGTTGCGAATTTCATCAAGAAAAAGGACACTGAGTGAGTTCATCTTCTCTGGTGTGCAGCATGGCTCTGGAACCCCAGGAATAATGCCTACAGCCTTCACAATGCTTTGGATGGTGGCATGGTTGGAAGGTCGTACAACCTAGGAAAATAGGGAACATAGGACAAATTATAACAAATCGTCTTACAAAAAAATTCAAAGCAATCTATGGCTTGATCAGATCTTTGTTTAATTTACATTACATTGCAATAAATCACTCAGTCTCATTCTGTCAAACATTCAACCATCTGCAGTACATATGCCTTAGAACATTCAGTATTATTCTATGTATTGCACCATGAAATTACTCACTGTCGGCATTCATACTAATTCTACCCATTGCCTCTCATCTCCTTCACCTCCTAACTCTCTCTTCCCTCCTATGTGTATATCACCCCAAATTGTCTTATCCCTCCCTTCTGTCCCTCATATTTTTTCAATTAATTGTGGTCTTTTTCACAATTGTTATTACAAACAAGCTGTATAGGAAACAGCACTCTGTATATCAGGATGCGTACTCATAGGAATCCTTAATCCACCTGATATAAAACAAATAATCTATACTATAAAACAGTAAGGCTTGGCGTGTCCGTCGCCAAGCCACTACTGCACATGCGCGTGCAACCTGGCTGCGCGCGCATCCAACAGCCGCGGCACAGCCGGCGCGTGCCGCAGCGGTTGGATGGCGGCAGGCCCGCCACTCTGTGGGACCCCCCCGCCACCTGGAACCAGCCGTCGTGCTGCCCAGTGGGACCCGCCGCCGGCGGTTTCTGAAACCCCTGCCACCGAGCGTCGCAGGGCCTCCACTGTCACGTGCCCGCAGCCTTAACTTACGGAAACCACGCCTCCGAGAAAACATGTGATGCCAATTTGAAGGGGCAAATGTAGCCATGTGAGCTGAGGGCAATCATACCCATGTGAGCAGGGGGCAAATATACCCATGTGAGCAGGGGGCAAATATACCCATGTGAAAAGGGGGCAAATATACCCATGTGAGCTGAGGGCAAATATACCCATGTGAGCAGGGGGGCAAATATACCCATGTGAGCAGGGGGCAAATATACCCATGTGAGCAGGGGGCAAATATACCCATGTGAAAAGGGGCAAATATACCCATGTGAGCTGAGGGCAAATATACCCATGTGAGCAGGGGGCAATTATACCCATGTGAGCAGGGGGCAATTATACCCATGTGAGCAGGGGGCAAATATACCCATGTGAGCTGAGGGCAATTATACCCATGTGAGCAGGGGGGGGCAATTATACCCATGTGAGCGGGGGGGCAATTATACCCATGTGAGCTGGGGGCAAATATACCCATGTGAGCGGGGGGCAATTATACCCTGTGAGCAGGGGCAATTATACCCATGTGAGCAGGGGGGCAATTATACCCATGTTAGCAGGGGGGCAAATATACCCATGTGAGCTGGGGGCAAATATACCCATGTGAGCTGGGACAAATATACCCATGTGAGCTGGGGCAATTATACCCATGTGAGCAGGGGGGGAAATATACCCATTTGAGCTGTGGGACAATTATATCCATGTGAGCAGGGGGCAAATATACCCATGTGAGCAGGGGGCAAATATACCCATGTGAGCAGGGGGCAAATATACCCATGTGAACAGGGGGGGCAATTATATCCATGTGAGCTGGGGGCAATTATACCCATGTGAGCTGGGGCAAATATACACATGTGAGCTGGGGGCAATATATATATCCATGTGAGCTGCTTTCATTTCGGCGAACATTCATGCACAACTCACTAACAATAGACTGCCCTCTGGGCAGGCTTTCCACCTAGTATAGAGATAATGCAACACCAGGATTTAGTAGGAGATCTTTTTACTCCACCCAAGTGGACCAGGCAATGTTTCAAATGGATATGAGTCTTTTTCAAGCCTCTGCTTCACAATTGTTGTCAGCCAAGTGGAGGAATGAAGTCCCTGACAGCCCAAACACCCCTCCACCCACTCCACACTCAGGGCTATATTACAAAGTTGGTGCTAACTTAACCAGAGCTGTTGTAAACTTACCAGAGCCATTGTAGTCTATGGGGTTGAACAACAGCTCTGGTTAAATTAGCACCGACTTTGTAATACTGACCTCACTGACTGTATGCCCCAAACATGTTGTGCATGCTCATGTCTGCAAAGAGTGGGAATTAGATTCTCTGAGTACAGAAAGAGTTCTCACTCCACAATTTTACCCACTGTGTCCTTAATGCCTGTCTGTGCTCCTCCTGTCAGTGAAGTGCAGGCATTAACCACAGAGAGTCCAAGATTCTCTCACTCCACACTCATGCCCATGTCTTGAGTAAAACAATAAAGATAAAACAACTAAGATAAAAAAAATCCTTTTTTTGGTCCTAAACAGCTGCTTTGTCCACTTCTTAACCCCTTCGCTGCTGAGCCATTTCACCCCTGGGTGCTGAGCTCACTTTCACTATCTTTTGCTCATCATGTTTAAACGTGCTGTTAAGTCATGTTTTATTGTAGAATCCAGACAAATTATATATCCTTTTTGAAACTGAAACTCAGGAGATTGAAAATATTAAATTTCTATGTATATATAACATAACAAAGAGAAAAAAGTTATCTGCACTTATTCCCGTTATACCGTATGAAACAAAAATAGAGGCTTTGGTTTCTATTATTCATTGCAGCTGTTCCGCTCCGTGTCTTTGCTTTTTGATCCCAAGGCGGATTTGTTTTCTCGGGGGGGGGTGGCATAAATAAAAGCCCACCAGTCTACCTCATGACTGAAAAGCAGCATGAGCAAGCTATAGTTCACTATACAGCAGCCTGTGGCTTCATTTTTGGATAGGACTCACCCTCACTAGAGTTGCCGTGACGTTGGCGGGTGAGCTTACTCTTTTAATGGCCATTAATAGAAACCAAAGCCTCTAATTTTGTTTCACATGGTATAATGGGAATAATGCAGATAACATTTTTCTCTTTGTTATGTTTTATACATGTTGCTGGGCTGCTTGCATTTGGTGGTTGCAGCCGCCCCATCGGGGAATAGGCACGACCCCTCCTGTACCATGTATGTTATATGTGTATATGTTATGACCCGTCAGTACGCTATAACAAAAAATTTCCAAAAGGTGTAAGGGCCACGTTACATTCCTAGCGTTAAAACTAGGGAGGATTGAAATGTGTTAACTACTTGGGCTAATGTTATCGCTCACGCAGGTTAGCGCTAACGTTAGCACCAAGTATGTAATGTGGCCCTAAGTCTCCATTCGGCTGTCAATCGTTGCAGCGTGTAAATTCATTTTTCCACATTTTATCATCCAAACCTCTTTTGGTTGTATACTAAAGAGGTTAGTCTTTATGAAAAAAAAATCTTAATTGGAGAGCCTGTTACTCTGTTTTTTCCCCAGAAAATGAATTTTTAACCAAAACTGAAAAAAAAAGTGTTTTGGCGCATTTCACTTACAGTTGTGTTCAAAATTATTCAACCCCCAATGCTGTAAAGGGTTTTAGGGAATTTAGTGTACATTTGTAATTGTATTCAGAATGAAATCCTACAAGGACTTTTTAAAGAACCATATGCAACTAAAATGACATCAATTGGTTTTGTAATACAGTAGTAAATGTTTCTTTTGTGAATCCTACATTGACACAATTATTCAACCCCTTAAAGACTACCACTCTGAAGAACAGAAGTTCATTCAAGTGTTTTCAATCAGGTATTGAAAACACCTGTGGATGTCACGGAGCAGCAATAAAGCATAATAAGCACCAATTAGGCAGCTTTAAAATGACTGTGATACTCAGCTCCTTCTAGACATTTACTGGTGTGGTTACAAACATGGTGAAGTCAAGAGAATGGTCCAGGAAGACAAGAGAAGAGGTGATTACTCTTCACAGGAAGGGCAATGGCTATAAGAAGATTGCAAAGATGTTAAACCTACCAAGAGAGACCATAGGAAGCATCATTCACAAATTCAAGGCAAAGGGCACTGTTAAAACGCTACCTGGTCGTGGCAGAAAGAAGATGCTGACTTTGACTGCTGTGCGCTACCTGAAGCGTAGAGTGGAGAAAAGTCCCCGTGTGACTGCTGAGGAACTGAGAAAAGATTTGTCAGATGTGGGTACTGAAGTTTCAGCTCAGACAATACGGCGCACACTGCGTAATGAAGGCCTCCATGCCAGAACTCCCAGGCGCACCCCCTTGCTGTCTCCAAAGAATAAGAAGAGTCGACTGCAGTATGCCAAAAGTCATGTGGACAAATCACAGAAGTTTTTGGATAGTGTTCTGTGGACTGATGAAACAAAATTAGAACTGTTTGGGCCCATGGATCAACGCTATGTTTGAAGGAAGAACAAGGCCTATGAAGAAAAGAACACCTTGCCTACTGTGAAGCATGGCAGGGGGTCAATCATGCTTTGGGGCTGTTTTGCTTCTGCAGGTACAGGGAAGCTTAAGCGTGTGCAAGGTGCCATGAATTCTCTTCAGTACCAGGAGATATTGGATGACAATGTGATGCAGTCCGTCACAAACCTGAGGCTTGGGAGACGTTGGACCTTTCAACAGGACAATGATCCCAAGCATACCTCCAAGTCCACTAGAGCATGGTTGCAGATTAAAGGCTGGAACATTTTGGAGTGGCCATCGCAGTCACCAGACTTAAATCCGATTGAGAACCTCTGGTGGGACTTAAAGAAAGCAGTTGCAGTGCGCAAGCCTAAGAATGTGACTGAACTGGAGGCTTTTGCCCATGACGAATGGGCGAAGATACCCATAGATCGCTGCAAGACACTTGTGTCAAGCTATGCTTCACATTTAAAAGCTGTTATAACTGTAAAAGGATGTTGTACTAAGTACTAAGATTGAATGTCACTTGGAGGTTGAATAAAACTGATAATGATGTGACCACAGAAAAGACATTTGTGGTTATTTCATTATAAATGTTATGTTATATTTGTCTGACCTACACGTGCCTCTTTGATTTAATTGTAAGCAAGATGACTGAATGATCAAAATCAATGTCAAACTGGCCAAAACACTCAATTTCAGTGGGGGTTGAATAATTTTGAACACAACTGTATATATAAAAGAATGAACTTGCTCCCGGTGTGGGAAATGAGAAGAAGAGCAATGGATTTCATTTTATAGATGAAAAATGGACAACGTCAAAGCCGTAGAAAAAAACTAACTTTTTTCCCTCTATTTTTTTTGTTTTTCCTTTTTTTAATATTTTATATGGTCATGTTTGGGGTTTAAAGAATGGTGAAGTGGGGTTCCAAATGATACATGCCTCTCCTTTCAGGGGTTCGGCGAATTGTGACTTAGATGAATTAATGCGTGTAATGGTAACAATGTGGGAAATGAGAAGTTGAATTAGTGCAGTGACATTGTTTACCAATAATACCATTGCCTTACAAAAGAGGGGGAAAAAGACAGTGCTCCACCCCCCCCCACACTTGCTGTTGCTGTATGAAGGTGAGGTAGTGCAGCAATATTTTTCACTTTATTATAGAAAAGTGAACAATACTGCTGCTTTTGAGGGAAAGAAAGGAAATATTTTTATCTATTGTTTTATTTTTACAGAATACCTGGTCATGTTTGGTATCATTGGAAGTGCCCTGATCAGTGCCATGATCTGGCCTTTTCAATGACACCTAAAGTTGCATTACACCGTTCATCTCTTGTATTGCTGGACATGTGGGCTTCCTCTTTATGACGTCATGACGCCGCGGCCAGGGGGAGGCATGCAAGATGTCAGCCTGCTGTGGTTTAAGCTCCAGATCGGCACCACATAAGCGCTGAGCTGGGACTACGTGAAGACGTGCATAGAGTGTCCTCTGGGCATGGAGTGAAACAGGAGGACGTTCCACGCACGTTCTTCGCATTCAACTGGTTAAATTACACTGGCCAACACACATTTTAGGTGCTTCAAATGTTAGACCTGCTTCTGGGTATATTTGACCTGCTACTTCCAAAAATGGCACCAGTTTTCACCTATCAGCTTTAGTTTTTTTTTTAGATACAGAATATATGCCACATACCACTCTTCACTCTGCTCACCCATAAAATATTGCTATTTTTTTTTTAATTCCTTCACCACCAAGCAGTTTTTGTCAAAAACCTTTTTATCATAACATTTATTTGAAACATGGGATGTGAAGTAAACAATTAAATATAGGGTGAAATAGAAATTTCAAACAAAAATTCTTATTCTTAGATTTAAATTAAAAAATTTAAATAATGTTAATTTGCTAATTTTTCATGTATTTGTTCATCCTTTACAAAAATATTGTTGAAATGTAAGATTCTGAGCTCGAGATGGTGTTCCGTATCTTACAGAATTTCAAATGGGGTCTGCATTATTATCATACAGGCAGAAAAGACCTTTGTGTTAGATACTTTTATTTTTCACAGTGACTGTAACAAAAATGTTGAGGTCTCCTGGGGCCTTTTTCCCCCAGTTTCACTCAGCTCTCGGCGGCCAGAAGCGGCGGATCGGGCCGCCGTTCTTGCCGCGGGATGAGAGATGCGTATTTTTTTTTCTAGGGGAGTTTCAGCTGCTGCTAACTGATTCTGCAGCAACGGAATCCATTAGCACCAGCTCTGAGTTGTAGCAAACTTTTTTAGTTAGTGACAACTGTTTGTAATTAGCGTTAGGACATTTTGATCCTAATGCTAGTTACCCTGTGCTTACACTTTCCGCTCCCCATGTTAAGCATAGGGAGCCCAAAGTACGGTAAGCTCGTGCTAAAAAGCGCTAATACCGATACGCTAGCGGGTTTTTTAACCCATTAGTCATCGGGAGGTGATTCAGGCGGAGCACTATCACCTCATTTAAGCTAGTGCTAATGCTCATTTATGGAAGTGCTAGCTCTAGCGTTAACGAGGTGATAGAATATAAAACTCCAAAGGTTTGGATAATAAAATATAGAAAACTTATATTATTTGCTAATTGTCTGCTGAAAAAAAACAATATATTTAATTTGTTTGGGTCCTACAATAAGACGACTTTCAATTACATTTAAACATGAACAAATATGGTAATGACATGGTAAAAATAATAATGCTTCTTTTTTTTTAAGCTACTACTCTTTTGCCACTTTCTGGCAATATTTAAGCTCTAGGCTAGCTAAATACAGTATATTGCTAGTTCAGTTAAGTACAATACACAGTATAAAGCAGTAGCCTGATTTATGTTCTGAACTGCTGCTACATGACTTGGATAACTTCCTAAAGGCACAGCAGAATGTTGCATAAGGCTTTCTAATACATAATACCTTATTTGACTTCAGGGATGCTTAGCACCATGTTTAAATTTTGTATGACATATTACAGCGTCTCACGATTCGGTGTGTAATTCAAAATAAGAAATATCTGCAACTCTTCACACTTCATTTATTTACATTATTTATTCTATACTGTAGCATGCTAAGGATTTCACAGGAGAGGCTACCGTTCACAATACAGGAGCTGCATGTCTTGTACACATTCACATGTTATGTATTATTTAACCTCCTGGTAGGTGACATTTTGACCTTGGTTAACTCAAACCATGTGTTTTGCAAAATGGCTTACTCTTCTTTTAAAGACTGTCATTCACAATCAAGAACCTTAAATCCACAAACCTAAAACAGCAAACAACCTCTCCGAAATATCCAACAATAAATAAAAAGAAACATCCGTCTTGATTTTTTTTTCCCCAGCACAATGTAAATTAATATTTAGTGGCAACAGAACACGACATGAGAATACCTAGTGCCAGGGCTGGTAGTGAAATAGTTAATCTGGTTTGGTTAGCACTTCCGTCCTGTACAAACAAGAGTTATAAGGAGCCCCCTGTGTGAGTTTTGTAAGAGTATGAATCTCCTGAGGAGAACAAAACCTTCTTGTGACACAGAATGATGGCTTGTTAAAAACGTTGCTTTATAAATATTGACCTGTAAAGTGGTCTGAAGGTACCATTTATTCTATACAGATTTTATACTGCTTATATGTGTTGTGAACTGTTCAATTAAAGCGTTTGTCTTTAACTCTATCACTGCCATAGATGTTCTCACATTAGGGATGTGCGTTTCGGAATTTTCATGAAATTTCCCGATTCGTGGATTCGACGATTTTCCGAATCAGATCCGAAAACGCCAGATCTGAAAAAATTTCCGAGCCGAAACTAAAACTTTTGGAATGGACTAGAAATGTGTAAAAAAAAAAATCATTTTCGTTCCATTCGTGATTTCGGCTCCATTTATGATTTCAGTTCCATTTCCGTAATTTCGGACATCGTATTTTTCGGTTATATCACTGATTCTGTAATTTTGTATCATTTCCATCGATACGATAATTGACGATTTTATCGTTTTTTTATTAAATAAAGATCCTTTTTTTCTTATGAATTTGCATTGCACAACTTTATTTAATCATCATTAAAATGGTATGAAAGGAAAAAAAATGAACAAAACGATTTAAAAAACCCAAAACTGACCCAAATGGTCTGACTTTAAAAATAAAAAGCATAACAAAAAGGTTTTAAAACTGAAAAAAAGTTGTTCAAAATTATCTGAAAGGAAAAATAAATAAAATAAAATGATTTAAAAAACGAAAAAAATAAATAAATAAATATTATAATAATTAACCCTTTCGCTGCTGAGGCATTTCACGCCTGTGTGCTAGTAAGCTAATTTTTACCAGTTTCGCTCATCATGTTTAAACGCGTTTTGAAGCCTTATTTTATTATACAGTATGACCCAGACATGTTATATATCGTTCTCTCTGGCAGACTCGGCAGATTCATAATATATCATTATTATATGTATATGTTATGTCCTGTCTGTATATTATAACAAAAAATGCAACAAAATTAGAATTTTCAATAATTGACAAAGGTGTAAAGTGGTTTTTTTTTTCACATTTTATCATGCGAGCGTTTGCGATTATATTTTATATGAGTTGCTCTTGTTAAAAAAATTAGAAATGGGGTCTCGTTACATTTTTTTGGCGGAAATGTATACGATTTTTTAACAAACGCACCCCATACAAAAATCGTTAGTGCAGCGTCATTGTTCACATTATAATTGAAATGGCAACAATATTGCTGCATTAACAAAACAAAAAAAAAATAATTAATTTTCTTATTTTATTTTTTAAAATATTTTTTATAATTTTTTCTTTTAATGTAACATGGCCATGCTTGGTATCGTTGGAAAGGCCATGCTCTGGCCGATCCAACTATACCAAACATTAACCCCTCGCTGCTACAGATCAGGAGATAGTGGGTTCATTGAAATTCATTGGATTAAAATGTAGCATATAGACTTAACGATTAAACGTTATTTTAGAAATTTCGTTTCGGATCATCATCGTTTTCGGATCCGGTTCCTCCGCGGGTCGCGCATGGATGTCCATCACCATTACGGCCTGTCCCTGTCGTAAACTTTACGGATCCCTGGCGATATTTTAGATTTTTAGCACAGGCCAAACTTTATTTCTTGCCATCCCATCATGGCTCAGCCTGAAAGAGAGGACTCCCGATCGGCTTTATCATCCCCTTCCACCCCAGACACACCAGAGACCCCCAGAAAGAAGCAGGCCAGCAATATGAGTTTTGAGGAGATGGTGGAGCTGGTCCGCATATTTGAAAAGTTGGACTACGACTGCCGTAAGGGCCCTTACAGCAGGAAAAAATAATGTGAGGAAGGACCGCATCCTTGATAAGGCTCGCGCCACCCTCCTTGCAAATTTCGGCCAGGACTGGTCCAATGACTAGCTCCGAAAGCGCTGGTCCGACCTAAAGACACGGGAGGAGCAGCAGTTGAGGCATATCCGGCGCATCAAAACGAATAGACACTTTGAAACGAGGAGAACAGACGTTCCGAAAAACACGAAAATTTCTGAAATCACGAAAAAAATAGTCAATACGAAAAACGAGCCGAAACTAACCGAACCGAAACTAGGCCGAAAATTTAAAAAATCCAAACGAACCGAAAAAAATAAAATCAGAGCACAAGTCTACTTCACATAATGTATATACAACTTGGTATGCATTAAACATACACACGATGGCTTTGCACCATGACATTTTTTAATTTTTGCAAAGTTTTTCCCTTTTAAAAAGAAGACCCTGCACATCTTCCTCCTGACCTTAGCACATGCTTTTCATATCCCAGATGAGTCCCTGTGTCTCCGATGACGAAAAAAAAAGATCAACAAAGAAACACCCTAAGAACAATATAACTCACTAAGCGCCGCGGTGTACTGCTGAATCAGTACCTGTGCCGGGTTTTAGCTGGTAAGTAAAGATCATTCATTTAGAGCAGTAGGGAGATGGTTGAGGAGTCATTTAACCCCTTAGGACTAAGGGTCTTTAAAGTCAATGCATTTATGATGCAACAGTTACGTCATTGGTCCTTAAGGGGGGTTAAAGAAAAGAACAAAAAAACACTTAAAGAAAATAATAATGGCTGCATATTAGGAAGCTGATTTATATTTAAAACCTCTAGTATATCCCGTTATGACTTAGTAAGAGTTGAAGAATAATCAGAAAACCAAGAATTATATAATTAACGTCCGATGCTGTTGCATATATGGCCTACCTTGCTTGCATGGTTATTTATTGAAATTTATTGATACTTAGGCTAGGGTCAGACTGAGGCAGTGCGAACGCGCGTGCAGCCGCACTTAATCACGGCCGTAGTAGCAGCAAATGCCGGGCAATGACGCCAATATACGAAGTACGGTCGCACAAAAGTGCGGCCGCGCAACGCAGGCGGCAAACAAATGCATTTTTTCGAGAACGTGAAACCACTAGTACTGACGTACAGAGTGCGCTGCGTCCGCTAGCGGCGTGTGTGCGTGATTAGGAGACGTCAGACGCTGCTAATGTCCGGCCAACATAACGTCCAGACACAAAAAGTGTTTTATTGATGATCCGTACAAAATCACGGATGAAACTGCGCATCGTATGACTGCTATCGCGTATTCTGTGAAAAAATAAGTCCATTCGTTCGAACGCACTTTTTCACGGACAACGTGAAAAATGCGTTAGTCTGACCCTAGCCTTATTGGAGGACAGATTTTTATTGTTTGAGAAAGTATTTTACCAGGAAGGATACATTGAGATTTCTCTTGTTTTCAAGTATGTTCTGGGTAGGCAGGTATGTACAGGGAGGTGTCTTGCCCAAGGACACTTACTGGAGAGGTGCTCTGGCTGGCATTCGAACCTTCGTCTTGGGGTCTCCACGGTTATAAAGCAGTGATGTTACCTCTACTCCATCCAGCTGGTATAACAATGTGTAAATGCTAAGAATTAAATACAGGATGTGTGAAATATAAAATGTGTAAATGAAATAGCTCTTGTATAGGGTGTAAAGGATTAAGAATTGTATGAGTCTTTCTGAGTGAGAGACTCCTCACAAAATAAAGACTGGAATTCTTTGAATCCCAGGTATAGAAAGGTCTTCTAGGATTGGAACCTACAGGATTATACACTGCCAGTGAATCTTATTAGATACCGCATACATTCAGAACAAGACACATGTGTGGGTTGTCTGAAGAGCAGGTCTAGGAGATACAAATTCACAAAATACATCCCAAAAATAATAATTTATTAATGTGTTCCTAAATAATACATGACTTGATCAAAATAACACATAAAGACCAAAGACCAAGGGGGTTATTCAGAGAGCACCGAAATGTCGCCAACAGTTCAGTGCTCTCTTCTTCCCTGCACTTCGGGGAATCAAAGTTCCTGACCTTATGGTGAATTCAGCATTCAATGCAGGGTCCCTGGAATGCAGGGAACGGACCTGAAAATTTGCCACAAAATCGCCAAACACCCACCGAACTCTGGCCAAAATCAAATCCGTTGAAAAAACGCATCCAATACGATCCGAAGTGTCGGATCACTTGAACCGCCGCAAAAAACATGCCGAATGCATCCGGAAAAAGCCAACGAGCTCCCGAACGGGGTAAGAATTTTTTTTAAAAAGTAGTTTGCAAAAAACAACTCAACGAAAATCCCTGGAATTAACATATAAGGCCCTACAAATAATAAAAAGGTCTGTTACAGAAAAAAGAAAATCCGCTATTAAAAAAAAATATATATACAGTTGTGTTCAAAATTATTCAACCCCCACTGAAATTGAGTGTTTTGGCCAGTTTGACATTGATTTTGATCATTCAGTCATCTTGCTTACAATTAAATCAAAGAGGCACGTGTAGGTCAGACAAATATAACATAACATTTATAATGAAATAACTACAAATGTCTTTTCTGTGCTCACATCATTATCAGTTTTATTCAACCCCCAAGTGACATTCAATCTTAGTACTTAGTACAACATCCTTTTACAGTTATAACAGCTTTTAAACGTGAAGCATAGCTTGACACAAGTGTCTTGCAGCGATCTACGGGTATCTTCGCCCATTCGTCATGGGCAAAAGCCTCCAGTTCAGTCACATTCTTAGGCTTGCGCACTGCAACTGCTTTCTTTAAGTCCCACCAGAGGTTCTCAATCGGATTTAAGTCAGGTGACTGCGATGGCCACTCCAAAATGTTCCAGCCTTTAATCTGCAACCATGCTCTAGTGGACTTGGAGGTATGCTTGGGATCATTGTCCTGTTGAAAGGTCCAATGTCTCCCAAGCCTCAGGTTTGTGACGGACTGCATTACATTGTCATCCAATATCTCCTGGTACTGAAGAGAATTCATGGTACCTTGCACACGCTGAAGCTTCCCTGTACCTGCAGAAGCAAAACAGCCCCAAAGCATGATTGACCCCTGCCATGCTTCACAGTAGGCAAGGTGTTCTTTTCTTCATAGGCCTTGTTCTTCCTCCTCCAAACATAGCGTTGATCCATGGGCCCAAACAGTTCTAATTTTGTTTCATCAGTCCACAGAACACTATCCCAAAACTTCTGTGGTTTGTCCACATGACTTTTGGCATACTGCAGTCGACTCTTCTTATTCTTTGGAGACAGCAAGAGGGTGCGCCTGGGAGTTCTGGCATGGAGGCCTTCATTACGCAGTGTGTGCTGTATTGTCTGAGCTGAAACTTCAGTACCCACATCTGACAAATCTTTTCTCAGTTCCTCAGCAGTCACACGGGGACTTTTCTCCACTCTACGCTTCAGGTAGCGCACAGCAGTCAAAGTCAGCATCTTCTTTCTGCCATGACCAGGTAGCGTTTCAACAGTGCCCTTTGCCTTGAATTTGCGAATGATGCTTCCTATGGTCTCTCTTGGTATGTTTAACATCTTTGCAATCTTCTTATTGCCATTGCCCTTCCTGTGAAGAGTAATCACCTCTTCTCTTGTCTTCCTGGACCATTCTCTTGACTTCACCATGTTTGTAACCACACCAGTAAATGTCTAGAAGGAGCTGAGTATCACAGTCATTTTAAAGCTGCCTAATTGGTGCTTATTATGCTTTATTGCTGCTCCGTGACATCCACAGGTGTTTTCAATACCTGATTGAAAACACTTGAATGAACCTCTCTTCTTCAGAGTGGTAGTCTTTAAGGGGTTGAATAATTGTGTCAATGAAGAATTCACAAAAGAAACATTTACTACTGTATTACAAAACCAATTGATGTCATTTTAGTTGCATCTGGTTCTTTAAAAAGTCCTTGTAGGATTTCATTCTGAATACAATTACAAATGTACACTAAATTCCCTAAAACTCTTTACAGCATTGGGGGTTGAATAATTTTGAACACAACTGTATATATATATGTAAAAAAAAAATACCAAAAAATGCCTAAATGATCCTAAAAAAAAATATCAATAAATAAAATAAATGGTTTAGGAAATATTGAATAAAAACAGGAATATTTTTGACATTGAAGCCTATGGGGTTCGCCTGAATAAACCTGCCGAATGAAACCACCGAACAGCAGGGCATTTCGGCGACTTTTCACTGCTGTTTGGTATTCTCTGAATAGATCAACTATTGCTTCTCTATGGGGATTTTCGCTGTCTTTGAACAGGCACCATACTTCCTAGCAGTTCACCAAAATTTGGAGAACTGCATGCTCTCTGAATAGCTGAATGGCTCCGAAATGGCACCCTGTTCGGTGCCATTTCGGGGCAAGATCGTCTGTCTCTGAATAACCCTTCAAGTATATCAATTCTCATTAAAATACTAAACAGAGCATTGATTGGATTCTTTGGTACATTTATGTGCACAGATATATTATTGTGATTATAGGTACTCGTAGGCAGCTTGAACTGCCGAAGTATAGTGACCTAGCCCCTACTGAGGTGGCATCATATTGCATAATCATATATGTGTTCATATCTTTTGTGCCAGGTGATTTCTATTTGATATAAGCAACAGCTTATATATTATCATTGCTCTATGACGTATTTTAATTAGGATTGATATACTTGCAGGGTTATTCAAAGAGAATCGAAAAGTCATTGTACGTTCAGTGACTTTTCGTTCTCTTCAATTCGGTGCGATTCGGCGATCCCATTTCGGTGACCCTGCAGTGTATTCAGCAAGCACCACAGGGCAGTCGTAGTGCAGGGAAAAGCCGCTGCAAACCCGATGAACAATCACAAAACCCGGCGAACGCACACCGAGACCCGCAAAAACATCTGGATTAACCCTGCCAAACACGCCGGAGAAACCCGAACAGCTGCCAATCAGAGCGCAGAGCACAGAGCAGCCGCTGGAAAAAGCCGACACCGCAGACGAATAGAGAAAAAAAGTAAAAAAAAAAGCACGCTTGAATGTTTGAAAAGTGAAACGCTGTTTGCAAAGAAACTACAGAACGAAAATGTCTGAAATTTACATATAAGGTTCAATGAATGATAATAAAAAGGGCTGTTGTTACAGAAAAAGAAAAAAATGATTTAAAAAAACCCGAAATCAATTTCCCCAAAATCTCGAAAAATACCTAAAAGATCCTAAAAAAATCTAATAAAGAGACTTTTTACTGCAGAATATTATAATCAACGGTTTATTAGATATTAAATTAAAAAAAACGGGAATATTTTTAACATTGAAGCCTATGGGATTCGCCTTAATAAACCTGTTGAATGAAACCACAGAACAGCAGGGCATGTCGGCAACTTTTCCTTGCTGGTTTTTGGTCTGTGAATAGACGAAGCATTGCTTCTCTATGGGGGATTTCACTGCCCTCGAACAGGTACCGTATGTGCAGGCAATTAGCCAACATTCGACGAAACTGCCTGCTCTCTGGATAGCCAGGAAAGGTAACCGTATGCTGAATTTCACTGTTCGGTTACCTTTCGGCCACAATTCGGATCTCTTTGAATAATCCTGTTGGTCTTTATGTGTTATTTTGATCAACTCCTGTATTATTTAGGAACACATTAATAAATAGTCATTATTTTTTGGATTTATTTTGTGAATTTTTGTCTCCTAGACCTGCTCTTCATACAAGCCACACATGTGTCTTCCTCTGAATTTATGTGTTAGCTGATTATTTAGGAGGGGGGGGTTAGGCCCTGTGTTTGTCTAGGAGTGTGATTGCACCATTGTTGTGGGGTCTCTTTCATGACCCTTTGGTTTAGAATCGTATTAGATGCTGACAGAATTTTTGAGCTGTAGGATCTCTCCCCTTGCATAAACCTGCCAACATATAAGTCTTGTACAGGCCCTTTGATATGATAATGATATTGACATTGTTTCCAATGGTACAAGTAAGCAAAAACGCATTAGCTACTCCCTGTATGGGAGCTATCCACAGGGGAGATTTTATGCTTTTGACTATTCAGGGTTCTCACACAATGTTTTAACTCTTTTTGTTGTTGTGGATTACTTGTGATATGTATACTCACTCACTCCTTTTATATTAGGACCCCTGCTATATGTTAATTGACTGCTTAATGTCCATCCTCTATTCCTTGTTTGCCCTAATTTCATTGTCTGGCGTTCTACCCTTCCCAATTTAACATCTATTATCCCTCCCTCACAAATCTGCTACCCTTCAGCTTTTCTCTCATGTGTTCTGTTATATGCTTTCATGTATGTTCACTCTTTGACCCCTCTAAAACCTACTGTCCTACCATGACGTCTCATGTCTATTTTCCCTGACCACAGCCATTCCCGTGCATGCTATCTTTCCCTCAATGTTCTGTTTGTTCTGTCCAGCCAGTGACTGTTCTGAGTTGAATTCGGAAGATTCCAAATTGGAGCATCTTTGTTATCAGCGTCATATTTCCAACGTGACCATAAGGTGGCGCTTTTTCAATAATAATCCAATGTTCTGTCCTTTTAATAAAGATATATATATTTTTTTCACCCAGGACTTTTGACTCTATTATTCACAATGTGTCGCTTCTCTTACCATATCTTTTTCAAATACTACCTACACAAAATACCTGAAGGAGTTATACTCCACAACCTGCAGGGAAGGACTTAAATTACAAAACACCTGGTCAGCAGGGACACACAACTCAATAAATCAATATACACAGTACAGCTAGGGATGTCCAGAAGAGTCGTCAGTGAATAAGCCAGGAGTCAAAACCAAAATGTTACCTTAAGCCAAAGCGGGGATACACCACCAGAGAAAATCCGTTAGCCAGGCCAGAGGGTCAATACCAGGAAATCAATCAGAACATGAAACTCAGACAAAGGAGAAACACTGAAACTGATAACATGAAAAACACTGGACATGAACTGGAACCTAGGCTAACTAAAGAAACAATAGACAGAGAAACCAAAGAAATAAAGTAAACATCAAACATGAACTAGAACAAAATAGCAGGGCGCTATCAGGAACAAAACTAGTAGCTGAAGTGAACCAGATGCAAGAGCGTGGTGATATGGGCCCATGGCTTTATATTGGGGAATAATCAGCCCATATCACCAGCAGAAGCTCAACGAGCAACTGAAACTAGCAGACACATTAACTCCTGAGCTGCATTTCAGGGAAAGCAGCACAGGGAAACACATGGGAACCAAGACATAAGGAATACAGAGGGCAAGGAGACAGGGTTGGAACGTGGGAACGTGACAATGCCATCTTTCTATTTCTCTAATATATCCTTAAACCTTTGTCAATGCCTGTTCTACAAGTTTGTACTTTCCATTTTATGTACCAATTCTGCTATGTTCTACTTGTTTTGGATGCCAGCTCTCCCTACAGATGTTCCCTTATTGTGGTTTTATAGCTCATGATCCCCACCCCTTATCTATGAATAGGTAGGCTATATCTACCTGACTGTGGTAGACCTTTAAATCAAGCTTTCACAGGCTGTAAGCCGGTGTTTCCCAAACCTATCCTCAGGACCAGCTGACACGCCAGGTTTGACAGATATCTGAAGCACAGCACAGGTGATAGGATTTGCTGCTCAGTGATTGCAGTATTCAACCTGCATTTCCCCAAGGTGATCTGTAAAATCTGGCCTGGTTGAGAGTCCTGAGGACAGGTTTGGGAAACACTGCTTGTAAAAACGACTGGATGATTTCCGGCAGACACAGAATATTAAGGGTCATAATATTTAATATGTGGGTAAGCTTCTTGATCCAAGGAGAAATCTGACTGCCATTCTGGGGTCAAGAAGGCATTTTTTCCCAATGTGTTGCATATTGGCGAGTGCTTCAGACTGGAGTTTTTTGCCTTCTTTTGGATCAACAGCAGTAGGTGATGTGTGCAGTGGCGTCACAAGGGGGGCGGGGGTTGCGGCCCGCACCGGGTGACAGCACCCTAATTTTTTTTTCTTTTTTTAAACTCAAAAATATTTTACCAGGAAGGATACATTGAGAATTCTCTCATTTTCAAGTATGTCCTGGGTAGGCAAGGCCTAGGCTGGCACTTTCTAGGGACAGCAAAAAAAACACCACAAAGAGGATATTCAAATAGCACCGAAATGACGCAGACATTTCAGTGTTCTGTTGTTCCCCGCACTTTGGGGAATAAAATTTCCCCAGTGAATTCACCGCAGGGTCCCTGAAGTGCGGGGAATCAGCCACCAAATGCCGCCGCAAACCCGTCGCCCGCTGTTTTAAAAAAACTACGGAACGAAAATGTCTGGAATTAACATATAAGGTCCAATGAATGATAATAAAAAGGTCTGTTACAGAAAAAAAAGAAAAACTGCTATTAGAAAATAAAATTGGATTTTTTAAATAAAAATTCCTAAACTATACTATTAAAATAAAATCAATAAATAAAGAGATTTTTTTACTACGTATTAAAGGAATAAACGGTTTATTAAATATTGGATAAAAACAGGAATATTTTTAACACTGAAACCTATGGTATTTGTTCGCCTGAATAAACCTGCCAAATGAAAACACCGGACATCAGGACATTTCTTTGCTGTTGGTGTCTCTGAACAGATTAACCATTACTTCTCTATGGGGACTTTCACTGCCTTCGAACAGGCACCGTACTTGATGGCAGTTTGCCAAAATTTGTGTATGAGCATATGAGAGAGCTCCACAGCAATAAACCTCACAGTAATGTGCACCGTGTATGAGCATTCAGTGTTATTTGGGAGTACTGATTTATGAGTAAAAGTAGTTAAAAAAAACATGAGGGGGGTGACACCATAAGTTACTGCACCGGGTGACACCAACCCTAGTGACGCCACTGGATGTGTGAAAGGCTGAACCTGATGGAAGCATGTCTTTTTTCAGCCTACGTAACTATGTAACTATGTTTTTGATGTGCATGATGACAATGAGGGAATCTGACCTTTGTTCTGAGAGACTTGCAGTGACATCAGGTCAAAGAGTGCAATCACTAGACCTCTTCTATGATCTTCTCTTACTTTTGACTCTGCTCAAATTTGGCCGTAACAATGCTGGGCTAATTTGTTACCCTTTGGCAATATAGGAACCTCTATTGATGGTTTGAATGGCTGGTGAAGACCTAAGTGAAATTATAAACAATGTTTCATACAGGGCTCTTTGACGGCCTTGCCTGAGTCCCACTGACTCATTATTATAATTATTAGCATTATTTATATAGCACCAACTTATCCTGCAGTGATTTATAATGTAAAATCAAAGGCATTCTGGCACATTTCATCTGTTCTTCCTGAGCTGTGTGTGTGTCCTAGGTCAGTAAACCTTGTTGATCCAATGCTTGTGGATTATGTATTCCCTATACCTTGGTCTCTAGAGTGACTGCAGAGCAATGTACTTATGTCACTGGTACCAATCAAACATATAGATTTGTCATGCTTAATAGTGAGCAGTTTAATGTAAATGAAGCGTCTCAGCTTATCAGTGGTTACCACAACTAACCTGTTTTACCGATATATATACTTCAACAAATGAACCTATATGTGTATATAAATCACTGATCGTATATTTATATGTGTGTGTGCAGTTTACATAGTCCCACTCTTACAATGCTTGGCCCCTTACAAACTACTGATCTACACCTAAAGAAATATAAAGAAAAAATATGTATTTTCGTTTAACAAGTAAATACATGTTTTTGATTTTTAGAATGCATGTCCTTTGTGGTATATAATTATATGTATATATATGTATATATGTGTACATGTTATTTGTGGTATAGAATCATATATATTGTATATTGTACCAATATATACATGGAGGGAAACTAATATGCACAACTGTGTTATTGTTCTGATTGTGCAAAATTGGCTTTGTCACAGAAAGCATAACGATTGTCAGGATGCATAACAGATTAATTTTCTCTGACTGAATTCCTTTAAGTGTTCCTAAATTAGACATATGTTACTTAGGATATAAAGAAGGGTTGAAAATATAGGCCATGTTGAACTATATATACACCTGGGGTGATTTACACACTGTCAGATGTATTTTGCCATATTTCATATGACAAGCTTGGGGAACACAACAATGTGAAGCTGATGTGTTCTGTTATCATTTTTGTATTTTTCAAACTTAGCCATAATATGCTGTGACATTAATTAACTGGATTTCTTTTAGTTTGTACTCATGCACATGCAAAGAGCTTGTATAGTATGAATATGTTAAAGTAATACTTGCACAATTATCACTTTGCTAACCATAGGCGTGCTCAGGGGGTGTGCCTAGGCACACCCTAATGCTGGCTGAAGAGGTCCTCTTTCACCTCCTACATTGACATTTTAGATGTCCCTTATTTTGTTCATGATGAAAAGCATAAAACACGTCTGTATCTCTTATTACTTCTAAATAAAAGTTTTCAATTAATAAATTTCCCATCGGTACACATGCCAATGTAATGGGCTGTGCACGCCAGTGTTGCTAACAGAGTGCATACTTACTTTTGGCATGGGGAATTCACAAGCACCGGAGCAGTAATAAGCATCAAATGACTTGGGGGATATAATCCACTCACTCCATCCAATGTCAGCAAAGTCCACTTTCAGATACCTGCGAGAACAGACTTTGGGTTCATCCCACTGTCTCCTTCGGGCCTTCTTCATAGTCCTCTCATCAAAGTGTAGAACAGGCGATTTGGGTCTTGTTTCTGTGTTCTCTTGCCCTTTCTTCTTTTTCTCTTTTCGGGGAACTTTATGCTTCAACGACTTGTATGTGTTATCCCAAAGCACTTGCTTACCATAGTGTACATACTTGACATTTGGAAGTTCATTATCATGGGGGGGTCCAAGGAAAGTATTAATATCTCTCCTCACCCTGCTTTCTGAAGAAGCATTGGGTGACTGTCTTGGGTCACCAACATTTGGCTGTGATGGGTCATATCTTTGTAACGTCAGTGCCACACTGTTGGGTTCTGAAATTGCCCTGTCATTTGCAAAAACCAAAATATATGGCAGATCATGAGGTACATTTTCATAAGTGGCAGGAAACTTATCTCCAAAGTCAATATCTACTGCTATGACCAGGTCTTGCTCACGTTGGGCTTCCTTGATGATGCTGGTGATGTCTTTGGCATGCCAGGTTGCCTTGGTCTTGTAGGGAAAGATGTTGGTGATATTCCATTTCACTGAGCCTAGGTTTGTGTTGTGGAGAACACTCTTGAAAACCACACTGATCCACTGCAATTGTGGAGAAAGGAAACGGCAGGAAGAGTTCTTGGACCTCTTACATAAAGCCTCTTTTGCAGGATGGTTTGACTTTTCAGGAGGGAAATGAAGAGTGGCATCCAGGATCACCTCAGACTCCTGCAGAGATGTCAAGTTGAATCGATAGATGGGTTTTGAGGCCAATGACTCTACAAAAATAAATATTGCTATTAATATAATTATGATTGTCACACGTATCGATCACATTTATGTATAATTATTAAATGAAATAAATACAAAACTAAAATGTGTCTATATTTATATTTAGGTTTTTTTAATCATTTTTGAAAGGCAAACATGTCCAAAACAGCCTCATGTGGAAAGTGGTGGCAAATCCAAAATAACCTTTAAATAAGTATTATCTGGCAGACTTCTACAAAAAAGCATTGATTGTGACATCAATATACATGATTGTTTAGTTACATATAATCCAGACAGACAAAGAGGTTACATTTTACATTTTTTTCTTTGAGTTAGTTGATTTACATCTGTCTTAAACGGTAAAAATATATCAATTTATTTTATTTTAGAGCAGGAGCTATGGTGGCGAGTGTGTCATCCATATTTCATATGTATCCATATAACAGCAGATTTCAGAGATGAAAGGGTACTTTCATGCAATTTCTATATTTGTATAGACTTCTACAACTTCCAGGTATTAAGTAATTGTATAGGGTAAGGAAACATTTACATTTTACTCTAATAAAGATCTATATATATCTATATCTATCTATCTATCTATCTATCTATCTATCTATCTATCTACACAGTGTGTATGTATATATATATTAGTATAAAGTATGTCTCATATATATAGTTCTTAGTAGAGTACAATGTTATATATACAGTATATATATATATGAGGTTTGTCATGCACTCCAGCTTTGGATAACATGCCCGGTGCCCGACACTAAGCTAAAAAAGTCAATATAGATAGAACAGTGTGACGACACTCCAGGGCTAAAGCAAAAATCTTTTATAAAATCATTAAAAAGGAAACTGAGGTCAACGTTTCAGCTGCATATAGGAGCTTTCTTCAGGACACAACATAATAACTCATAGGACAGCCATCACTGGGGTATGTAGTGGCACATTATAGAATACAGAATCATTGGTCCTATGGCTCATAAATATATATATATATATATATATTACATTGTACTCATAATGACACACTTTATACTAATATAGGACACATTAAATGATGTGTCCTGAAGAAAGCTCCTACATTAAGCTGAAACGTCGAGCTCAGTGTCCTTTTAATGATTTAATAAAATATTTTTGTTTTAGCCCTGGAGTGTCGTCATGCTGTATGTATGAGCCATAGGACCAATGATTCTATATTCCATAAGACATGCCGCTACATCCCCCAGTAATGGCTGCCCTATGAGTTATTATGTTATAGTGTGATAATCATTTCTAAAGAGCAATTTGGGGGCAAAGGTCTGAGGTAAAAAAAAAAAAACATCAACACAGAATACAAAACAAGGCTCCCACTTAACATTCTACTTTTTGACCATTGGATCAAAATTCTTACAGCATAACCACCAAAATTTCCCAAATCTGGCATTAAAATAAGACCAGTTTCCAAGAAGCCAAGCAGTCAAGTAAACAATAAGGTCCAGGTTTCCACGGTCTGTGCTCTACACTTTTCTACTATTTTCCAGATTCGTGGAAAAATGAAGGACAGCATTATGGTAACATATAAACACAAATCTGACAATATACATGCATTAATAAAAGCTGGACTAATGGTTAGCGATGAACACTTGTAAAGACTGTTGATCCAGTACAGACATTCTTGTTTTAAGGGCTCTCTGTACCCCAGTATCAGATCTTGGGGATCTCTGGATCCAAGGAGAGACACTGAGAATAACTGGCTTAGAAGAAGTGACTTTGCCTGATTCAGAAAAGATCCAACAAGCATTTTGTCCATTCAGTATCAGAAGGGAATGATTCCTCATTATTTACATAGAGCATCAGAGCATCCTTTTACCAATATACACTGAAGCATCACCCTCTCCCTTTGCATGAAGGATTTAGCAAATGCAGTGTGCTCCCACCCATTGCTGCTGATCCAGGGTCTACTCCATCCTCTTACCTGGCTGTGCCCTGAAGCTCCGCACCGTGTTCCCATCTCCAGGTCGGTTGCCCTCCCGGCTGTATTTCTCATACAGCTTCAACATGTGCTGAGACAGGGGGTCAGACGGGGTGTTTAGGGGTCCTGGTGGATCTCTGGGTGTCATTCGCCTTTCCTTGTGGAGCAGAGGATTAGAGGAGCCCGGAGAAGAACTGACATTTCCCATGGACAGGAGAAGAAGTAGCCGGGGCATCCAGCGTGAAATGATCAGAGTGACGGGTCTTGAGGGGCAGGTCCGGGGCATCGTGCCACCCTGACCAGCAGTGAGCACCTTTGGGTCTTCAAGTGACATGCGATCCTTTACTGCTCTGCAGGCAGGGGGTGCTTCCTCTGGATGTGTTATCGCTGCCCACCTTTTCTTGCTCCTGCCCAGACTGGCACTGTAACAGTCCTGTGTCTGTGCTTGCTGCAATGTATGCCTCAGTCTCTCTTATTCAGTCTCTAAGGCTAATGGTCCAGTTTGAATCATATATTCTGCCTGTCTGTCCCTCTGTCACAACCCTTCAGCGTCTGTGTGTCTGCCTCTGCTTGTCTCACTAAGTCTGTGTGTGTGTGTGGTTGCCCTGTCTCTCTATGTGGGGCTGTCCTGGGCGGCCCATTCATTGCTCGCTTTTCCAGCGAGGGTAAGACGGGCGGAGCTGACGTGACGTCCTCAGTTTCTGCATGTCCTGTGTCCTGTCCCAGCCTGCCCTGTGCCCTATCCCAGCTCTGCGCCCAGATCCTGCCTTGTCCTTGCCTGTGCCCTCTCCCAGCGTGCCCCGTGCCCAGTCCATTCATGCACTGTGCACTATGCCAGCTCTGGTCTGTGCCAGCTGATGTCTGATTAGTGCCCAGTTTATGCCTGCCTTGTACCCAGTACCTGCCTGCGCCTTGTATCTGCTCTGAATTGTGCCCAGTCTATTCCTGCAATGTGCACAATACCAGCTCTGCTGTGCGCCCAGTTTATGAATGATTTGTGCCCAGTTTATGCCTGCCTGTACCCATTCTCTGCCTGTGCCCTCTCCCAGCATGCCCCCCGCCCAGACCATTTATGCACTGTGCACTTTCAGCTCTGCTCTGTGCCCAGCTTATGACTGATTTCAGTCCAGTTTATGCATGCCCTGTCCTGGCTTGTGTCATCTCCTAGCCTGCCCTGTGCCCAGTCCATTCCTGCATTGTGCACTATGCCAGCTCTGCTGTGCACCCAGTTTATGAATGATTTGTGCCCAGTGTATGCATGTGCCTTGCTCAATCTGCATGGCTGCCTTGTGCCAAGTCCCAACACTCAGTGCCTAGTCCCTGTCCTGCTTTGTGCCCAGTCGATGCTTGTCTTTAGGGATGAGCCGAACACCGCCCGAGTTCGGTTCGGCCCCGAACCCAAACTTTTCATATGTTCGGGTCCGAACCCGAACCCGAACTCGAACTCCATGCAAGTCAATGGGGCTGAAAATTCGGTTTTTAGAGTGCCCTCCAAGAGGGCATATATGCTAGATATTTGCCATAAAAGGTGTATGGGGGTCCGGGTAGTGCCCTGGGGGACAGGAAACAAGGACAAAAAGTTTAAAAAAAAACTTTTTTAAAGGGACAGTGAGTTTTCCATGAAATAAGGGTTAAAAATAAAAACGAAAAATTCCTTCAAATATCGTGCCTAGGAGGTCCCCATAACCTGCCCCTGAAGTGGCGGATTTCTAGGATGTATAGAAACACTTAAAAACAAAAAAATGACGTTTCAAATGATGGTAAACAGTTTTCCTTTAATCTATCCATAAACAACTGCTTGGGGCGGCAGTCTGTATGAAAAGAGGAGACATTTTCGGACACGTAGAAAAAGTTTACTGATTTTTTGGCGGTGAAAAGCAGGAGAAAGGAAAATTCACCTGTCAGGGTTATTCAGAGAGCGGTGAAGAGCAGGAGAATGACTGGAGAATGGAAAATTCTAGGTCAAAATAGTCAAACCAGAAAAATTCTCCCATTTAGGCTAGGGTCAGACTAGCGAATTTTTAACGTGTGTTTAGGCGCACTTAATCACGGCCGCACTAGCAGCAAATGACGGGCAATGACGTCCAATATACGAAGTACGGTTGCACGAAAGTCCGGCTGCGCAACGCAAGTGGAAAATGAACGCATTTTTTCGAGGACGCATAACCGCTAGTACGGACGTACAGAGTGCGCTGCGTCCACTAGCAGCGTGTGTGCGTGATTGGGAGACGTCAGACCCTGCTCATGTCTGGCCAACATAACGTCCAGACACCCAAAGTTTCCTGGTTTGGATCTGTAAAAGATCACACACAAAAATGCGCATCGTATGACCGTTTTCGCGCCTTCCGTGAAAAAATACGGCAGTGCGTTCGGACGCACTTTTTGACGGTCTCTGTGAAAAATGCGTTAGTCTGACCCTAGCCTTATCTCACTTTCCAAATCGGCTATTTGGTCCAGATTGTTCTCTTTTTCTGCCATTCTCCTGGTTTTCACCTTTCTCTGAACAACCCTGAGAGAGAGGTGAAAGCCAGGAGAACTGGCAGGAGAGGAGAACAATCTAGACCAAATAGCTGATTTGGAAAGTGAGATAAATGGGAGAATTTTTCTGGTTTGGCTATTTTGACCTAGAATTTTCCATTCTCCAGTTATTCTCCTGCTTTTCACTGCTCTCTGAATAACCCTGTGAATGTTTAATCCCGAGGTGAAAAATAACATTGCTTTAGATGTGAAGAGTGGGCATTGAGGAAATTTTGTATTTTTTCACACAGCAGTTAAATGCAGCATATTAGGAAGTTTTAGGATTGAAATTACTCACTCAGAACAGAAGCAGACACCCCACACCTTCATTCTACATAAAATGTATCAAATTGATTAGACCAGACTAAAACATCTGTTGTTGTTATGCCGTTTGAAAAAAATAAAGGTAATTTAGAGGTGAGAATCTTTGCACCTAGTTTTTAATTCAATATCTAATAAACCGTTGATTATAATATTCTGCAGTGAAGAGTCTCTTTATTTATAGATTTTTTAGGATCTCTTAAACACTTTTTGGGATTTTTTTCAAAAAACTTTTTTCCGATATTTAATTTTTTTTTAACTTTTCTTTTTTCTGTAACAGCCCTTTTTATTATCATTCATTGGATCTCATATGTAAATTTCAGACATTTTCGATCAGTAGTTTCTTTGCAAGCAGCATTTCACTTTTCAAACATTCAAGCGAACGGTTTTATTTATTTTTTCACTCCATTCGTCTGCATCGCCGGCTTTTTCCAGCGGCTGCTCTACGTGTGATCGGCTCCTGCTCTGGTTTTTCCGGCATTTTCGGCAGGTTAATCCAGATGTTTTTGCGGGTTTTCATTGTGCCTTCGCCGGGTTTTGCGGTGAGTTTTTGGTGGGTTTGCAGTGACTTTTCCCTGCAATTCGGAGACCCTGTGGTGCTTGCTGAATACACCGCAGGGTTGCCGAAATGGGATCGCCAAATCTAACCGAATTGAGGAGAACGAAAAGTCACTGAATGTGCGGTGACTTTTCAATTCTCTTTGAATAACCCTGATAGTGAACCCATAGGTGTGCGCAGCCTATTGCATTAGGGTGTGCACCCAAAAGCGTATATATTTACAGTCCAGAAATATTGGGACATTGACACAATTCTATCATCTTTGGCTCTATACACCACCACAATGGAGTTGCAATGAAACAAACACAATATGCTTTAACTGCAGACTGTCAGCTTTAATTTGAGGGTATGTACATACAACTCAGGTGAACGGTGTAGGACTTACAGCAGTTTGCAGATGTGCCTCCCACTTGTTAAGGGACCAAAGGTAATGGGACAATAGGCTTCTCAGCTGTTCCATGGCCAGGTGTGTGATATTCCCTCATTACCCCAATTACAATGTGCAGATAAAAGGCCCAGAGTTCATTTCAAGCATGCTATTTGCATTTGGAATCTGTTGCTGTCAACTCTCAAGATGAGATCCAAAGAGCTGTCACTATCAGTGAAGCAAGCCCTCATTAGGCTGAAGAAACAAAACAAACCCGTCAGAGAGATAGCAAGAACATTAGGCGTGGCCAAAACAACTGTTTGGAACATTCTCAAAAAGAAGGAACACACCAGTGAGCTCAGCAACACCAAAAGACCCGGGAGACCACGGAAAACAACTGTGGGGGATGACCGAAGAATTCTTTCCCTGGTGAAGAAAACACCCTTCACAATAGTTGGCCAGATCAAGAACACTCTCCAGGAGGTAGGTGTATGTGTGTCAAAGTCAACAATCGAGAGAAAAACTTCACCAGAGTGAATACAGAGGGTTCACCACAAGATGTAAACCATTGGTGAGCCTCAAAAACAGGAAGGCTAGATTAGAGTTTGCCAAACAACACCTTAGAAAGCCTTCACAGTTCTGGAACAAGATCCAATGGACAGATGAGACCAAGATCAACTTGTACCAGAGTGATGGGAAGAGAAGAGTATGGAGAAGGAAATTAACTGCTTATGATCCTAAGCATACCACCTCATCAGTGGAGCATGGTGGTGGTAGTGTCATGGCGTGGGCATGTATGGCTGCCAATGGAACTGGTTCTCTTGTATTTATTGATGATGTGACCGCTGACAAAAGCAGCAGGATGAATTCTGAAGTGTTTCGGGCAATATTATCTGCTCACATTCAGCCAAATGCTGCAGAACTCATTGGACGGCGCTTTACAGTGGAGATGGACAATGACCCAAAGCGTACTGCAAAAGCAACCAAAGAGTTTTTGAAGGGACAGAAGTGGAATGTTATGCAATGGCCAAGTCAATCACCTGACCTGAATCCCATTGAGCATGCATTTCACTTGCTGAAGACAAAACTGAAAGGAAAATGCCCCAAGAACAAGCAGGAACTGAAGACAGTTGCAGTAGAGGCCTGGCAGAGCATCACCAGGGATGAAACCCAGCGTCTGGTGATGTCTATGCGTTCCAGACTTCAGGCTGTGATTGACTGCAAAGGATTTGCAACCAAGTATTAAGAAGGGAAAGTTTGATTTATGATTATTATTCTGTCCCATTACTTTTGGTCCCTTAACAAGTGGGAGGCACATCTGCAAACTGCTGTAAGTCCTACACCGTTCACCTGAGTTGGATGTACATACCCTCAAATTAAAGCTGACAGTCTTTAGTTAAAGCACATTGTGTTTGTTTCATTCCAACTCCATTGTGGTGGTGTATAGAGCCAAAGATGTTAGAATTGTGTCGATGTCCCAATATTTCTGGACCTGACTGTAAGTGATAATGTCCTTTTTAAGGGGGGAAAAAGGAGATGAAATTTGAGTAAAGTGGCTATTTAACCTCTTGTTGCCCAGCAACACTATTTAGTGTCCTACCTGTTCCTCACATTGAATTTAAGATGCCCGCAGTCGGTAGGCAGACAACATATACTGTGTTTACGGATTCCAGGAGTGATACTGGCCCTTTGAGTGCATGACAATGGAGCAAGACCAGAGTGGGACAAAAAACAGGCGCAGGTGTATATGCACAGCAACCTGTTTAAATATAATTACATACATTTACACACATAGCCATACATTTACATATACACTCATAGTTATATACCCTCCCCCGTATGTACAGTCAGGTCCAGAAATATTGGGACATCGACACAATTCTAACATCTTTGGCTCTATACACCACCACAATGGAGTTGGAATGAAACAACCACAATGTGCTTTAACTACAGACTGTCAGCTTTAATTTGAGGGTACGTACATTTAATTCAGGTGAACGGTGTAGGACTTACAGCAATTTGCAGATGTGCCTCCCACTTGTTAAGGGACCAAAAGTAATGGGACAATTGACTTCTCAGCTGTTCCATGGCCAGGTGTGTGATATTCCCTCATTACCCCAATTACAATGTGCAGATAAAAGGCCCAGAGTTCATTTCAAGTGTGCTATTTGTATTTGGAATCTGTTGCTGTCAACTCTCAAGATGAGATCCAAAGACCTGTCACTATCAGTGAAGCAAGCCATCATTAGGCTGAAGAAACAAAACAAACCCATCAGAGAGATAGCAAGAACATTAGGCGTGGCCAAAACAACTGTTTGGAACATTCTCAAAAAGAAGGAACACACTGGTGAGCTCAGCAACACCAAAAGACCCAGGAGACCACAGAAAACAACTGTGGGGGATGACCGAAGAATTCTCTCCCTGGTGAAGAAAACACCCTTCACAACAGTTGGCCAGATCAAGAACACTCTCCAGGAGGTAGGTGTATGTGTGTCAAAGTCAACAATCGAGAGAAAAACTTCACCAGAGTGAATACAGAGGGTTCACCACAAGATGTAAACCATTGGTGAGCCTCAAAAACAGGAAGGCCAGATTACAGTTTGCCAAACAACACCTAACAAAGCCTTCCCAGTTCTGGAACAAGATCCTATGGACAGATGAAACCAAGATCAACTTGTACCAGAGTGATGGGAAGAGAAGAGTATGGAGAAGGAAAGGAACTGCTCATGATCCTAAGCATACCACCTCATCAGTGAAGCATGGTGGTGGTAGTGTGATGGCGTGGGTATGTATGGCTGCCAATGGAACTGGTTCTCTTGTATTTATTGATGATGTGACTGCTGACAAAATCAGCAGGATGAATTCTGAAGTGTTTCGGGCAATATTATCTGCTCACATTCAGCCAAATGCTGCAGAACTCATTGGACAGCGCTTCACAGTGCAGATGGACAATGACCCAAAGCATACTGCAAAAGCATCCAAAGAGGTTTTTGAAGGGACAGAAGTGGAATGTTATGCAATGGCCAAGTCAATCACCTGACCTGAATCCCATTGAGCATGCATTTCACTTGCTGAAGACAAAACTGAAGGGAAAATGCCCCAAGAACAAGCAGGAACTGAAGACAGTTGCAGTAGAGGCCTGGCAGAGCATCACCAGGGATGAAACCCAGCGTCTGGTGATGTCTATGCGTTCCAGACTTCAGGCTGTGATTGACTGCAAAGGATTTGCAACCAAGTATTAAGAAGGGAAAGTTTGATTTTATGATTATTATTCTGTCCCATTACTTTTGGTCCCTTAACAAGTGGGAGGCACATCTGCAAACTGCTGTAAGTCCTACACCGTTCACCTGAGTTGGATGTATATACCCTCAAATTAAAGCTGACAGTCTGCAGTTAAAGCACATTGTGTTTGTTTCATTCCAACTCCATTCTGGTGGTGTATAAAGCTAAAGATGTTAGAATTGTGTCGATGTCCAAATATTTCTGGACCTGACTGTAGCAATAAAGCTTACAGTAATGTGCAGTGTTTTAGTGTATCACAGAACTCCACAGCAATAAACTCAGACACACCACGCATTGTTTTATTGCTGTGGAGCTCTGTGATACACTCATACACACCAGATATTACTGTATCATAGCGCTCCACAGCAATAAAACTCATACACACCGCGCATTACTGTTTTATTGCTGTTGAGCTCTGTGATATACTCATACACAACACACATTACTGTATCATAGCGCTCCATGGCAATAAAACTCACAGTAATGTGCGCTGTGTATAAGCGTATGACAGAACTCCACAGCAATAAAACCGCACAACCATAAAACTCACAGGGCCCCATTACATTCTTAACGCTGAGGTTAGTGCTCAGCTGTGTGAGCGTTAACATTAGGTTAAGTGGCCCTAGTGAATTCAGCCCATGTTACAATCCGAAAGCTAACGGGTTAAAAAACCCGTTAGCGATTCCGAGCTTGCGCTCTTCAGCGCAAGGTTACTGTACCTTGAGCTCCCTATGCTTAACATGGGGAGAGCAAAAAGTTAATTAGCGTTAGGATTACAAAGCCCTAACGCTAATTACATCAAAAATAAAACCCACAGCTAGGACCTGGTGCTAGCAGATTCCGCTTCTGCAGAATCAATCAGCACCAGCTTAAAATCCCCCCAAAAAAATCAGATACTCACCTCTCATCCAGCGGTGAGAACAGCAGCTCGATCTTGCGTCAAGAGCATAGCCGGGTGGGGGGGGGGTGCTAAGGGGAAACCTTGGACTCTCTGCAGTCAGCAGGGACAAGACAAGTGGGAGGTAGGGATGTGCGTTTCGGGTTTCGGAATTTCGGAAGTTTCACAAAATTTCCCGATTCGTGTCTTCGGATGCGGCCGATTTTCCGAAAATTTTTAGATCCGAAAATGTCAGATCCGAAAAGTTTTCCGAGCCGAAACGAAATATTTTCGGAATTTTCGAATGGACTTGAAATGTGTCAAATCGAAATTTATTGCTTTGAAACGAGAACAGACGTTCCGAAAAAACGAAAATTTCCGAACTTACGAAAAGTCGATACAAAAACGAGCAAAGTGACACGAAAATACGAAAAATGGTCGAAATTCCGAAAACATGTACAATTCCGAAAAACGAAAATTTCCGAAATCACGAAAAGTCGATACAAAAAACGAGCAAAGTGACACGAAAATATGAAAAATGGTCGATATTCCGAAAAAAATGTACCCGAAAAACGAGTCGAATCGAACCGAATCGAAACAGAAATCGGTCGAAACGAGCCGAATCGAAAAGTTTAAAAATCCGAAAAATTCGTACCGAATCGAACCGAAAAAAAAATCGGTGCACAAGCCTAGTGGGAGGGTTTCCAGTTAGCAGACAGATATAACTATTGATAGAGAAAGGGTAGATAGGGGTAAATACACAGAAAAAATACAAGCATCTCCTTCCCTTCTCCATACTCACCAGCCCTATCCCTCCTCCATACTTAATGCTGACTCCCCCAGGCCACTCTCTCCCTGTCCTAGCGGTAGGCTTTCTTCAGTATTATTTGTCTGCATTCTTTCTTTCTCCTTGTAATCTTTCCTTCTCTCTTCATCCTTTCTATTTTTTCTTTCTGCCTTCTTTCTTTCTCTGTATTGTTTCTTTTGCTCAGTATTTACTTTCACTCTGAAAATTTGTTTCTGCATCTTTTCTTTCTCTCTGCATCCTTTCATTTGGTTTCTTTCTGTCTTCTTTCTTTTCCTCTGCATTTCTGTCTCTATATATTCTTTCTCTCTGTATCCATTCATAATCTCTGTATTTCTTCCTCTCTGCTCGCTTTCTTTCTATATTCTTTCTGTATTTTTTTCTCTGAAGTCTTTCACTCTGAATTGTCTTTCTCTGTATCCCTTCTTTCTACATTATATTACTCTCTGCATTCTTTTTTCATTAATATTCTCTGTATTCTCTCTTTCTTTATGTACACTCTCTTTGTTTCCCCCTGCTGCCAATGATCTGAAGGTCAGTGAGCTGTACGTTCTGCTGGGAGAGGCCAGAATGCCACTGCCTGGCAGTGGCGTAGCGTGGGGGGGGGCTGGGGGGCCGTGGCCCCGGGCGCAGTTTTGTTAGGGGCGCATTCGCGCCCCTAAAACTGGCCTGGGGGTTGAGGGACCCAGATGCCGGGCAGCGCGAGAGCGCCTGCCCGGTCTTGAACAGTCCGTCCTGTGAAGTGGATGCGGCTGTGTGCGTGCGCAGCCGGTCACGTGGTCCGGCTAATCAGGTGGTACTGAGTCTCTGTACCACCTGACTGGCCGGACCGCGTGACCGGCTGCGCACGCACACAGCCGCATCCACTTCACAGGACGGACTGTTCAAGACCGGGCAGGCGCTCTCGCGCTGCCCGGCATCTGGGTCCCTCAACCCCCTGCCGGAGCTGGGGCAACAATCCAGGTGAGAGCTGGGGCAAATCCATGACCTGGGGGCAAATCCATGTGTGACCTGGGGGCAAATCCATGACCTGGGGGCAAATCCATGTGTGACCTGGGGGCAAATCCATGAGCTGGTGGCAGTATCCATGAGCTGGGGCAAATCCATGAGCTGGGAGCAGTATCCATGAGCTGGGGGGCAAATCCATGAGCTGGGGGCAAATCCATGAGGTGGGGCATAATATCCATGAGCTGGAGGGGGCAAATCCATGAGCTGGGGCATAATATCCATGAGCTGGAGGGGCAAATCCATGAGCTGGGGTGCAAATCCATGAGCTGGGGGCAAATCCATGAGCTGGGGGCAAATCCATGAGTGAGCTGGGGCAAATCCATGAGTGAGCTGGGCTGGGGGCAAATCCATGAGTGAGCTGGGGCAAATCCATGAGTGAGCTGGGCTGGGGGCAAATCCATGAGTGAGCTGGGGCAAATCCATGAGCTGGGGGCAAATCTATGAGTGAGCTGGGGCAAATCCATGAGCTGGGGGGCAAATCCATGAGCTGGGGGGCAAATCCATGAGCTGGGGGCAAATCCATGAGCGAGCTGGGGCAAATCCATGAGCTGGGGGCAAATCCATGAGTGAGCTGGGGCAAATCCATGAGCTGGGGGCAAATCCATGAGTGAGCTGGGGCAAATCCATGAGTGAGCTGGGGGCAAATCCATGAGTGAGCTGGGGCAAATGAGTGAGCTGGGGCAAATCCATGAGCTGGGGGCAAATCCATGAGCTGGGGCAAATCCATGAGCTGGAGGGGCAAATCCATGAGCTGGGGGGCAAATCCATGAGCTGGGGGGCAAATCCATGAGCTGGGGGCAAATCCATGAGCGAGCTGGGGCAAATCCATGAGCTGGGGGCAAATCCATGAGTGAGCTGGGGCAAATCCATGAGCTGGGGGCAAATCCATGAGTGAGCTGGGGGCAAATCCACGAGTGAGCTGGGGGCAAATCCATGAGTGAGCTGGGGCAAATCCATGAGCTGGAGGCAAATCCATGAGCTGGGGACAAATCCATGAGTGAGCTGGGGCAAATCCATGAGCTGGGGCAAATCCATGAGCTGGGGCAAATCCATGAGTGAGCTGGGGCAAATCCATGAGCTGGGGCAAATCCATGAGTGAGCTGGGGGGCAAATCCATGAGCTGGGGGCAAATCCATGAGTGAGCTGGGGCAAATCCATGAGCTGGGGCAAATCCATGAGTGAGCTGGGGGGCAAATCCATGTGTGAGCTGGGGCAAATCCATGAGCTGGGGGCAAATCCATGAGCTGGGGCAATATCCATGTGAGAGCTGGGGCAATATCGATAACGTGTCCACAGGTTGGGGGGGGGGCGCACAATTCTTGGCTGGCCCCGGGTGCTGACAACCCACGCTACGCCACTGCTGCCTGGTGCATCTGAGGCTTAACTTTTTACTGGCATTGGCATAAAAAATAAACAGGTGGCATCTCTACCCACAGTGGCCCAGGACTGTTTGATGCATCTCCTGCCGACCTCATGAAGTGGAGCCTGCTGCTTCCTGCCCAGCTGCATGACCTCTCCCTCCCCTCTGTACTATTTCCCCCCACACACACCATAGCAGATGCGTGCAGGTAGATGGGAAATGGCAATCAGGCCAGGAGGTATGCGCTACTACCTGTCACTTGGGCATTTGAAAGACCCACAGAGTTACCCCCAGAGCAGCTACCAAGCTTGCCCCTGCATGTCACTGGGCAGTTAAAAAGACACAGGCAGGGGTGTGTTTGCTGCTTTTCCAGCAGCCTAACGGAGTCCTCCAGAGTAGCAGGCAGCGATAAGCGGCAGCGCTGGAGCTCCCGGTTCAAACCCAGCGGCTGCCATGATAAAAAAAAAAAAGGCTGTCTGATTAGCGTGTGCCCAGGCACACCCGTGCGCACGCCTATGAGTGAACCCTATACCATGGTCATGACAGTAATTTAATTCCCATGCATTTCCTTGTGCACCTTTCAGGTCTGTATTTCACAGTTAAAATAAAAACATATACATGCAAAAAACATATCTGATTTGGAATATTTTATAGCATTATTATTATTATTCTTTATTTATAAAGCGCCAGCATATTCTGCAGCGCTGTACAATAAACACAGTATAGACAGGGTTACAATACATTGAACAACATTTGACAAACAGTACAGGAGGAGATGAGGGCCCTATTCCCGTAGGAACTCACAATCTGGGAGGGTTGGGGTTGGAAACAGGAGGAGAGGACTGTAAGGTGAGAGTGATTGATGGTTGTGTCAGTGAGTTGGGTGGTAGGCTTCCCTAAATAGGAATGTTTTAAGGGAGCGTTTGAAGGAAGAGAAGTTAGGGGAAAGTCTGACAGTACGAGGGAGAGCGTTCCAGAGAGTGGGGGCTGCGCGTGAGAAATCCTGCCGTCTATCATGGGAAGAGGTGATGCGGGGAGAAGCTAGGCGCAGGTCACTGTTTGACCTTAGGGAGCGGGCTGGGGTGTATTTGGTGATTAGTGAGGACAGGTAGTGGGGAGCTGAGTTAGTGAGGGTTTTGTAGGTAAGGATAAGGATTTTGAACTTAATTCTGCAGTGGATGGGGAGCCAGTGAAGGGACTCGCAGAGGGGAGCGGCAGAGACAGAGCGGCGGGTGAGGTGAATTAGCCTGGCGGAGGCGTTCAGGATGGATTGTAGGGGGGAGAGGCGGGACAGAGGGAGGCCAGATAAGAGATTATTGCAATAGTCGAGTCCAGAGATTACCAGGGCGTGTATGAGTTGTTTTGTGGTGACAGCGGTAAGAAATGGCCGAATTCTGGAAATATTACGCAGTTGGTATCGGCAGGAGGAGGAAAGAGACTTGATGTGGGGGATGAAGGAAAGAGCAGAGTCAAGTGTAACTCCAAGACAGCGAACTTGGTTTGATGGGGAGATGGTGATATCCTCCACCGTGATAGAGAAGTCAGGAGGTAAAGAGGCATTGGAGGGAGGAATAAGTAGGAGCTCAGTCTTTGACATGTTGATCTTTAGGTGGTGGGAGGCCATCCAGGAGGAGATGCCAGATAAACAGTCACTGACTTTTGAAAGGACAGGGGGAGAGAGATCAGGGGTAGAGAGGTAGATCTGAGTGTCATCAGCGTAGAGGTGGTAATTAGGCTTGTGCACCGATTTTTTTTTCGGATCGATTCGGTTCGATTTTTCGGATTTTTAAACTTTTCGATTCGGCTCGTTTCGACCGATTTCGGTTTCGATTCGATTCGGTTCGGCTCGTTTTTCGGGTACATTTTTTTCGGAATATCGACCATTTTTCGTATTTTGGTGTCACTGTGCTCAGTTTTTGTATCGAGTTTTCGTGATTTCGGAAATTTTCCGTTTTTCGGAATTGTAAATTTTTCGGAATATCGGCCTTTTTCGTATTTTTTGTGTCACTTTGCTCGTTTTTTGTATCGACTTTTCGTTTTTCAAAAAAGTTTGGTTTTAGAAAATTTTCGTTTTTCGGAAAATTTTCGTTTTTCGGAAAATTTTCTTTTTTTCGGAAAATTTTCGTTTTTCGGAACGTCTGTTCTCCTCGTTTGACACATTTCAAGTCTATTCGAAAAATCCGAAAATATTTCGTTTCGACTCGGAAAACGTTTCTGATCTGACATTTTCGGATCTAAAACTTTTCGGAAATTCGGCCACATCCGAAAACACGAATCAGGAAATTTCGTGAAAATTCCGAAATTCCGAAACCCGAAACGCACATCCCTAGTGGTAATTAAAGCCAAAGCTGTTGATGATTTTGCCCAGGGAGGAGGTGTAGATGGAAAAGAGCAGAGGACCAAGGACAGAGCCTTGAGGTACACCAACAGATAGAGGCAATGAGGAGGAGGAGTTACCAGCAAAGGACACACAGAAGGACCTGTTGGATAAATAGGAGTCAACCCAAGCAAGTGCAGTGTCACCAAGACCCAGAGAGTTGAGGGTCTGTAGAAGGAGGGGGTGGTCAACAGTGTCAAAAGCAGCCGAGAGGTCAAGCAGGATGAGAATAGAATAGTGGCCATGTTTTTTAGCAGTTAGGAGGTCATTGGTGACTTTGGTGAGGGCAGTTTCAGTTGAGTGTAGGGGACGGAAGCCAGATTGCAGGGGGTCAAGTAGGGAATTGGAGGACAGGAACAGGGAGAGGCGGTTGAAGACTAGTTTTTCTAAGAGCTTTGATGTGAAGGGAAGCAGGGATACAGGGCGGTAGTTGGATGGAGAGTTGGGATCTAGGGATGGTTTCTTTAGTAAAGGGGTAACTAGCGCGTGTTTGAAGGCGGATGGAAAGGAGCCAGTGGAGAGAGATAGGTTGAAGATGTGTGTGAGAGCGGGGGTGAGGGAGGAGGAGAGGGGAGGAATTAGATGTGAGGGAATGGGGTCGAGCGGGCACGTGGTGAGATGTGAGGAGGACAATAAGGAATTGACTTCCTCCTCAGTGGCTGGGAGGAAGTGGCAGAGGGTGGCAGAGGGGACCTGTGGGAGTGGAGGTGGCAGATAACTATCTTGTGTTGGGATGTTGCTTCTGATAATTAAAGTTTTACTGAGGAAGTAGTCTGCCAGGTCTTGAGCACTGAAGGCAGCTGTGGGGGGAGGTGCAGGTGGGTAGAGGAGGGTGTTGAAGGTGGACCAGTGCCGTTTAGGGTTGGAGGACAGCGTAGATATAAGAGATGAGAAGAAGGATTGTTTGGCCAAGTGGAGGGCAGAGGTGTACGACCGGAGAATAAACTTGAAGTGAACAAAATCAGCTTCAGAGCGGGATTTCCTCCAGGCACGCTCTGCAGTGCGGGAGCATCTTTGCAGGTAGCGAGTCTGGAGGGTGTGCCAGGGCTGAAGCTGGCAGCGTGGGGCCTTACAGAGTCGAAGAGGAGCAAGAGTGTCTAGAGCAGAGATAAGCGTAGTGTTGTAGTGATTAGTGGCAGCATCAGGGCAGGTGAAGGATGAGGTATGAGGGAGGTGGTGAAGTAGGTTGGAGAATTGATGGGGGTCCACAGCATGTAGATTTCTGCGAGTGTGTGTGCGGGGTGGGGGAGCAGGGTGTTTAGGAAGTCCAGATAGGTTGAAAGAGAGAAGGTGGTGGTCAGAGATGGGGAAAGGGCAACATTTGAACTCAGAAATGGAGCAGAGGTTGGAAAAGACAAGGTCAATAGCGTGACCATCGCGGTGGGTAGGGAGGAGGGAGGATTGTGTGAGTCCAAGGGAGGACGTGAGTGAAAGAAGTTTGGAGGCAGCAGGGGCGGAAGGATCGTCAATGGAAATGTTGAAGTCCCCGAGAATTAGGCATGGAAGATTAGAAGACAGGAAGTGAGAAAGCCAGGTAGCAAAGTGGTCAAAGAACTGGGAGGTTGGTCCCGGTGGGCAGTAGATGACTGCCACCCTGAGAGCCAGAGGAGAGAACAGGCGGATGCAGTGTGTCTCGAAGGAGGAGAAGGAGATGGATGGGGTGGAGGGAGATGCTGGTAGGTGCAGGTGGGAGAGAGCAGGATTCCGACCCCGCCACCATTTCTCTCACCCGGTCTGGGGGTATGGCTGTAGACCGCCATGTGAGAGAGCAGCAACGGAGGCCGTGTCAGAGGGAGTTAGCCAGGTTTCAGTTAAAGCTAGGAGGTTGAAGGAGTTTGAAAGGAAGAGGTCATGGACGGCTGTGACTTTGTTGCACACAGAGCGAGCCTTCCAGAGGGCGCAGGAGAAAGAGGACAGGCGCTGAGGGATTATGGGAATGAGGTTGCTGGGTTTGCAGGGAGGTGATTTATGTGCGATGGAGATAGGATGAGAGGCATGGCAACACATGACTAGGGCTGCAATGCAACAGCATATATACAGTATATATAATTTTTTTAATTAATTATTTAATGTCCCGAGTGTAGAATAGGGCTTATCCGCTAACATAAGGATTGTTACCATTTTGACTGAAAATAGCCAAACTTTATATATAGTATGCAAGGGAAGAATACAGTGTGTTGCTACAGACACAGCTGGTGTCTGCTGGATTATAAACGTAACTTTTACTGTTCAAAAAAATATAAAAACATGTGAGTCACCAAACATGGATTAAATAAAACATAGAAATAGAATACTCTTCTGAGCATATTCCTAGTCCAAATTCTATGCTCTGGGATCCTTGACGTGGTCCCAACCTGTTAGTCCCTAATATAAACGTACTTGAATGGACAGGAATAAACGCTCTTCCCTTAAAATGGATAGAGAGTAGACATGTGCATTCGTTTTAGTACTAAAACGATTTAGTCCGAATTTTGGGATAATTTAGTTTTAGTATGACTCAAGAGATACGAAACTGCTCAGTACAAAATACGAAAGAAACTAAAATAAAATGCACTACATTTTAGTTTCAGTCCTTTTTGTAATTTTATATTGATGAGTGAAGGAGACCAGCAATGAAGAGCGCAATAACGCAAAGCTACAGAAAAGGTTTTTATGCGTAATCCTTCCCGACCCCTACCCAAAAATCTGACAGTGATAGAGCTCCAGAATACTCACTCGCAGCACAGACAGCCAGCAAAGGAGAGGAAACCGTTACTTAACCCTTGCATGTCTATAAGGCAGACAAAATGATAAAAGCAGCTGGAGAAGGAAAACATTCAAATAAATCACACTGAAAGCTAATGACAGAGGAGGGCTGGATAGTAAAAACCTTTATAACAAGCAGCGCTGGGAGAAGAGAGGGACTTTATAAAACGTGTGTTATCTCCCCTCCCGCTTTGCATAACAGGGGCTTAGGTCTGATACATTTTATATTATCCAGGAGCACTATCCCCCTTTCCTCATCTATAATACACGTGTTATATAAAGTCCCTCTCCTCTCCCAGTGCTGCTTGTTATAAAGGTGTTTTTTTTACGTCTGATACATTTAGTATCCAGCTCTCACAGTTACTCTGTCATTATGAGCCTTCAGTGTGATTTATTTGAATGTTTTCCCTGGATTTAAAGTGCTTTATTTTATATAAAAAAAATTTGCACCAGTCATCTCTTCTCTGAGCTTTCAGACCGATTTACATTAATATTTTCCCTCTCTCCTGCTTTTATATTCCTGTCTATCTGCCCCACAGAGATACAAAGTTTAAGTAAAAGTTCCCTCTCCTGTGCTGAAGGTTCTGCACCCTCCACATGCCAATGCAGTAGGATGGTCTATACAGAGAGGGGCATTAATTAATGCAGGAGGATGTTCTATACATTATACAGAGAGGGGTATTAATGAAGGAGGATGTTATATACATTATACAGAGAAAGGTATAAATTGAGGAGGATGTTCTATACAGAGAGGAACATTAATTCAGGAGGATGTTCTATACATTATACAGAGATGGTATTAATTAATGCAGGTGGATGTTGTATACATTATACAGAGAGGGGTATCAATTAATGAAGGATGATGTTATCTACATTATACAGAGAGAGGTATTAAATTAATGCAGGAGGATGTTCTATACATTATACAGAGAGGAGCCTGTTTTTTTAGCCCTTTAGTGGCTGTGAGTGCTGAGATCGGCTGCTTGTTATATTATCTCTCAGTACAATGTATCAGGCTCAGCTGTTACAGTAACTGACTGTAACAACGCTCAGAGTTTCAGTAAAACAAGGAAATAATATTGTTCTAACCTCTTATATATAAAAATATTATTTACTAGTTTTACTGAAACTCTGAGCACTGTGATGAGCAGCAGTCAATTACTGTAACAGCTTTGCCTGACACATTGTGCTGAGAGTGAGAGATACTGTAACAAGTAGCGATCTCAGCCCTCTGATGAGTCTCTACAATAGTAATTGTATCCACTGGTTTTCGGATGAATGAAATTAGTTTTCATACTAAAGAACTGAAAACGAATTTCTTACGCAACTAAATAAATTGCATTTTAGGACTAATCCATTAGTTCAAAACTAAAGTTTGTGCTGTGCACATGTCTAATAGAGAGGGAAAACCTGTATGTAGAGGAAGGAGGTGAGTGCAGAGTGAATGCACCTCCTCAGAGTTACTAAACTTTAGGATCTTTAGGATGGTCCTGTAACAACCCTAAAATAGGTAGACAGATGAATACACAGGTCCCTATGACACACAAACACCAGTAAATACTGGTATCGAGAGAGAAAGAAAAAAGGCTGCTATCCTGCAGTGATAGCTGTCAGCAATTCTCACGTGTGTAATTAGTCCATAGTTGTGGGATGAGAGTGAAAGAGATTTAAAATGTAAATTAAATTGTCGTGCCAATAGCTCTTCGCGTTTCACCTTGCGGCGTCATCAGGAGTGTGGTGGCAATATCATGGGTGGCAGAGAGTGTAAAAGCTGATTTACATTTTAAACTTCTTTCACTCTCATCCCACAACTATGGAGTAATTACACACGTGAGAATTGCTGACAGCTATCACTGCAGGATAGCAGCCTTTTCTCTCTCCACACCAGTATTTACTGTGGTTTGTTTGTCACAGTGACCTGTGTATTCATCTGTCTACCTATATTAGAGTTATTACAGGACCATCCTAAGGATCCTAAAGTTTAGTAACTCTGAGGAGGTACTCTGCACTCACCTCCTTCCTCTACATACAGATTTTCCCTCTCTATCCATTTTAAGGGAAGAAGAGCGTTTATTCCTGTCCATTCAAGTACGTTTATATTAGGGACTAACAGGTTGGGACCACGTCAAGGATCCCAGAGCATAGTATCTGGACTAGGAATACGCTCAGAAGAGTATCTATTTCTATCTTTTATGTAATCCATGTTTGGTGACTCACATGTTTTTATTTTTTTGAATAGTAAAAGTTACGTTTTGATCCAGCAGACCCTGTGTCTGTAGCAACACACTGTATTCTTCCCTTGCATATAATATTGATTTTGGGTTACCCCCTTTGACCATGGAAGACACGGTGTTACTCATCTAATGTGATGAATTACTACAGCTGTTTTCATTAACTTTTCTGTACAATTGCGGCTTATCTACAAACTTTATATATAGCACGAAAAGGTAAGAGTTGTTTGTTTGTTTTTTACAAATCAGTGGTTTTGGTCTAATTATTGAAATTCCTCTGCTAGTTGCCTGCAGTTCTTGCTTTTTACAATTTTTGTTAATGTACAAGCTAAATGAATACCAGAGATGAAGAATTTCTCAGAGGAATTTTCCATAATGGGAAAAAACAATGTGAACTTGTGAAGCACTTAATGACATTAATTAATTTGCTATGCAGAAACCACAATTTAAGATGCCAGCTCAGAACAAATAAAGATTCACCAAATAGAATATATATTAATATAGTAAATGTATTATTAGTGTAAAATGTGCTGCATGTTTTTAGAAAATTAACCCTGCCTTGTATGGTATAGAACAACATATATAAACATATACACACAGGCAGGCATTACAATATATATATATTATATATATATATATATATATATATATATAACAGGTAATCATGTGGAGAGCAAGGAAAGGGCCTGTCCAGGGTTTATGTGTCACCTAGATTTCTGTCTTACATCTTCCGGAACCTCTAGTAAGCCCCAGGTTTTGCACTTTGCCTCAGTGGCAATTTAGTGCAGAAGAGGCAAACAGACATTGCTCTGGAACCTGGGGAGCAGACAGTCTCTATCTGCTGGAGCACAAGGTTGGTCATGCAGGTTTGCTGAAGCCTGACAAACAATAGGTTTGTACAGGTTGGTAGTCAGGACTATTTTATGTTTAGTTAGTGCCGTGACACGGCTAGGAATTTTCTTTGTCTTTGAAGTGTTTATTTTGAGCACTGTACAGCACAGTGTATGACCTGTGTGTTGCAGCAATAAATGTACCACCGTTTGAAGGCAAGTCACTGGTGTGGTCTGTGAACTTTCAAGAGTGCTCACCCCAGAGAGCAATTGCACCTGATACCTATTTCCCAGCTCACATATGGTGGAGGATGCGTGCACAGTGTGTTATCAACTGCTCCTACCAAGTCACCACGGTCACAGATGTTTGACCTCATCCACCTCGTCCGAAAATGGCTGCAACCGGTGTCCCTATCAGGGCCACAGATCATTGAGCAGGTAGTCATGGATCGCTTCCTAAGATCCTTACCGATCATCTTGCAAAAGTGGGTAACCCAAGGGGACCCTAAGTCGGTCGATCAGCTTGTGGAGATTGTTGAGAGGTACTTTGCAGTTCATGGACTCTCCGCCCAAAACCACGGCCTCCCTCGGCAATCGGTAAGACTGTTCCAGGGAAAGTGGGTGGTGAGTGTGGCAAGGAAGCAGGGGGAAAACTGCTGGTTTAAACTGGGGAGGTTGGCATTCCAAAGCAGGAAAACAAGTGCCCGTCAGCAGACCTAACCTGAGGAATGTTAGATGTTTTCGTTGCGAGAAACTTGGACATGTAGCTGCGAACTGTCCATTAACTGATGAGCCTGTGCAGTGTGACTTGTCTTTTAAGGAAAGACGGCAGTCTTTGTTTGCCACTGTTTCATGCAACGCAGTGCCAGTGAAAGGAAAACACATGTGTGCAATAACTGTGAATGATAAGCATGTTACTGCTTTGCTAGACTCTGGAAGTTTAGTAACTCTTATTAAGGCTGAATTGATAGGCTCTGTGAACTTCCAGGCTAAAAAGGTTGCTGTAGTGTGTGCATGGTGATACTCGAGAGTATCCTATAGTAGCTGTGAAGCTTGGAACCGCACGGGGTAATCTGAGGCACTTGGTTGGGGTTGTGCCTCACTTGGTGCATGATGTAATTATAGGGAGAGGCTTCCCTGAATTTTGGTAACTCTGGGAACATCCAGACTGTGCCACAGTTTCTAAACCAGAGACTGAATCAGAATACATGGATGCTGCAGAGCAATTGTATTCAGAGGATTCCTCTTGGGGGTCCCCAGACTTTCCCTTCTCTGTTTTGGCAGGAGAATTGGAAGAGTCTGATGAAGGCCCTATAGCCAATGAGGATAGACCGCCCTCTGCTGAAACTGAGGCTACTCTAGAGTTTGCAGATCTTAACACTCATAGAGAGAACTTTGGTAGTGAGCAGAGAAAAGATCCTACTCTTGTGAGGGCCTGGGAAAATGTTATGATGATTAATGGGGAACCTGTTGAACCAGGGAATAGGCTCACTTTTCCTTATTTCATTAGTAGTGATGACATGCTATACCTATACCGTGTGTATAAAAAGAACAATGAAATTATTGAGCAATTAGTGGTCCCCAAGCTGTACAAAAAGTGGTATTGGAGCTTGCCCATGGACACTAATTGGGGGGTCATTTAGGTATCGAGAAAACCACTGAAAGGGTTTTACAGAGGTTTTACTGGCCTGGGGTACAAAAAGACATTGAAAACTATTGCAAATCTTGTCCGGTTTGTCAAATGTCTGCACCCCTACCTCATTTTCGGAGACCCTTAGAACCCTTGCCAATAATCAAAGTGCCATTTGAGAGAATTGCTATGGAGCTTGTGGGCCTGCTTCCGAAGTCTGCCCGAGGGCATCAGTATATCCTGGTCATTATGGATTACGCTACCCATTACCCTGAAGCAATTCCCCTACGACAACCATCAACCAAGAATATAGGTGTTTAGCCAGGTCAGAGTCCCTAAGGACCTTCTGACAGACCAAGGCACCCCATTTATGTCACAAGTGACAAAAGAATTGTGCAAGTTGATTAAGGTGACGCATTTGTGAACCTCGGTATATCATCCTCAAACCGATGGCTTAGTAGAGCGATTTGATAAAACCTTAAAAAGCATGCTGAAAGAGGTTGTTGACAAGGATGGGAAAAACTGGGACTATTTCCCAGATGTTTGCCATCAGAGATGTTCCCCAGTCCTCTACAGGGTACTCTCCATTTGAATTACTCTATGGGAGACACCCTCGGGGACTTCTAGACATAGCCAAAGAGATGACACCCCACAAAAGCATTATTGAGCATATTTTGCAAATGCAGGACAGAATTACAGTGGTAATGCCAATTGTAAAAGAGCATTTAGCCCAATCGCAGGCAGCTCAGCAGAGAATATATAACAGGAATGCTCGAGTCCACATTTTCTCACCTGGTGACAGGGTGCTGGTATTAGTTCCCACGGTTGAGAGCAAGTTCCTTGCTAAGTGGCAGGGTCCCTTTGAAGTGATAGAGATGGTCGGGGAAGTAAATTATAAAATTCACCAACCTGGGAAAAGAAAACCAGAACAAATATACCATGTGAACTTGCTAAAGCCCTGGAAAGATAGAGTATCGCAAGCTGCTGGGTCCATTCCAGTAGCCCACCAGCTGGATACTGAATCCCCTCAGGTCCCTGAAGTAAAAAAAGCAGGAAGTCAGAGAGTTTTTAATAACAAACGAGAGAAATTTTCAGAGCTGCCTGGTCAGACGTCGGTAACACAACATGACATTGTTACTGAACTTAAGCCTTACCGTATTCCTGAGGCAAGGAGGAAAGATGTCAGTGGGGAGGTGAAGAAAATGCTTGAGCTAGACATCATTGAAGAGTCCAGTAGTGACTGGTCCAGTCCCATTGTCCTAGTCCCAAAGCTAGATGGGAGTTGAAGGTTTTGTAATGATTTTAGGAAGCTCAATTCAGTGACCAAGTTTGACACTTATCCTATGCCCCGGGTAGACGAATTTATAGACCGACTGGGCACAGCTCGTTATCTGACAACTTTGGACTTAACCAAAGGATATTGGTAGATTCCACTGACAGAAGGCACCTAGGAGAAGACCGCCTTTGTAACCCCTGAGGGTTCGTTTCAATATAAAAATATGCATTTTGGGTTACAAAATGCACCTGCTACATTTCGGAGAGCTATGGACAAACTTTTGAGACCCCATCAACAGTATGCTGCAGCATACTTGGATGACATAGTAGTACATAGCACTGACTGGGAATCTCATTTGCCTCGAATCCATGCTGTCTTGGATACTCTCCATAGAGCAGGTATCACTGCTAATCCAAAAAAATGTGCCCTGGGGTTAGAGGAAGCCAAATATTTAGGTTACACGATTGGGCGTGGAGTCATAAAACCCCAGATAAACAAAGTAGAAGCCATTCAGGAGTGGCCACGTCCCACCAGCAAAAAACGTCAGAGCTTTCCTTTGGATAATGGGATACTTCAGGAGGTTTATCCCAAACTTTGCAACTCTTGCAGCCCCATTGACAGACCTTACCAAAGGGAAGAATTTGGGGGTCAAATGGTCCCCAGAAGCAGAGGAATCTTTCCAGGTCCTCTTTGTGCACAGCCAATCCTCTACTCCCCTGATTTTTCCACGAACTTTGTAGTCCAAACTGATGCATCTGATGTTGGTCTAGAGGCAGTTTTGTCACAGATACATAATGGTGAGGAACACCCTGTAATGTACTTAAGCAGAAAACTAAACGATCACGAACGGAAATATGCAGTGATTGAGAAGGAGGGTTTGGCTATTAAATGGGCACTGGACACATTAAGATATTATTTATTAGGGCGCCATTTTGATCTGGTGACTGACCATGCTCCCCAGTATATTATGCTGTTACACCAGTTAGTAATTTTTGCTGCTGTTCCTTTTTCCATGTTTTTGTTTTCAACCCCAAATGGGAAGTGCTTGGTGCGTGTATAAATCAAACCCACCATTTTTCTGCGTCTCCTTAGCTGAAAAGCAACAGGAGGGGCATGTAGCTACTCAGTAGAGCAGCTTTTGGTACATTGGTTAGGACTCACTCTACAAAGAGGTGCCTTGATGGGGCGAGTGAGCTTACGTTTCAATGGCCATTAAAACAAACTAAAACCTTGGATAGTGCTCCCCATCCACTGCAGAATTAAGTTCAAAATCCTTATCCTTACCTACAAAACCCTCACTAACTCAGCGCCCCACTACCTGTCCTCACTAATCACCAGATACACCCCAGCCCGCTCCCTAAGGTCAAACAGTGACCTGCGCCTAGCTTCTCCCCGCATCACCTCTTCCCATGATAGACTGCAGGATTTCTCATGCGCAGCCCCCACTCTCTGGAACGCGCTCCCTCGTACTGTCAGACTTTCCCCTAACTTCTCTTCCTTCAAACGCTCCCTTAAAACATTCCTATTTAGGGAAGCCTACCACCCAACTCACTGACACAACCATCAATCACTCTCACCTTACAGTCCTCTCCTCCTGTTTCCAACCCCACCCCTCCTAGATTGTGAGTTCCTACGGGAATAGGGCCCTCATCTCCTCCTGTACTGTTTGTCAAATGTTGTTCAATGTATTGTAACCCTGTCTATACTGTGCTTATTGTACAGCGCTGCGGAATATGCTGGTGCTTTATAAATAAAGAATAATAATAATAATAATAATAATAGTGTTTTGTTGTACATGGAATTGTATAGAAACAAGCACAGATGACATCCCTTTCCTCTTGTTATGTTTTATACATGAACTGGGCTGTTGCTCCTGGCTGTTGCAGTCGCTCTGGTGAGTATAGGCGCGACGCCATTTTTTCTGTATGTTTGTACAGGTTGGTAGTCCGGATTATTTTATGTTTAGTTAGTGCCGAGACACGGCCTACAATTTTCTTTGTTTTTGAAGTGTTTATTTTTGAGCACTGTACAGCACGGTGTATAACCTGTGTGTTGCAGCAATAAATGTACCACCGTTTGAAGGCAAGTCACTGGTCTGGTCTGTGAACCTTTCAAGAGTGCTCACCCCAGAGAGCAATTGCATCCGCTACCTATTTCCCAGCTCACAATATATATACATATATATATATTTATATACAGTAGGACATACTTGAAAACGAGAGAAATCTCAATGTATCCTCCCTGGTAAAATACTTTATAAACAAATAAATAAATAAATAGTTAGGTCCATATATATTTGGACACAGGCACAATTTTCATACTTTTGGTTCTGTATGCCACCAGAATAAAATGAAAACGAAACAATCCAAAATAATTTGAAGTGCAGATAATAAAAGATAATTTACAGCTAAACAGAAAGTTAATATGTGTGTATATCTGGCTCTGATACTAGCCACTGACCTTACCGCACATCCCTGCAGGAAGTCTGACCATTCTTGTTCCTTTGGTCAAATGACTAATGTACAGTTAGGTCCATAAATATTTGGACACAGGCACAATTTTCATACTTTTGGTTCTGTATACCACCAGAGTAAAATTTAAATGAAACAATCCAAATGGATTTGAAGTGCAGACTTTCAGCTTTAATTCAAGGGGTTGAACATAAATACAAAAGTACAATTTTTTAGAACTGCAACCATTTTTATACACAGTCCCCTCCATTTCCAGGAGCTCAAATGTAATTGGACAAATAAATATAATCAAATAAAATGTTCATTTTTAATATTTTGTTGAGAATCCTTTACTGGCAATGACTGCCTGAAGTCTGGAACCCATGGGCAATACCAAAGACTTGGTTTGCTCCTTTCTGATGCTTTGCCAGGCTCTAACTGCAGCTGTCTTCAGTTGTTCTTTGTTTGTGGGTCTTTCTGCCTTTAGTTTTGCCTTCAGCAAGTGAAATGCATGCTGAATAAGATTGAGATCAGCTGGTTCACTTGGCCATTGCAGAATATTCCACTTATTTTCCTTCAAAAACTCCTGGGTTGCTTTTGCAGTGTGTTTTGAATCATTGTCCATATGTACTGTGAAGTGCCATCCCATCAACTTTGCTGCACTTGAATCTGGAATGATAATATATTTCTAAACACTGCTGAATTCATCCGGCTGCTTCTGTCAAATTATCAATAAAGACCATTGACCCCGTGCCACTGGAAGCCATGCATGCCCATGCCATCACACTACCTCCACCATGTTTTACAGATGACGATGTGTGCTTTGGATCATGAGCTGTTCCAAGCCACCCCCACACTTTTTTCTTTCGATTATTCTGGTACAGATTAATCTTAGTTTCATCCGTCCAAAGAATGCTTTTCCAGAAGTGGTCTGGCTTTTTTAGATGTTTTTTGGCAAAGTCTAATCTGGCTTTTCAATTCTTCAGGCTTAGGGAATGGTTTCCACCTTGTGGAGAACCCTCTGTATTTGCTCTCGTGAAGTCTTCTCTGGATTCTAGAATTTGACAATGATACGCCCACCTCCTGGAGAGTGTCCTGCACTTGTCTGGATGTTGTGAATGGGTTTTTCTTTACCATAGAGAGAACCTGTGATCATCCACCACTGTTGTCTTCCGTGGACGTCCAAGCCTTTTAATGTTGTTGATCTCACCAGTGCGTTCTTCTTTCCTCAGAATGTGGCAAACTGTTGATTTGGCCACTCCTAATGTTGCTGCTATCTCTCTGATGGAATGTTTTTGAAGCCTTGCAATGGCCTGTTTCATTTGCATGGACAGCTCCTTTGAATGCATCATGTAGGTTCACAGGAATAGATTCCAAATGCAAATACCACACTTAGAATTATCTCCAGACCTTTTACCTGCTTAATTGAAGAATAAATAACGAAGTAGTAGCCCACATCTGACCATGAAACAGCTTTGGATTCAATTGTCCAATTGCTTTTGGTCCCTTGAAAAAGGGGGGATGGCTACTCTTAACAGCTTAAACCCTTCTTCCAATTTGGATGTGCATACCCTCAAAATAAACTGGCGAATGTGCACCTTCAGCCCATATCCATTATATAGCTATAGCTTGGTTATGTGTTGGTAAATACCTGAAAAAAATAAAATTGTGCCTTTGGCCAAATATATATGGACCTAACTGTATCAATCAAATGTCCTGACTTTTGTGCAAAAATGCCAAATGCACCGAACCGTGAATTTCACCATAAGGTGCAATTTCGTGGCAGTTCATCTATTCAGAGAGCTGTCAACTGCCCAAATACTGAGACAGACAGTGAAATACCACAGATCGCTGCAATTCGGCTTTCTTTGGCGACAGTGAAATTGTCTCGAGCCGCCCCCTTTCTTTGGAATTCCCTCCCTCGCAACATCAGACTCTCCCTGTCTCTCCAGTCCTTCAAGAAGTCTCTGAAAACACATTACTTTAGAGAAGCCTGCCGGCTCAGTCCCTAATCCCCCTCTGTTCATTTTCTGCTGCATCTTCCCACATAGCCCACATGCACTCCGCTATTTCACATTCGCTATTAACCCTCACCTACTGTGCCACCCCTATCCTTTAAGATTGTAAGCTCCTGAGCAGGGTCCTCTCTCCTACTGTTCTGTGTGTTGAATCTGTATATTTGTATTTGGTGTTCTGCCTCCCATTGTACAGCGCTATGGAACTTGTTAACGCTAAATAAAAACTTGTAACTATAACTGTTCCATAGAGAGGTAATGGTTAATCTATTCAGAGAACGCTGAACTGCGCCAAAGTTTGAGTTAAATGCCTTTTTTTTCGGTCATTCAGTTTGACCGGTTTAAACAGATGAATCCCATAGGATTCAATGTTAAATATGTTACCGTTTTTATTCAACCGATTATTCTCTTCTTTTTCAGCAAACCGTCTTTTTATTTATTTATTTTTTTGAATTTGTTTGGCTTTTTTTGACATTTTTGATTCCCAATTTTTTTAAAACTTTTTTTTTTATTCAGTTAGAAGCAGTTTCATTATTTTTTTATAAGGCCTTTTTTATTATATCCACACAGTTTCACGCATTTTTGTTGTTTTAAACACCTTTCAACCACTTGGCTGCTAAGGATGCACTGAGCCCGGCGGGCACGGTAGAAGTCATTGCGCCAGCACGATGACGTCTATTATAGGCACCCCCCCTCACTAGTGCGGGGAATGTGCCTGAAGGGGAGGTCCTTTGGACCTCTCTCCCTCCCCATCCTTGTGGGCCAAAACCAAAAGGCAGGCGCTGCTTTGAAGGGCACAGCCTTCCCTTCCAAGTGGTGGCTGCCTTTAACCCCTTGGGGGCTGGATCACGATTCGGCACCAACAGGCGCCGGATCGCGGTACCCTCCTAGAGTTGGCCGACATCTTGGATGTTGGCCAAGCTTCCAGGATCTCCCCCTGTTGAAGTCAGTTTAGGAGTTAACCCCTAGCTGCCACCTATGGTGGAGATAGGGGGTTCATTGGATACTGGCATTGCCAAAGTGCACTGAAATGCTGAAGACCCAGGAGTGCTGGTCCATTCTATTATATGTTGTATTTTCAACGCCCACATCACAGGGCATTGGATTCAATTTAACCCCTAGATTGCAGGAACACTATAGATAGATCATTGCAGACTGCTATTAGCGTTAGTATGTGTGCCCTAACATATAACTACTGTATAGCTCTCCTTACCTGCATTTCCCCTTTGATTCTACTGGCAACAACACTACATAGAGATGCTGAATGCATACAGATGTATGTATGCTACATACAAATGAGATGATGTCTTCCGGAGTGTATGCTTTAATCAAGGAAGATGACTAGTGCAGACATGTGCTGTGAGGTCAATGGTAGGGAAGCACTGGCTGTGAGAAGGGCAGTGGAGCAGGGCCAGTGCAATGATCTTTGGGCACACAGTCGATGATCCATTTGATTGTATGCCCCCCCCAATTCTATGCTGCAATGAGCAGTAGTGGAGTTTTGTGACAGGTGGGACTCTGCCTCTCCTATCTATACTGACTCCACAACCAACTCCATATGGTTTCTCACAGGTTACACCCATAGAGGAGATACTGAGCATGAGGGTGAACCTTTGCCAGCCTCTGTCTTTTTAACTGTATTTACTTTCCACATCAATCTAAAGGACTTGTAAAATCCCTTCCCTGAGATCCCATGGAGCAGAGGGCGCCTTTTTTGTTGTTGAGCAATGGAAGACTGGTACTACATAGTTAACAGTTTTCTTTCACGGCTCCTTTTCATGGTCCACTCTGCCGATGCAGCAAGAAGGGCAAATCAGGTACTGCTCTAGCATAATCCAGGCAGTATCTTATATCGTTCAAGCTCTTCCTTTCTTGACTCAGGTCTCCCCTCCTAACACTGACCTGATTGTACAGGTGCTCCTTGTTAGTACCTGGACTTACCATTTAAGGAAGGCACAACCCTTCCTCCAAGGCTTCTGCATTGTGTTTACTCAATTTGTGTCTGACCGACCTGTCCAGATGATAGCTGCTTACTATTTAGTATTCCAGCGCTGCGGAATATGCTGGCGCTTTATAAATAAAGAATAATAACAATAATAATTTATTCCTGTGTACCAAGCCATTTGCTTTGCTTTCCTCATACCTGCTCACTCTTCACCTGCCCTTGACCCATGGCTTGCCACTGACCTTGTTATTTGGATACCCCTCTGGATACTCTTGCTGTTCTACAGACCCTCTGGGAACCCTTGCTGACTGCAGATCCTTGCTGCACTACAGACTCTCGTTGATACCCTCACTGTACTACAGATACTCGCTGAATACAGACCCTTGCTTCACTACAGACCCTTGTTGTTGATATATCCAATCTGGCTACCCCACTGCTTTGCCAAGCCTCCTGCTTTTCCAAGACTCTTGCTTTGCCAAAGACCAGTTTCCATAGACTTACCTTCACACACTGTGAACTTACCTCAGCCTTGTTCCTGTCCATCTGTTAGTTAGTCAGTCCCTCTTCCTGTCCTGTCTACGTATTCTGTGTCTCCCCATTCCTGTCTCGCCCCTCACACTAGTACATTGCTGCGTATATAATAAACCCCTGTTGATTACCCTTATCTTGGCTTTCCACATGTGTATCACTGAATCCTGGGCTTGTATCCTCGCACCCACCATACACTGAATGTGACATTCCTTCTGCAGCTCCTGTGCCACCCCCTCCCCCGCCTGAGACAAGCTCATGCAGCGCTCCTGCAGGGTCGCAATCAGGGGTCAAGTCGAGGGGGAAAGCATGGGAACACAGTTCCTCCACTATTCGACCCATCCTCTATGAAGCTTGTATTCATGTCTTCAATCATATCTTTCCCTGTTAAGTCGCAATATAGGATTTACCATATATTCTTGCTAAAATATATATATATATATATATATATACAGTGGCAAGAAAAAGTATGTGAACCCTTTGGGATTACGTGGAGTTTTGCATGAATTGGTCATAAAATGTGCTCTGATCTTCATCTAAGTCACAACAATTTGAAAAACACAGTCTGCTTAAAATAATATAACACAAACATTATATGTTTTCATGTGTTTATTGAACATACCATGTAAACATTCACAGTGCAGGGTGGGAAAAGTATGTGAACCCCTAGCCTAATGACTTCTCCAAGAGCTAATTGGAGCCAGGAGTGAGCCAACCTTGAGTCCAATCAGTGTGATATTATTGGATGTGTTACTGAAAGCTGTCCTGCCCTTTAAAAACACACACCAGTTTTGGGTTTACTGGTTTCAAGAAGCACTGCCAGATGTGAACCATGCCGCACAGAAAAGAGCTCTCAGAAGACCTACGATCAAGAATTGTTGACTTGCATGAAGCTGGAAAGGGTTACAAAAGTATCTCCAAAAGCCTTGATGTTTATGTGTCCACGGTAAGACAGACTGTCTACAAATGGAGAAAGTTCAGCACTGTTGCTACTCTCCCTAGGCGTGGTCGTCCTGTAAAGATGACTGCAAGAGCACAGTGCAGAATGCTTATTGAGGTAAAAAAAGATTCCTAGAGTGTCAGCTAAAGACTTACAGAAATTTCTGGCACATGCTAACATTTTTGTTGACACACCTACAATAAGGAAAACATTAAACAAGAATGGAGTACATTGGAGGATACCACGGAGGAAGCCAATGCTGTCCAAAAAGAATATTGCAGCACGTTTGAAGTTTGCTAAAGAGTACCTGGATGTTCCGCAGCACTACTGGCAAAATATTCTGTGGACAGATGAAACCAAAATTGAGTTGTTTGGAAAAAACACACAACACTATGTGTCGAGAAAAAAAAGGCACAGCACACCAACATCAAAACCTCATCCCCACTGTAAAACATGGTGGAGGGAGCATCATGGTTTGGGGCTGCTTTGCTGCCTCAGGGCTTGGACGGATTGTTGTCATTGATGGAAAAATGAATTGCAGAGTTTATCAAGACATTTTGCAGGAAAACGTAAGACCATCTGTCCGCCAACTGAAGCTCCACATAGGATGGGTGATGCAACAGGACAATGACCCAAAGCATACAAGTAATTCAACAAAAGAATGGCTTCAACAAAACAAAATACGCCTTCTGGAGTGGCCCAGTCAGAGTCCTGACCTCAACCCGATTGAAATGCTGTGGCATGACTTTAAGAGAGAGATTCACACCAGACATCCCAAGAATATTGCTTCACTGAAACAGTTTTGTGAAGAGGAGTGATCCAAAATTACTCCAGATCGTTGTGCAGGTCTTGTCTGCAACTACAGGAAACATTTGGTTGAGGTTATTGCTGCCAAAGGAGGGTCAACCAGTTATTAAGTCCAAAGGTTCACATACTTTTTCCACCCTGCACTGTGAATGTTTACATGTTCTGTTCAATAAAAACATGAAAACATATAATGTTTGTGTTGTATTATTTTAAGCAGACTGTGTTTTTCAAATTGTTGTGACTTAGATGAAGATCAGAGCACATTTTATGACCAATTCATGCAAAACTCCATGTAATCCCAAAGGGTTCACATACTTTTTCTTGCCACTGTATATATATATATATATATATATATAAGATTTGATTGTGTGTTTGTGTTAAGTGCAAGACAGCAATTGCTAATTGGGGGACAGAAATCTTGGCGTGCCCCTGGTCGCAATAGAGTTCTATGGATTCTAGGAGAAGACACCAGCACCTGCACCACCGCTGGTGTTTATCAGCATCTGAAAAATATTCCATCTGATCTCATGCAACTGATACAGTGGCTTGGCCCAAATAAAACCATTAATGGTGAGCTGCAAATGAAAAAAATCTTGCATAACATTTTTCTGCTTGCGGCTGTACCTGTAACTATTAAGAGCTGGGTTTTGACCTAGCCCAAGGTTGGGAATATGGGCTGAAATGAGCAGGGGTCAGAAGTTGTCAGGGCGCACGGCAGGGGATAAGTACAAAAAAGTGTCTTTAAAAAGTATGGTAACTCTCCAATAGTACTCCCCAAATAGCTGTTGCATTTTGCAGTTAACCTGCCACCCCATGCTCACATTAGATATTAATGTTTAAATATAACAAGCTGAGTTTTAGAGAATCGTCATGATAATTAAATAAATATGATATATGACTGAAATCTAATAAAAGCTTTTCAGTGTGTGGGCTGAAGAACTAGTGGCGGATCTGCATTCCCAAGTATACATGCTCAACTTCATCTCTGTCGGACCATCTGTTCACTCTTCATCTTCGAACATGCATGTTTTGTTCGATGGGGATTCCTGCACATACTTTACTTTGCTGCCTCCAGATTTGCTAACTGAAGCGCACACCTGTCACCTTTATTCATTACAAAGTGTAAATAATCACAAACTGCTCATTTTCTTTTTTTCTATCATGAAGAAATAAGATTAAATGGCGAAAAGAAGGAACAATTCATCAGGTGTACGGTTCCTACTGTACATCTTATTTAAATCTGTTAATTCAGTGACATTATTACCAAATATAACATATTACAGTTTTTCCTAATATTTTCTTCATTACATTTGCAGTCTTTTGAATCATACCATCTCAATATCAGTGTTAATTTTGTTGACTAAAAATTGTAGCCTGGTTTTAATCAACTTAATATTATAACATGATTTTGACTAAAATATGACTAATATTAAAATAATTCAGATGACTAAAATGTGACTAAAATTAAATGGCAACTAAATCAATTTGCTGTCAAAATGGATATTGGATTTGAAGATAAATATGTTGTTTATAACATAACAGATATATCTGCGCCTGTATTGCATGTTCAGACCTTAATACCATAAATAACAGGTTAATGGATGTTTACTCCAAGAGTATAGAATGAAAAATGCTGAAATAATACATTACACTTTAACTGAAACCATTAGAATTTAGTCGACTAATTTTACAGTAGATTATAGTCGACTAAATCTAGAGTAAAATTAAAACAATCCATAGGACTAAAATTTGACTAACATTAAATACTATTTTAGTCAAAAGACTAGGACTAAAACAAAATCAAAATTTTCTGTAAAAATTAACATTGCTCTATATACATTAAAATCTGGAACTGTCGAATATGTAAATATATTCCTTTTAGAATCTTTTATTTTTGCATTCCTTACAGTGAGAAAAAAAAAGTATTACAGATCACTGACGCCAATTAACTTGTTGCCGCTATATAAATTCACCCCTTTGATGCTTTGGGGGGTGGTCTGATTGTGACCTCGGGAGGGAGGATAAGTTACTCTTTTTGTTGTTTTATTTTTTTGCTGACAGCCTCCACACAATTGAGGTCCTGTGAAAAAGAGGAAGAGCCGCATGACGCCACATCATGCAGGGTCTATCCAGTAAGATGGGTCTCTCACAGCCCCCTTCCTCCTCCTCATCCCTATTCAAACACACATTTTGTAGGAGTCTTTAACTTGCACTAAAACCTGCAGGACATGGATACTTTGACATGGTGAGTAAAGGCTGTAAAACAACACAACAGACAGGAATGGCTGATATTCTCCCTGGATAGTTTTACTGTTGAACAGCAGGATGGCCAGGCTTTTGTATTGCACCACTGGGCCCCCTTTATGTGAGTGAGGGGATAAAATAAAGTGTGTTTTGCTGAAAGATGTGAGCCTGAATGGAGAAAGGCAGCGACATGTCCAAGGATGAAATAGAGAGAGCCATCCTAGGAGAGCTCATGCAGAATAATCTCTTCATTTTACAGACTTTCCCCAATGAAAACCAATTATAGGAGAATCGTGCCTGCTCTCTGGTCGACGTGCCATTGCTGCTCATGGTGATTGAATAGAGCAAGAAGGGATGTTACAGAACAGCTTCAGATGGAGCGGATATATGAAAAGAGTACAAGGAGAGCGTTAATTAGTTTAACGTGAAGCAAATGGGAGGTTTAAATGGAAAGATTGTAGAGAACAGAAGAACACTGACAGGGATTTCAGTCTAGAAGATAATTTTTTACCTGGGTTGTGTAATTAAATGTTCTTGAACCCAGGACATACTTGAAAATGAGAGAAATCTCAATGTTTCCTTCCTGGTAAAATACTTTATAAATAAATAATAAATAAAGAAATAATTGTAGAAAAAATTTGGACGTCAGTCCAAGTGTGAGCGCAAGTTTCAATCTCAGTGATATTATACACACTTAAAGATCTAAAGATTACTTATCTGGCATATAACATTCCGCTGTATGTCCAGTTGACATATAATGACTCCTATATTCCATAAAAACATTAAATAGAGAACATATAGTGCGATATTGTCTGTATACAGTACATAGAATATTTTTAAAGAAAATTGTTTCAGGTTTCAACTCACAAGGAAGGAGCTGTAATTGGCTCTAATTTCTGGCTTCTTAACCTCTTTTAGGGGGGTCACACCCAACACATCGAGATATCAGGTTGCAGATGCTGTGTCTTTAATCAGTATGGTGCTTCAAGATAGAGAGAAAGGCTTCATTGCGCAGATGTATTGTTCTTTTGAGAGTATAGTAATTAAATAGATTATACTCACGAATTGCTGAGCATCTATTTTTCAAGTGGCTCAGTATAAGCGCATCACAGAATCAAGGCACACTCATGAATCGCCATATGGTGTTCACCGTAATCAGGGTAGCATTTTCTCCAGTTGAAATTGCAGGTGAGGTATTCCAATAAAGAGGTAAATCCACTTAGCAATAAAACAATTTATTAAAATACACTAAATAAAAATAAACATCCTCAGATACGCGTTTCACCCGTCTCTACTGCGGGTTTCCTCAGTCTGTGATGTTTAAAGTTAAAATAAGGCTCTTTATAGTCATTTGGATCCCTCATTCATTGCACATGATGATTCACATGCGTTTCGACGCCCACTTCCGGTTTGCGTTCCACCGCCCACTTCTGGTCTTTGTTCCACACAGCTCATTCAGTCTAGTTCTTCCTGGTTCCGGTTTGCGTTCCACATTGACCCGCACTTACTTCTGGTCCGGCTTCTCAATCTCGCTGCTACTACATTTGCTTCCAGAATCTTGTCAAGGCATACATTGTTAACCATGAAAAGGGGATAGGAAGAGGGGGAGAGGAAGTCCCCATTAGAATATTATATCAGTTATAGTAATCACCACATTTAATTCTAAAGACTCTTATTTTGCATTACTAAGACTTTTATCTTTCTATTCCTTAATACAAGGGGAGTGTAACGGTTAGCCCCTGCTTGGGCCATCGTGGTGGCTTGGAACAGGAGATGAAGCCCTTAAGGCAGGTGAGTAACTGACTGGACACAAGGACAGACGGATTTCTCCAAAACCAAGGAGCACCAAAAAACAACAGAATTGCCACTAAGCTCCGAAGGCTTCAAGACCGACAGACAATTTAGGACACTCAGAAACACAATGATACGCCTGCCAATCCGTGAATTGAGCAGGCTGCAGGGCAGTCGGAGAAACACAAAGATACACTTGACAATCCGTGAAGTGAGCAGGCTGAAGGACAGTAAACAAAACAGACTATACTAAAAGAGGTCCTTATAAGCGACCTCTGAATAATATACTAAACTAAGACAGACAAGGTACATAAAACATGAAACATACAAGAATCGTCAATCAGGCAGAGGTTGGCAACAGATCAGAAATATACGGTACCAGGGGGGAGTAGAAGGGATAGTCAAAAATAAAGCCGAGGTCAGAACCAGAAAACACTTGAACAGGAATGCTTTGCAGCAACTCAGGAAACACGAACCAGACAGAACCACCATCAAACTCCACAAACAGTCAATGAGGCTCTGTGCTGCTGGGAATATATAGGGAGTGGGTCTGTGTGATTGGGCCATGTGACCCCAGACCAGGAGATCACAACAGAGCCCCAGATCAGCACTAAACAGCACAGCCAGACACACCATAGGGGAAAAACAAACATGAAGACCCTTCATCACCAGGGGGCAAGGCCGAGACGTGACAGGGAGACTATAAGGGAAGAAATGTTGTAATAGGTCTTCTGGCATTATTGTCATTCCTGTTCAGTAACATTATAGCTGACCTGAAATATTTCATATATCTATTATTACTGCATACTGCAGAATATAATATGAATATAAAGTATGTAATTATATCTTCCATTCTTTTAGTATAGATCATCCTCAGTTATATGGAGGGACACTTACAATCTTATTGTAATGAAATCCATTATATTTCTAATAAAGTAATCTACTTTCACGAATTGTCTGCAGTGATATTATAAAAAATTACATGTTTCAAATTCCACATTCAGGCCTCTTGGTTCTAACGTGTTAAGTCGGAAAATCCATCTCATTTCTGCTTTAGACAGTTTCAGGTCAAGATCTTCCCCTCTCCAGTCCCTCTTGATCTTTTTGATTCCAAAGAATATTAAACCCTTGGGATCATTACCGTGTTTAATACGGTAGTGATTTGAGACGTTATGTTTCTCATAGCCTTTAGCAATATTATTAAGGTGTTCGTTTATTCGGACTTGGAGTGCTCTTTTCGTCTTCCCCACATAGTATTTATCACAGGGACACTTCAATGCGTATATGACATATTTTGAATAACATGCTATTTTATCTCTGATCTTGAATTTATTCCCATTTGATCTGAATTGATCAATATGTTTCTTCTTTTTCCCCGTTTTGCGACAATTTATGCAATCTCCAAATCCATAATATCCTGGAGTGAGTCCAAACCAATTAACTTGTTCTCTCTCTTCTCGTAAATAGCTCGTAACTAGTTTTTGTTTCAGATTGCCCCCCCTCTGAAAATAATCCTTGGTTGTTCCGGTATTAAATCCTCAAGTATGGGGTCATCTTTCAGTAAGGGCCAATATTTTTGAATAGCTCTTTTAATGTTCCTATTGCCTGTATTATAATCTAATACTATTGGTAATTTTGGTTCGAATTCTTCTTCTCTATTCCTATTCTGTAATAATGTACTTCTTTCCACTTCCTGTATCTCTTTTTTTGTTCTTTCCAGATCTTCATCATTATAACCCTTTTCTTTAAAGTCTTCTATTATTTTTCTTGTTTGTATATCGAATTCTTCGAGGTCAGTAGAGGTTTCGACAGAGTCTCATCATTTGACCCTTGGGCACTGCTTTTAACCAGGGTGGGTAATGGTCGCTGTCCACGCCAATATAGCTGTTGACGTTGACTTCTTTAAAATATGTTCTGGACTTCAGGTTTCCATTCTCAACATAGATATCCAAGTCGAGATATTCTACTCTTGATTTACTGATCTTGGAATCTAAGTGTATACCCCATTGGTTAGTATTCAGATGGAAAATAAATTCCTACAGACCCAGTTCTTCTCCTCTCCATTCTATCAGAATATCGTTGATAAATCTTCTATATAGGTCCAGGTGTTGCCCCCAGCCATGACCAGTCCATACCATCTGGTTCTCCCAGTATGCCATGAACAGATTGGCATAGCTGGGGGAAAACCTGACTCCCCATAGCTGTCCCTGTCAATTGTAGATAATATTTGTTATCATACCAGAAGTAATTATTTTCAAGGATTAGTTTAATCCCTTCAATGACAAATTTGTTTTGTTCTTCTTCAAACTTGCCCAGTTCTTTAAGGAAATATTGTGTCGCCTCACATCCCAATTGGTGGGGGATTATTGTATATAGGGAGTTAACATCACACACTGCTAAAATGAAGTCGTCTCTCCACACTAAATTTTCAAGTTCACGTATAACTGCCGTTGTGTCCTTAATGTATGAAGGTGTTTGAATCACTATTGGCTGTATAAGTGATCAACGTATTCCGACACTCGTGAGGAGATAGATCCTATCCCAGACACTATAGGTCGGCCTGGGGGTTCTCTAAACTTTTATGAACCTTCAGCAGGTAATAAAAGACTGGGATTCGTGGATGCTTCACATTCAGATATTTGTATTCTTCATCCTTCAAAATCTCCAGTTCCTCCCTTTTTCCAAATAGATAGAGAATTTGTTCACAATTGAAGTTGTGGGGACTCCTCCTAGGCATATATATGTATTTTGATGTCCTAATAGTCTTAAGGACTCTGTCTCATATTTCTCCTTGCTTAAGACTACCACCCCACTGCCTTTGTCGTCGGGTTTAATTACTAGCTTCTTTTTATCACACAGTTCTATCAGGGCTTTAGTCTCTGTTTGTGTTATATTACTATGTCCTGCCTTTATTTTGGAGTTAGATCTCATTTCCTCTTTCCTAATCTCAAATGTTATTATCTGGTCAAATGTTTCTATTTCCTTCGACAGCATATGTTTTGGATAAAATTTAGACTTCTCCCTCAAAAGTAGTCTGTTTATATTTCCCTTCTTCCATTATGCTTCTTTCCATCGGGGTTTTAGCAAAGAATTTTTTAATGCAGAGATTGTGCTTAAATTTCTGTATGTCTATATAGGTGTTAAAACTATTAATTTTCCTCTTTGGGACAAATTTAAGGCCTCTGTTGAGGAGACTAACTTCTCCGGTAGTTAATTCTTTCCCACTTAAGTTAAAGATTCCCCTAGGTATTATCTCTTTCCTCTTTTTCTCTCCTGAATGTCCCTTCCCCCTCTTCTTCATTGTTTTCTAGGGATCTCTTCCTCGAGTATCCCTCCAGTGAATAGCCTCCGTCTGCTCCCTTCAGTCTGCTTTTGTATTGATTCATTAGTTCTCTGCCCCTTCTTGATCCTTGCCCAATTGAAAAACCTGATCATCTTCTATGTTTTCCCGAGCTTGGAACCGTTTATTGGTATTAATTGGTCTATAGTGGGCCTGAGGGTGGTTATTGATATACCTTCCTCCCCTCTGATGACCCCCTCTGCCTCTCCTTCCTCTTCTTGGTATCTCATATTCAGTGGTGTATTTTGGCCTAGGCCAACAAGGCCTAGGCCTAGGGCGGCACTTTCCAGGGGGCAGCAGCCCGCACTGGTGGCCCCACCCCTAAAAAAAAAATAAAAATTTTTTTTTACTTTTGCAAAGTATTTTGCCAGGAAGGATACATTGAGATTTCACTAATTTTCAAGTATGTCCTGGGTAGGCAAGTCCTAGGCTTTCACTTTCCAGGGGGCAGCAAAAAACCTCACTGTGACGGAACGGGGTGTCACCGTCCGCCTGCGGGTGTGCTCCAATCTGCGTAACCCCCTTTTATGCTGACGGCCCGACTACCGAGTTGCGACACTCGGCGTCTCGAGCGGCCGTATGGGACCTTGTGATGGTGTGAAGGGAACCCCCGTGTGAGCCCAGCCCGACCACCGAGTGACGGCACTCAGCGTCCGAGCAGCTGGTCACTGACCTGGTTTGGAGGGTTTATTTCGTTTATAGATCGGTTCGGATCTTCCGGCGGTAGACGGGTGAATATTCGACCAGCCAGGAATATTCGGATCGTCCGGCGGTTGGTGCGGGCACACACTTCGCGGCACGGATTATTCGGATCTTCCGGCAATAGTACAGGGACGGGCGTTCAACTGATTCGGATCGCGAAGCGGTCGATGCGCTCACTTACTGAACCGACTCCTCAGCAGCTGGATGAGGGGTTGTGTAGCCGATCAGAATATTCAACCGCGCGGCGGTCGATGCGCCCGCGCCGAGCAGAGTCCTCGAACCTCACCGCGGCTCAGTAGTAAACACTGTACAGGCGGCCAAGAATATTCATTCGCGCGGCGGGCGTTGCACGCACTCTGCACCCCGACTTGAACCAGCTCTGCGCCCCGAATATCGCGCGGGATCTCGGATGCGTGAGAAATGAGTAGGAAATCAGAGACATGAGGCGCTGCTGCATGAACTCAGGAACAACTGCTCTTTATTAACACAGACACATGCCTTTGTAACCTCTACCATGAGCTCCACATCTGGGAACCACCCCTGCCCGCCCCCACAGGCCTCATTGGCCACAACACTTGGGGGAGTTGCCGATGTGGGACAGGAAGAACTGAATCGGCCATTTTACCTTCCTGATTCACCCGATCAGCCACGAGGCGATGGGAAATGGCGGCAACACAACAGACAGATACGTTTCACACATGAACACTGTGTTTATAAAAACCTGCTGGTATTTTGACTGTCCTTAAGGGGATAATTGTCTGTGCAAACAGTCTCTGGCTGAGGGTGATAAGCCATTCCCTCACACTCCTCCCCCTCCCCAAAGTCCGACGCACCCGGTTGGACCCCAACGGGTCGCACCGGGGAAGTCGGTGTTCTCAGGTCCATAGTCCGTTGGGAGAGGCCTAGTCACCAGGCTTCTCCATTTGGCCCGGCGGCTGTGCCAAGCGGGGAGAGGCCACACAGGCCTGGGGTCACCACCTCGGGCAACAGGGGTCGGTGGCGGAACCGGGGCACGGCCCGGGCCACCTCTGGTCACCTCTCGCACCTGGGAAAACCGAGGGCCAACTGCCCTGCGGCCTAAGCGCCTGGATCAATTGCTGAGGGGAACAGTGGCTGCGTGGGGCCGTCAGGCCACAGGGTTGGGGAAATGGGCAGAGCGGACGCAGGCTCTGCCCTGGGGCCAGCGCGTCGGCCGGGCAGGGACCTCCTTGTGGGAGGGTGGCTCCTGCCATCTCCCAGGCGATCAGTGGCTGCGAGCAAAGCAGCTGGGGTGACCCTGGCTGCTCCTCAGGGTATACAGCCGGAAGTGGGCAGAGGCCAGCGGCACTCTGCCCCGTGAGCAACTCTTCTGCTAGGGAATCAGGTGCTGAGACAACTTTCGGGGGGTCGGAGAAGGACAGTGGCTGCAGGGTCACCAACTCGGAAAACCCCTGCAGCTCCTCCGGATAGTCGAGAAATGGGCAGATGCCAGCGGCACTCTGCCCCGTGGCCAGCTCTTCTGCTGGAGAGGGAAGTACCGGAACAAAGTCCAGGGGGTTGGATGGAGTAAGCGGCTGTGGACTCAACAGCTCAAAAATATCCCCTTCCTGCTCTTTGGCACAGAGGGAAAAGGATGGACAGAGGCCAGCGGCGCTCTGCCCCGTTGCTAGCTCCTCCGCTAGGGGGTTGAGTGCGGTAACAACTACCGGGGGGTCGGAGGGGAACGATGGCGGCGAGCTCAACAGCTGGTGTGAACCCGGCGGTTCCTCAGAACATTCAGACTGTGGGCAGAGGCCAGCGGCGCTCTGCCCCGTGGCCAGCTCTTCCGCTGGGTGGTGGGATACAACGCTGGTATCCAGGGAACCGGAGAACGACAGCTGCGGGGTCGCCAGCACGGAGAAATCCTGCGGCTCCTCAGGGCATTCGGCAAGTGGGCAGAGGCTAGCGGCACTCTGCCCCGTGGCCAGCTCTTCCACTGGGGGGTTAGATGCAGGCACAACTTGGGAGGGTCGGGAAAAAACAACGGCTGCGTGCCGAACAGCTGGGGTGAACCCGGCTGCTCCTCAGGGCATACCACAGGGAGTGGGCAGAGGCCAGCGGCGCTCTGCCCTGTTGCCAGCTCTTCTGCTGGGAGGACAGGTTCTTCAACCTCCAGAACCATCAAGGGCTGTACGCTCAACAGCTGGTGGGAACTCGGCGGCTCCTCAGAACATTCGGACCGTGGGCAGAGGCCAGCGGCGCTCTGCCCCGTTGCCAGCTCTTCCGCTGGACCCGCGGACACGGCCACCGTGTCTTCCGGCGGGTTTAGGAGAACAATTTCTTCTCTGGGCCACTCGGGCCCATCACACGGCCCATCCTGGTCACTTGGCACCTGCTGTGCCTCTTCAAACCGGGCCGGCTCTTCTACTGTGGTCTCGATGAGGACCCATGAGCACATCTCGGGCTCTTCCCTCTCACAGTCTCTTTCAGGGGCAGCGCCTCCTCCCTGACTTCTTGGCGGACCTCGTCCTGCCACTCAGGTCCAGTGGGCTCCATCATGGACCCGTGGTACTGATCCAGGCTCTCTTGCAGCCTTCTCAGAAAATCACGGTCCATGTCCTCGACGGGGAATGTGGCGTCCTCGAATGTGACTCCAGGCGGGCTGTAAGTCCCTGTCCAAGGTCCGCTGGGCTGTGCGGGTTCCCCAATATAGGCTCCAGTCGAGCTGTAAGTCCCGTACGGGGTATCGCTGGGGGGTGCAGAATCCCAGGGTGAAGCTCCAGTCGAGCTGTAAACCTCATCCCACGGATCTACGGAATAAGAGTCAGGGTTAACATATTCAATCTGTGTCTCCCAGAGCGCCGCCAACCGCAGCTCGTGCTGACGCTCCTTTTCTTGCTCTTCCTCTTGCTGAGTCTCCTGGATCGCCTTTCTTATCTCGGCCTCCGTTGGGGCAGCTCCGAGCAGGGCGATCCGCTGCCGAGCTCTCCGGACGAAGGTACTTTCCGCTTCCTCAACCAGGACAGGGGGGGGCGGGTGGCGTCACCACCGCCGCGCGCACCCGGTCTAGTGCCTGCAACTCCTTAATTAAGGTCTTCCGGCGCTTAGAGCCCGGGGTACCTCCACGACACTCCAGCATGTCCCGCAGGGTGTCTCGGGTGTAGTAGCTATACGTGGCCATGATGAATTCTTCGGGGTGATGTTATACGTTGCAGAGAGCAATCCCACCGCTGCCACCAGTGTGTGACGGAACGGGGTGTCACCGTCCGCCTGCGGGTGTGCTCCAATCTGCGTAACCCCCTTTTATGCTGACGGCCCGACTACCGAGTTGCGACACTCGGCGTCTCGAGCGGCCGTATGGGACCTTGTGATGGTGTGAAGGGAACCCCCGTGTGAGCCCAGCCCGACCACCGAGTGACGGCACTCAGCGTCCCGAGCAGCTGGTCACTGACCTGGTTTGGAGGGTTTATTTCGTTTATAGATCGGTTCGGATCTTCCGGCGGTAGACGGGTGAATATTCGACCAGCCAGGAATATTCGGATCGTCCGGCGGTTGGTGCGGGCACACACTTCGCGGCACGGATTATTCGGATCTTCCGGCAATAGTACAGGGACGGGCGTTCAACTGATTCGGATCGCGAAGCGGTCGATGCGCTCACTTACTGAACCGACTCCTCAGCAGCTGGATGAGGGGTTGTGTAGCCGATCAGAATATTCAACCGCGCGGCGGTCGATGCGCCCGCGCCGAGCAGAGTCCTCGAACCTCACCGCGGCTCAGTAGTAAACACTGTACAGGCGGCCAAGAATATTCATTCGCGCGGCGGGCGTTGCACGCACTCTGCACCCCGACTTGAACCAGCTCTGCGCCCCGAATATCGCGCGGGATCTCGGATGCGTGAGAAATGAGTAGGAAATCAGAGACATGAGGCGCTGCTGCATGAACTCAGGAACAACTGCTCTTTATTAACACAGACACATGCCTTTGTAACCTCTACCATGAGCTCCACATCTGGGAACCACCCCTGCCCGCCCCCACAGGCCTCATTGGCCACAACACTTGGGGGAGTTGCCGATGTGGGACAGGAAGAACTGAATCGGCCATTTTACCTTCCTGATTCACCCGATCAGCCACGAGGCGATGGGAAATGGCGGCCACACAACAGACAGATACGTTTCACACATGAACACTGTGTTTATAAAAACCTGCTGGTATTTTGACTGTCCTTAAGGGGATAATTGTCTGTGCAAACAGTCTCTGGCTGAGGGTGATAAGCCATTCCCTCACACTCACCACTAAAGGGGTTACTCACAGAGCACCTAAATGACGCCAACATTTTGGTGTTCTGTAGTTCCCTGCACTTCGGGAAATAAAATTCCCCACCCTGCAGTGAATTCACCATTCACCACAGGGTCCCCAAAGTGCATGGAGTCGGCCGCTAAATGCTGCCACCGCAAACCCGTGGCCTGCTGTTTTCAAAAGAACTACTGAACAAAAATGTATGGAATTTACATATAAGATCCTATGATTGATAATAAAAAGTTCTGTTACAGAAAAAAGAAAAAACGCTATTAAATAAAAGGGGGGGGAATTTTGCTGAAAAATTATTAAAAGGTACTAAAAAAAAAATCAATAAAGACATTTTACTGCAGATTAAAATAATAAATGGTTTATTAGATATTGCATAAAAACGGGAATATTTTTAAAATTGAAACCTATGGGGTTCGCCGGAATAAACCTGCTGATTGAAACCACCGAACATCAGGGCATTTCACTGCCATTTCTCTGCTGTTTGGTGTTCTCTAAATAGATTAACCATTACTTCTCTATGGGGATTTGCAATGCCTTCAAACAGCACCGTACTTGCTGGCAGTTCGCCAAACTTGTGTGTGAGCATATCACAGAGCAGTGGTGTACTTAGGGGAGTGACGGAGGGCGGGCCGCCCCAGGTACCAGTGATTATTTGGGGTGTCATTAGGGGGTACTAGGAGGTGCCACTGTCACTGTGTGTCAGCTTTGAGCTGTGTTCTCAAACAACGAGCAGTGGAGCAGGGCATTTGCATACGGATTAAAATCGTATAGAATAAAATTCCCCCTCTCCTCCCTCCATAGCTCCTCCCCTGCCTCGCAACAGCTCTAGGAGAGGTGAGGGGGATGTGATTTGTGTGCAGAGAGACAAGATGACAGTAAATGGCAGGTAAATGGGGGGGGGGGTATCAGCAGAATATGAAGCCCTGTCTGCTTACTGCTCTTTAAAGTGGACCTTTCTTTAACCAGCACTGCAGTGATAGAAATTTGTCATTGAGCTGCCTGGCTCCTGGTGAGACTGCGTGCGTGCAGGTCATGCGGTCCGGCCAGTCAGGTGGTACTGAGTCTCACCTGACTGACTGGCTGAACCACCTGACTGGCTGAACCACGTGACATGCACGCAGCTGCCCGCCCTTTCGTTAACACGGACTCTCACTCTATTCTGGACTGAACACCCACCAGGAAGGGAATAAAAGCCACGGTGCACCCTCTGGCAGCGGCACCCCACTGCTGACAAGATGGCTCCATGCACAGGCACAGCCGCGATCCTAACGTGGCCTGGAGGGACCTCCTGCTGAGTCTGTACGCAGTCCCTGCTGACTCTGCACACAGCTCTACCACGGACGGAGGCCGGTAAATATAGAATAAATAATTGCTGTGTGCTCATATTCACTCGGTTTGCTGGGAGTCTTATTGCAATGGATTCTGATGCACTCATACACACCGCACATTGCATTGCTGGGAGTTTTATTGCTGTGGATTCTGATACTCTGACACACACCACACATTGCATTGATGTGAGTTTTATTGCTGTGAATTCTGATACGCTGACACACACACCCCACATTGCATTGCTGGGAGTTTTATTGCTGTGGATTCTTTGATACACATACACACTGCATATTACTGTGAGTTGTATTGCCCTGGAGCTCTGGGATATGCTCATACACACTGCACATTAGTGTGAGTTTTATTGCTGTGCAGTTCAGATATGCTCATACACAGTGCCCATTTCTGTGGGTTTTATTGCTCTGCAGCTCTGTGATACACTCATATGCAGTGCAGGTTTCTGTGGATTTTATTGTTCAACCAATTAGAGCGGCTGTGATCCAGTATACTTGACATGCGTGGCTGTTCTTTGTAAAAATGCTTGATTTAAACATTTCATAATTTTATTTATCTCAATAGATACGTTTGAAATGGTATGCAAAATATTCAAGTAGGCACTTGGTATCCACTTTTAATAGAAAGAGAGGAAAAGGCGGAGCTCTAAGAGGAAAAGGTGGAGCTTAAAGAGGAAGGGTGGGGATTAACCAGGAAGAGATGTGCCCTTGACAGGAAGTGGTGCCTCAAATTTAAATTAGCGGGTGCACGAGTTTAGTCAGGCCTAGGGCAGCACAAAACTTAAATACACCACTGCCTGGCCAGCCCGCACAGTCGCAGCTCTGTCATCCTGCCGCCGCATGCTCCTCAAGGGACCCTTGAGAGGCCCCGGCGGGCTGCCCTCTACAGTGCCTGATTAGATGGCCTCGTCTGCCTGATGTTTTAGCAACAAGAATGTTTTATCCCATAGGCTTCAATGTTAAAAATAGTCCCATTTTAATTCAATATCTAATAAACCATTGCTTATAATATTCTGCAGTAAAGAGTCTCTTTATTTCTCGATCTTTTTAGGATTTTTTAAGCATTTCTTTTTAAAAAAAATCAATTATTTTTTTCGAAAATGTTGTAACTGATGGACAGCCAAAGAGGGATGAGGTCACAAAACCAGCTGAATCACCAATTACCCAAGTTCAAAGTTTCCAGTTGTCAAACAACCACATCATTAAACGATCTGCTTTCAAGAGTGAGCTACCTTCACCTCATTCTATCAGTGTTCCTCATCAGCCTTCCTTCGTACCTACGCTGCCACACAGCACACCGCAAGCAGATCCGACCCAAGCAGCCTGCATGACAGACTTCGCAAAATATATGGCACGCAGAAAACTTGTTACAACTGGGCTAACAAAGTTTAATGACCATCCAGAAAATTATAGAGCGTGGCAAGCCTCTTTCCTTAATGTGTTAAATGGAATGGAGTTGATTACCATTTATCACATTATATTGTTCTATGTACAGTATATCCTTAATAGTCTCATATGATGTCCAGATGTGTGTAATGACAACAGTATTTCTGTATATACAGTCAGGTCCATAAAAGTTGACAGCAACAGATTCCAAATGCAAATAGCACACTTGAAATGAACTCTGGGCCTTTTATCTGCACATTGCAATTTGGGTAATGAGGGAATATCACACACCTGGCCATTGAACAGCTGAGAAGCCAATTGTCCCATTACCTTTGTTCCCTTAACAAGTGGGAGGCACATCTGCAAACTGCTGTAAGTCCTACACCGTTCACCTGAGTTGGATGTACATACCCTCAAATTAAAGCTGACAATCTGCAGTTAAAGCACATTGTGTTTGTTTCATTCCAACTCCATTGTGGTGGTGTATTGAGCCAAAGATGTTAGAATTGTGTCGATGTCCCAGTATTTCTGGACCTGACTGTATTTGGTTGTATTTTAACTAGGGATGAGCCGAACACCCCCGAGTTCGGTTCGCATTCGAACTCGAACTTTTCAAAAGTTCGAACTCGAACACGAACACGAACTCAATACAAGTCAATGGGACTCAAAGTTAGATTTTTAGAGTGCCCTCCAAGAGGGCATATATGCTAGATATTTGCCATAAAAGGTGTATGGGGGTCCGGGTAGTGCCCTGGGGGACAGGAAACAAGGACAAAAAGTAAAACAAAAAACTTTTTAAAGGGACAGTGAGTTTTCATTGAAATAAGGGTTAAAAATAAATCGAAAAATTCCTTCAAATATCGTGCCTAGGAGGTCCCCATAACCTGTGCGTGAAGTGGCGGATTTGTAGGATTATAGAAACATTTAAAAACAATGTCCAGGTCCGGGTAGTGCCCTGGGGGACAGGAAACAAGGACAAAAAGTTTAAAAAAATAAGTTTTTAACCCCTTCACTGCTGATGACGTGTGGGACACGTCCTCAGTTACTCCCGCTATATGCTGAGGAGGACGTGTCCCACACGTCATCAGCTTTGCGGGACCCCCGGCGGAGATACTCACCTCTCTGTCCGGGGTCCCACGGTGTTCTGACTCCTCCCGACATAAATGACGTCATGCGCCATGCGCGATGACATCATTTCCAGGCGACCCCCGGCTATGCCGGGAGATCGCCTGGAAGGGAGGGGGGGATCCGTTCGGATCCCTCTCCCTCCCGATTGGGAGGTCCCACAAAAAAAAGCCAGGCACCGCTTAAAAGGGAAGAGTCTCCCCTTTTAAGCGGTGCCAGGCTTTAAGGCTAACGTCAGACTAACGCAGTATTAACGTGCGTTTAGCCGCACTATATCACGGCCGCGCTAGCAGCAAATTACGTCCAATACCGGGCAGCATACGAAGAACGGCCGTGCAACGCAAGTGGCAAACGAACGCATTTTTTCGAGCACGTCAAACCGCTAGTACTGACGTACAGAGTGCGCTGCGTCCGCTAGCGGCATGTGTGTGTGATTAGGAGACGTCAGACGCTGCTAATGTCCGGCCAACATCACCTCCAGATGCAAAAAGTATTTTAGGCTAGGGTCAGACGAACGCATTTTCACGTTGTCTGTGAAAAAGTGCGTTCAAACGAATGGACGCTTTTTTTCACGGAGTAGGCAATAGCGGTCATACGATGCGCATTTGCGTTCGTGATTTTGTACGGATCATCAATAAAACACTTTTTGCATCTGGACGTTATGTTGGCATTAGCAGTGTCTGACATCTCCAAATCACGCACACACGCCGCTAGCGGACGCAGCGCACTCTGTACAACCGTACTAGCGGTTTGACGTTCTCGACAAAATGCGTTCGTTTGCCACTTACGTTGCGCAGCCGGACTTTCGTGCGACCGTACTTCGTATATTGGCCGTCATTGCCCGTCATTTGCTGCTAGTGCGGCCGTAATTAAGTGCGCCAGAACGCACGTTTAAAGTGCGCTAGTCTGACCCTAGCCTAATTGATCACGGACAAAAATGCGCATCGTATGACCGCTATCGCGTATTCCGTGAAAAAATGCGCCCATTCGTTCGAACGCACTTTTTCACTGACAATGCGAAAAATGCGTTAGTCTGACCCTAGCCTTACCCCTTTGGCACCTTGTGGTGCCGAAGTGCGGCCTAGCTCCGGTGGGGGCCGCCATCGTGGATGGCGGCTCCACCCCAGGGTCCCCCCTCACTGCCTGACATCCTCACACATAGCGTGATGATGTCAGATAGCCGGGGAACCCCTATCTGCCCGGAATCCCCTGGTGGAGATAGGGGGTTCATTTGAAATTGATATTTAATTTGATATCTCCAGAACCGTGGCAGCTAGGGGGTCATGGAGGGTGTCAATCAAAAGGCCTGAGCATGGCCTTTCGAATGATACTCAACATGATCAGGTATAAAGTAAAAAAATAAAAATAAAAAACATGTATTTTTTTGTGTGTTATTTTTATTAATGCTGCAATATTGTTCACATTTCAATTATAATGTGAACAATGATGCTGCACTAATGATTTTTTTCTATGGTGTGCGTTTGCTAAAAATCACATAATTCCCCCCAAAAAATTTAATAAGTCCCCATTTCAAATTTTTTTACAAGCGCACCCCATAGAGAATATAACCGCAAATGTTCATGTGATAAAAGGTGAAAAAAAACACTTTACACGCTGCAGATGATTAAAAATTCAAGTTTTATTGCATTTTTTGTTTTAATATACATGCAGAACATGACGTATACATATAAAAATGATATATTATGAATCTGCCGAGTCTGCCGGAAAGAACAATAAATAATATGTCTGGGTCGTATAATAAAACGTGGCTTCAAATCGCGTTTAAACATGATGAGCAAAATCGGTAAAAATTAGCTCAGCACACAGCAGTGAAAGGGTTAAAGGAACAGTGAGTTTTCCATAAAATAAGTGTTAAAAATAAAAATGAAAGGGGGGGCGGAGCTGACCATGGACTGGTATGGACGCACATTGCTGAGTTCTCCCGCTGATCTTCTTAACATCGTTTGTTTTGGTGTCCATCATCTGTTTTTTGACCCCCAGTTGAAAGCTGTGACCCTTGGGAAGTGGGGACTGAGTGATGCTACAGGCGGTGGGGCCCCTGACCGACGCTAGGACTGGATCTGTGTTTCGGGCTTACGGGTGAGGCCTTCCCTGACTGCCATTCTCGCAGCCTGCTACGTTGCTTTGGCCTGGGGTGACTTTTGTGTGCACGTTGCCTTCAAGATGCCTTCCCTCCTTGGACAGATGACTGATCTGGATTCCCGGCTTCTTACGAAAGGGATGCTGGTGGAGCTGATGAGAGAGTTCTGGGACTTGTGGATCCAAGATTGGAGGGAGGTGGGTTGGAGCTGCGTTCTGCCTCCGACCCAGATGTGTGCTGGAGATCATGAGACGGAGTCGACGGTGCTGCAGTTCTGTGAGGTTCCTGATGGTTATGGTCCGGATGGCTCAGGGGGAGAGTTCCCTTCCACTGTTCTGCCTGTACCCCTTGGATCCTCGGTGGTCTCTGCTGCAGGAGCGGTTCAGTGTCGGGATGATGACGGCTGCTGTATCTTGATGGAACCCTCCGATCACTGGCCCTCTTTCCCAACCCTGGAGCTGTGCGGCGGATGCAGAATGGTTCCGGTCCCTGAAGCCTGCGAAGATCGACTTGCTGTTGAGCGACTGCTGCCTTACCTGCTCTGTTGGTGGTCCTTCTCTCCTGCTGAGGTGACCTTTTTAGGCTAGGGTCAGACGAGCGCAGTGCGAACGCGCGTGCAGGCGCACTTAATCACGGCCGCACTAGCAGCAAGTGCCAGGCAATGAGGGCCAATATACGAAGTACGGTCGCACAAAAGTCCGGCTGCGCAACGCAAGTGGAAAATGAACGCATTTTTTCGAGAACGTTAAACTGCTAGTACTGACGTACAGAGTGCGCTGCGCCCGCTAGCGGCGTGTGTGCGTGAATTGGAGATGTCAGACACTGCTAATGTCCGGCCAACATAACGTCCAGATGCACAAAGTGTTTTATTGATGATCCGTACAAAATCACGGATGCAAATGCGCATCGTATGACCGCTATCGCGTACTCCGTGAAAAAATGCGTCCATTCGTTCGAACGCACTTTTTCACAGACAATGCGAAAATGCGTTCGTCTGACCCTAGCCTTAGACGGCCGATGGTGTCATCTGACAAGCCTCCCGTTGGTCAAGCTGGGTGCTTTGCCTGCCCTCCTGTTTTTGGACACAGGATGATACCCCCCTCTTCCCTCATGGGTGCTCCTGGTTGTAGACCTCTCACCGGGACTACCGTGTTTGTTAATCTGGGGCTGCTGATATCCCTCCCCCCGTCACTATGAGACACTTTGATGACATATACACCCCCCCCTTTCCTGCACTCTGGACATTATTATTGTGGACTATCCTTTGCACCACCAGGATGTGGCTTTCTATATGGCGGCTGGGCATATGGACTTTCTCTCCCCTCCCTTTTTTTAATTTTTTTTTTCATTTATTATTTTAATTTTTGTGTGCGGGACATTGGGTTGCTCTGGGTGAGCCATTGGGGTGGATACCATGGCTCTGACCACCCCCTCTGGCCCCAGATCACCCGGCCACGTGGCCTCTTCCATGGCCTCTGGTATTTTCCCGGAGCGAGCCAGGAACACCACTTTTGTTCGGGCAGTCCCCTCCACAGGTGTTTATTTTTTATTTTTTTTATTAATTTAACCCTTTCGCTGCTGAGGCTTTTCCCGCCTCTGTGCTGAGGTCATTTTTACCGATTTTGCTCATCATGTTTAAACGTGTTTTGAAGGCTTATTTTATTATATGACCCAGACATATTATATATTGTTCTTTCCGTCAGACTCGGCAGATTCATAATATGTCATTATTATATGTATACGTCATGACCTGTCTGTATATTATAACAAAAAATGCAATAAAATATGAATTTTTAATAATTTACAACTTAAAATGTGAAAGAAAAACACTTTACAACATGCGAGCAATTGCGGTTATATTTTGTATGGGGTGCGCTTGTTAAAAAATTTGGGGAAAATTACGCGATTTTTAACAAACGCACCGCATACAAAAATCGTTAGTGCAGCATCATTGTTCACATTATAATTGAAATGGGAACAACATTGCTGCATTAACAAACCAAAAAAAAATATATTTTTTTATTTTTATTTTTAATTTTTATTTTTTTTAAAAAACTTTTTCACAGTCGTGTTTGGTATCGTTGGAACGGCCATGCTCTGGTCGATCCAACAGTACCAAACTTTAACCCCTAGCTGCCACGGATCGGGAGATAGGGGTTCCAATGAACCCCCTATCTCCACTGTTGGTGGCAGCTAGGGGTTAACTCCAGGACTGGCGTCATCGTGCTATGCACGATGACGCCAGTCCTCAGGGGGAGTTCCCGGAGGCTTGGCCGACATCCAAGATGTCGGCCAGCTCCGGGAAAGGATCACGAACCGGTGCTTTTCAGCGCCGATTCATGATCCGGCTCCCCAGGGGTTAATGAGAGCCACAGTTTGGAAGGGCAGGCTGTGCCCTTACAAACGGTGCCTGTATTAACCCCCTGCTCCCCGGCGATCAGGAGGGAGAGAGGTCCGAAGGACCTCCCCTTTCCCTTTCAGGCGCTTCCTCCGCACATGCGGGGGGGCGCCTGAATTAGATGTCATCGCGTCGCCGCAATGACAACTAATGTCCCCGCCGGGCTCCCGAGTGCTGGGCTGACATCCAAGATGTCAGCCCGCACCGGGGGGGCGCAGCAATCCGCCGGAATCCGGCGGATTGCTGCCTCCTGTGCTTGGACGCGCTTAGCGCGTCCGTAGCACAGGAGAACCACTTGGCTGGATGCGCTGAGCGTGTCCATAGCAGCCAAGTGGTTAATTTATTTTTATTTATTTATTTTTTGTCCAGACAGCCCATCCGCGAATTGCCTGCTGACTTTGCCGCCTCCCTGGTGCTGAGGTCCCGTGTGTGTTTGAGTGCACCTCTTTCTCGTTCCTTGGCAGTCATTTCCCTGCTATTCTAACGTTGCTATATTGATTGAAATATTGAAATATTTTTTGCAGTTAAACTGTATGACTTACTTGTCTTATAATAAAAATCTTGAATTACAAAAAAAAATAAAAAAAAAAAAAAAAAAATGAAAAATTCCTTCAAATATTGTGCCTAGGAGGTCCCCATAACCTGCCCGTGAAGTGGTGGATTTGTAGGATGTATGGAAACATCGCCATCACAGAGCCACACATGACACCTGGCACTCTCAGTCTGCATACAATGTATCAAATTCATGAGACCGGACTAATTAGAAGCACAGGTTATTTCTAAACACTAATTAAACACCTGTTGTTTACGCCGTTTGAGAGCACAGGTCATTTAGAGGTGAGAATCTTTGCACCTAGACATTAGTTTTTCATTCGATATCTAATAAACCGTTGCTTATAATATTCTGCAGTAAAGAGTCTCTTTATTTCTAGATTTTTTAGTATTTTTTCAGCATTTTTTTATACTTTTTTCTAATTATTTTTTTTTCGAACTCGATCCGAACACGCCAAAAAGTTCGAAGTTCGCGAACTTGCGAACGGCCAAAGTTCGAATCGAACTCCGAACTGATCGGACTGAACAGCTCATCCCTAATTTTAACATGTATAGTTAGAGACTATAGACTATAGAGTGAAAAAACAGTTCGCACACCGATTTCTGTGCGCAGCGTTAATGCGTGCGTGTTTCTGCGCGTCTTTTTTAAGCGCGTTATTTTTTGACGGATGGCAAAATGCGCTCGGATTTTAATACCAGCGTTAATTAACGCGCATGTAGAACGTAATAGAACATAATATGGCCCGATGTCTGTCCACAATAAAATGTTATCAATGCACCTGCAATACTCTGATACGTTTTGTGCAATATAAGAAATGTGGAAAGCCACTTGCAGAAAGTAAATTCCCGCTTTTTTGGAGCACATCTTTTTTTTCTCATTATAAGTTGTAAGTGCAACAAGTGTCAAAAAAGTCTACTCTCACCATATGCTTGTTGTACTGTATTATTCAGATTGGATTTTTATTTGTAGTTTGCCATGAATAGTAATCCGAGTGGTATGCTTGTTATAAATGGTGGTTAGTAAAGTTACAGTTACAAGTATTTATACAACAAATTCCTTAGCGCTGTGCAATAAGAGAGACAGAATAACAATTATACATACATGCTACACACACGGAACAGAAGGAGGGAAGGACCCTTCTCGAGAGCTTACACTCTAAGAGGAGAGGGGTGACCCATTAGGTAAGGGTGAATAGGGTAGGTGAAGTGGCAGGTTGCAGGAGGGCTGAATGGGAAGAGGAGCAGGAAATGACAGTGGGGAGATTAGAGAAGCCTATAGGCTCACACCATAAAGTAATGCAGTTTAGACATGAGCATAGATAAAACTGTCTGATCCATATTTGGCCCTGACATAATGTAACGGGCGCTATGGTGCTCACACTAGAGAAGCGTAGTTAGGATCATAATGGACAGATATGTTTCAGACAAGGTTACAGAGCAATATGTATTATAAGACCTGATCTCCCAAGCCAGGGAGTAAATGAACAAGCCTGAGTAGCACCTAAGGTCAGTTGGTTTCGAGACCAAAAGACCACTTAGTGCAAACACATAAACTCTATTCACAAATAAACATCTCCTAGAGACATGAGCATGGCTAGGGATCAGATAGGCATTGGCATTGTCATATTTGTTTTCAAGCAAAGGTTTGTTGCGGTAGATGAATTGTACAGACTGCAGGGCAGTCACAACATCGGTAAACTTGGCGTTTAAGCTGAAACCAAACAGTGCAGATAACAGGCCGCTGTAACAATCATATGATCTCAAGGCTTGGCAGATATATACACAATCGGATGCCTTGTGATTAGGACTTGGACCGGATTGGGTAGCCACTAGAGATGAGCTGTTCGGTTTGATCTGTTCGGAGTTCGCATCGAACATCGGCCGTTCGATAGTTCGCGGACTTCAAACTTTTTGGAATGTTCGCCAAAAGTTTACATTTTTTATTTTATTTTTAAAAAAGTATAAAAAATGCTTAAAAAATGCTTAAAAAATACTAAAAAATCTAGAAATAAAGAGACTCTTTACTGCAGAATATAATAAGCAACGGTTTATTAGATATTGAATTAAAACGGGAATATTTTTAACATTGAAGCCTATGGGAAAAAACATTCTTGCTACTAAAACATCAGGCAGACACGGCCCTCTAATCAGGCACTGTAGAGGGCAGCCTGCAGGGCCTCCCAAGGATCCCCTTGAGGAGCATTGAGGAGCATGTGGCCGCCGGATGACAGAGCTGCGACTGTGTGGGCTAGCCGCCCAGGTGCATGTGGCAGAGACAGGCAGCGCAGGGAGGGAGCCACTGCACCTGCGGCCACGGCAGACCCCCCCTACAACCAGGATCCAGGGAGACCCCACTGACCACCAGGTTAAGGTAAGGCGACATATTTCTAAAAAAATTTAATCGAAGGACAGTTTTAAATGTCCCCGGGAACATAAAATAAAACCTTTTTTTTTCTTTCTCTACCTGGCTGAATATATTTAATTATTTATATTAGATAATTCAGCTAGGTAGAGGGGGGTGGTATGTGGGCTGTGTGGGGTCTCAGGCAGAGGTTGGTTTTTTTTGTGTAGATTTTTAGCAAATTTATAGGGGAAGGTAAGGGCAGGTATGATATATATATATATATATATAAATAGATAAGATATATATATCTATATTCTTATAAATATATATATCCAGACTTGTATTACACACACATTTTGGCAACTAATTGCCCCCCCCCCATTTGGCTGATCCTCCAGAAGAAATGTTGAACCCGATAGAGCAGAGAAAAATATTTTTATTCTCTGCTCTGTCGGGTTCAACATTTCTTCTGGAGGGATCAGCCAAATGGGGGGAGGGGGCGCATTTAGTTGAGATTGTCCACATGTCACCCCCCCCATGTGCGTATGTGTATATATGATCTGAGGTCTGTGGGTGGGTGTATATATATATCTGCGTGTTGATATATACGTATATAGGTCTGCGTTTTGATATATACGTATATGTCTGTGTGTGGTATGAATGCATCCCTACTCTATACACGGCGCTCTCTGTCCCTATAATATATATGATCAGGGGTTACCTTTTTTTATATTTTTATACTATTCCTATTAAATTAACAGTAATTTTTGATGTATTTTATTCAGTAGAAACTTAAATGTAGTGTAGACATGCTGTGAGGCTGAGCAGAGTGAAGTCAAGCCTGCAAAATGTTTGCTTCTCTTCGCTTCGCTACGCTGTGCGTCGCTACACGCTCAGTGTGTCTCAGCCTTTATTCCCGCATCGCTAGCTTACCGAATCAGTTTGTATACTTGTTACTGACCCTGCTTGTTCTGAGGACCCGATCTGTTGCCAACTTTGCCTGCCATTTGACTATTCTCTCTGTATATTCCCTGCCTGTTCTGTTTGCTTCCTGTTGCTACTGGTGTGCGCTGATTCTCACCATATACAGTAGCGCAGTACAAGTGCCTAAACATTGCTGACCCAGTTTTGTTATAGCTGCTGATGTAACTGAATAGATCAGGGATCTTTTCTGCATTACCAAAACCTCCACCACTGCACTCTTCTACAATACCACAGAGGGGTTACTTACGGTGTGAAGGCACTTGCTGCCACCAAAGGCACAATATTTGGGTGCACTGCCACTGACGCCTATACCAGATTCATATCATTTTAATTTGACCGCAGGGTCCAACCCTGCACTCTTCCACAATACCACAGAGGGGTTACAGTGTGACGGCACTGTTGCCGACACTAAAGGCCCAATTTTAAAGCACCTATTGTTACTTTCATCCAAAGCCTGCATAAGTTTCACCATAATTTAGCCAAAAAAATCACTAAACATGTTCTGCGTGTCCTAAAATATCTCCTCTTTTCATACAGACTGCCGCGCCAAGCAGTTGTTTATGAATAGATTAAAGGAAAACCGTTTACCGTCATTTGAAACGTCATTTTTTTTTTAAACGTTTCTATACATCCTACAAATCCGGCACTTCAGGGGCAGGTTATGGGGACCTCCTAGGCACAATATTTGAAGGAATTTTTTGGTTTTATTCTTAACCTTTATTTCATGGAAAACTCACCGTTCCTTTAAAAACTTTTTTTTAAAAACTTTTTGTCCTTGTTTCCTGTTCCCCAGGGCACTACCCGGACCCCCATACACCTTTTATGGCAAATATCTTGCATATATGCCCTCTTGGAGGGCACACTAATATTTGAACTTTCGAGTCCCATTGACTTGCATTGAGTTCGAATCGTGTTCGAATTTGAACTTTCGAAATTGTTCGAGTTCGAAGTCGAACCGAACACGGAGGCGTTCAGCTCATCCCTACTCCTGACAGTGCTGTGGGAAAAGTTCCAATATCCTTGACAACTCCAGAGTCTATAGCTGGCCCAGACAAATCAAGGCCTTCAAGCTCCCCCAGCCCTCCTTGGCTAGGAGCACACTGGGGGCCATCTGCCACGCATCCTAGTAAATTGCTAGTGGGGTCTTTAGTCTCACCCAATCTTGGAAGGCCATCTTCTCTCGACAGTGCATAAACGTCCCTCTGGGTCGCATCAGTGGAGACCGCAGTCACATCCAATGTTGTAGGGCAACAATCCTTTGCTGCCTTAAAACAGAGGCCAGAGGCATCCTGCACCATTGTCACTTCCTCTGTCTGCTTCTCTGTGCAGAGCTTCTCGTGGCGAACTTGGCTTACCTGCTGACCGATGTCTAGCAGTCACTTGTAAGATTTCTCAAGCTATCGACTCCAAGTCGTCTTGTATCCACCACACGTTGGAGAGGTTTAGCAGGTTTTCTCTGTACTCTGCAATTGCTTCCCATCTCCACTTCGTGTCATCTCCGAAATCCGGGTCTCTGGACATTTTCTCCAATAACAGTCCCTGGCCGCCGTAGCCACAGCCTTCTGTCGGGCTGTTATTGTCCATGCTCTCAGTTCCCATCTGGACTACATACATAGAAACATAGAAACATAGAAAAAAATGTCGGCAGATAAGAACCTTTTGGCCCATCTAGTCTGCCCAATTACATGGATACTTAACCTGGATTTATCTTTTGTTTAGGATAGCCTTATGCCTATCCCATGCTTGCTTAAATTCAATTACTGTTTTGGCCTCTACCACTTCTACTGGAAGACTGTTCCATGTATCCACCACCCTCTCAGTAAAATAATGCTTCCTGATGTTACTTTTAAACCTTTGCCCCTCTAATCTAAGACTATGTCCTCTTGTTTTGCTATTTTGTTTCCTTTTAAAATATACTCCCTTCCTCTACCTTGTGGATTCCCTTTACGTATTTAAATGTTTCTATCATATCTCCTCTGTCTCGTCTTTTTTCCAGCTGTACATGTTAAGATCATTAAGCCTTTCCTGGTAACTTTTCTCCTTCAAGCCGTAACCACCATTTTAGTAGCCCTTCTCTGAACTCTCTCTAAGATGTCTATATCCTTCTGGAGATACGGTCTCCAGTACTGCACACAGTACTCCAAGTGAGGTCTCACCAGTGCTCTGTACAGTGGCATGAGCACTTCCCTTTTCCTACTGCTAATACCTCTCCCTACACAACCAAGCATTCTGCTAGCAATTTCCTGCTGCTCTATTACATGACTACTTACCCTTAGATTCCTCTGAAATAATGACCCCTAAATCCCTTTTCCTCAGATGTGAGGTTAGAATGTATCAATATTCCTATATCAAGCCCTTGGGTTTTTTACGTCCCAGAGTGCATTATCTTGCACTTATCCACATTAAAACTCAATTGCCACGGGGGGCGTGGCCTGGACGGCAACTAAGATGGACGCCTGAGTGATTAGCTCCGTACCTCCACCGCGCTAATCATCCGAAATCACACGCTTCTCCGCTATGGGTCGCAATAAAAAGAACCCTGAGGACCCTGGGATATCGGGGACCCCGAGGAAAACGACGGTGGGGCCGCTGGACAATTACCTACAGCCCCCTGTATCACCGCCGCAGCAGGAGCGGCCTACGGCCGGGACGGAGCGGTTGGCGCCGGGAGCTGATTCATCAGCAGCGGACCGCGTGGCAGAACTAATAGCAGGGCTCCCTACCCGCGATTACGTACAAACGCTATTAGATGCGGTGCGGGTGTCCCTGAATCAGGACCTGGCAAAGGTTCGTGAAGAAATGGGCGCGCTGGAGACCCGAGTGCAGGCTCTGGAGAAGGCCGCATCCCAGATAGCTACGACGGATGGACAGAGACTCCCTGCGGACCCACTCCAGTCCTCACCAGTGGTTACTGAGGTATGGCGCAGGCTGGACGACCTCGAGAACCGCTCCCGACGCAATAACATCCGCGTGCGGGGGGCTAGGGAATCGATCACCGACTTGGATGCCTATCTTGCCCATATATTCAATACCATCCTGGCAGACCGCGTGGCATATCCATCAAGTTTCGACAGGGCGCACCGGGCCTTGCGGCCTAGGCCCACGGACCAAGCACCACCGCGCGACATCATATGCCGCGTGGCTGATTATCGATTAAAACAAGCGATAATGACCGCGGCACGACGCCGTCGCATCTGGGAACTAGAAGGTGACCGCTTGGAAATATTTCCGGACTTGGCTCAGTCCACCTTACAGGCACGCAGGGCTCTGCGTCCCCTCACAGCACTTCTGACCTCTCGTGCAGTGGCGTATAGATGGTCATTCCCATTTGCTTTGGTGGCATCTAACAACGGAGTGTCCGCCACAGTCCGCTCTGTGGCAGATGTCCCGAATTTCCTAACTTCCCTGGGACTACCAGATCTACAGATCGCGGACTGGATCACGTTATGTGAGGAACCGCGGATAGAATCACGCACCACGATCGACCGTCCGAGACGGCAGAGGTGGAGATCCGGAAATCGACGCCGGGCGCCTTCGCCCGCCTCGCAGACAGCCGGAACACCTGTGGGGGAGGCCGAGACGGACCCTGGACACACTATCTGATTGACTTCATTCATTTTTACTCTTTACATCAGGCGGAATGGGGACTGCCGCGGATATGTGAGGTAGCCGTTGCAGCGCCCTGCATGTCCTGCTGGGGTTCTTTACACACGGATCGGGCACTACAGCGGTAACAGTGGAAGGGACTAGGTGTGGCGGGGGGAGGGGGGGTGGGAAGGGAGGTGGGTTCACTGCTGAATGCATAGAACATTCCTTCCGCACTGTACGTTTTGGGGAGGTGGTGATAGACACACTTTGCACGTGCATGGACTGCTTGATCCAAGGGATGTGACTGACCCTCCATAACGGTGATGCCTGCTCCTTCTAACAGGGAAGGGGAAACCACCACTCGTATCGCAGATCCATGTGCGGCGTACTATGAGGAGTGGGTGGGGGATGGAGGGGGTTGGAGGGGGGGGAATTAATGTGACTGTTTCCGCCTGAGCGGTTGATCATCTTGAAGAGGGTATGATCGGGGAGGGTGGAAAGGGGAAAAGGGGGAATTGTTATTTCTAGAGCAGTTTGACATGTGGTGTATAGTCGGACGGGGGTGGGCGGGGCGGAGGGAAAGGGGTAACGCTGACCACTCCTATTGGGAGGCTAATTGCTCCTTTGGGGGGGGCGGGAGGGGATGGGGAGTTTATTTCTTCTGTTGCAGCCAGACTTGTTGTTTATCACGGGGCGGGGGGAGGGATAGTGGGGATTGGGGACGCTTCGGCCTCTCTCGCTGTGGAGTCTGATCCGTGCCGTAGACCAGGGGGGGACCGAAGTGCTGGGGCCTCGAGTTCTGCATTTCTTATTGGGGCTGCCCTACGTTCTATCTCGGGGACACGACGAGTACGGGGTGTGTTTTTTCGCTTAATACTGTTAAGAATCCCGGTTTTCTCCCTACACCTTTATTGTTTCTAGTGTTATTTCTGTTCGACATGACCTGGGAGCCGCCATTATTTGGACATTGTTGGGGTTCTCTTAAGTGCGCCTTACATACTCATAGCGACCCACGCGGCAGGAGTTCGTATCGCCAGTATACTTAGCCGCGCGGTGGGGTACCACCGCTGACTCTTACTCTCCCTTTAACTCCTTTTCTTTTCATTTTCCGATATATTATTCTTCTTCTCTTGTTCAATATTGCCATTGCCGTCCAAAGCTATCTGAAGGTATTCCTTGGTAGCACCATCCCCCATAGGTTGACGTCTATACACCTGGGGTTGTGTGTCGGGTTTGGCCTGACACTGACCCTAGGCGACGTCGAGTGCCTACAACTTTCTTATTTGTCTTCTGACTCTTTCTCTGCTATCCCTAGCTCTTTCTGTCCCTTTTACCTACTTTCTCTGCTGTCTTTGGCCTTTTCCCCCCCTCCCTTTTTTTTTTTTTTTTTTTTTTCTTCTCCTCTCCTCCCCCCCCACCCTTCTTCCCTCTCCCCCCCCCTCACCCCTCGTCCCACTCCTTCCCACGCTCAAGGAGGGTGAGGACGCCCCTGTGCGCGGTAGGGACGATCGGGCTTGTCTGGCGAGATGTCCGAGCCGCTGGCACCGGGAGGGGGGCCTCCGCCTGTTTCCGACCTCGGGACCTTACTTTGATCACATATAATGTGAAAGGTCTTAACTCACCGGAAAAGAGATCCCGGTTATTACGGGACCTATTTTTGATGCGCTCCTCTATTGTTATGCTACAGGAGACACACTTCCGTGAAGGATCGGCGCCGTCACTACGAGACCGTAGATTCCCTGTGGGATATTTTAGTAATTATGTAGGGGGCAAGTCTAGGGGAGTTGCAATCCTGTTTGCCCATGACGTTCCGTTTGTCCTTTCTGACAGTTGTATGGATGAACAGGGCAGGTACCTCTTCGTGAAGGGGTCGATCGCTGAGGTCGTCTATACATTCGCTACGATTTATATAGCAAATACCGCGCAATCGGTATGCTTTACACGCATCATGTCAAAACTAAGACGCTTCCAGGAGGGCATCCTTATTATGGCAGGGGACATGAATGTTGCCCTACACCCCTCCGTGGATACCTCTGGTGGCACATCAGCTTTACCACCTCACTCACTGCGCGCCCTGAGACGCTCCCTACACGATATGCGCCTGGTGGACACGTGGAGGGCCTTTCACCCGGGGGAACGCGATTATACCTTCTACTCGCACCCACACCAGGTCTCCTCTCGTCTGGATTATATCTTTTTTGAACAGTTTAACTTGAATCTTGTAGCAGAGGCGACTATACATCCCACCACTTGGTCGGACCACGCCCCTGTCTCTGTGTCCATGCGATCGCCGCTATTCCGCCCTCGAGAGAGAACTTGGCGACTTAACGTCTCATTGTTAGCAGATACGGAGATAGTGAACGGTGCACTTGATACGCTGACCAACTATTTTGCCGAAAACACGCCCTCGGACGTGACGCAACCGGTAATATGGGAAGCCCACAAGGCGGTAATTCGCGGTTATCTCGTAAGTAGGGGCACGGTGCTAAAGAAGGCCAGGGAGGGACAAAGATTGGACCTCCTGGCCGAAATTCGCACACTGGAACTGCGAAGGGGTGGGGACTCCGATGCGGAGACTCAAAACCAACTCCTGAAGGCTCGTCGTGAGCTGAATGATTTGCTCTCCGCAGATCTTAAACAAGCGGCGGCCCGCACTAAATGTTTTTTCGCTTTAAATGAAAATCGACCAGGCAAACTACTAGCCCGAATGCTACATAAACAACGACAGATGGCGTATGTCCCGAAAATACGCACATCAGCAGGGGATATTACACTTCGGCCGGAGGTCATATCGGCTACTTTTAGAGATTATTATACTTCTCTTTATAATATCTCTGGCACGACCTCCCCACCACCGGGGGCTATAAGGGACTATCTCGCCACTAATCTTCGCGTGCGCCTTCAGGACGCAGAGGCAGAACGACTAGACGAGCCAATCACTGCAGAAGAAATTGCAGCAGCACTAAAATCTACTAAAAATGGGAAAAGCCCGGGTCCGGATGGACTCCCGGTGGAGTACTATAAGAAGCTTCGTGACGCCCTCGTCCCACACATGGTGGCGACCTTTAACGCTATTACGGCTGAGACACCTCTGCACCCTCATACCTTATGCGCGACAATCACGGTCCTCCCCAAACCGGGAAAGGATCCCTCGGAATGCACCAGCTACAGACCTATCTCACTGCTTAATAATGACATAAAAATATTGGCCCGCATCCTAGCCGACAGACTCAAACCATACCTACCTAGCCTGGTGCACATAGACCAGGTCGGGTTCGTTCCGGGCAGGGAAGCAAGAGATGGCACACAGAGGGCGATTGATGCTATGTCGGCAGCTAGGTGCTCGGGTCAGCGCCTTCTCCTCCTCTCCACGGACGCGGAGAAGGCGTTTGACCGAGTCCTTTGGCCCTTTCTCTTCCAGACGTTGAGCACTTTGGGTATGGGACCGGGTTTCTTGACGTGGGTACGGGCGCTGTATACATCCCCCACTGCCAGAATTAAAGTTAATGGGGCACTTTCGACCAGCTTCTCCATCACAAACGGAACGAGACAGGGCTGCCCCCTCTCCCCGTTACTCTTTGCGTTGTCGCTAGAACCCTTCCTCGAAGCTATACGGCGCAACCCCGCAATCCCAGGACTAAAGGGAGTAAATAGTTGTCACAAAATCGCTGCATACGCAGATGACCTACTGTTCTTTCTGACGGATGCGAAGCGGTCTTTACAGGCGGTGGCGAGGGAATTCGAGGTCTACGGCGCATTGGCGGGCCTCAAAATCAATATGTCCAAGTCGGAGATCTTGAATGTATCCGTTCCGGTGGCGGAGGCCGCAGGGATACGGGACTCTTTTCCCTTCCATTGGTGCGATGCTAAAATGAGATACCTTGGAGTTTGGCTCACACCGACTCTGCAGAACCTTTTTGCACTTAACTTTCTTCCCCTGCTAGAGACGATTCACGACGATCTCATACTCTGGAATGCTAAATATCTTTCTTGGATGGGAAGGGTAGCAGTGTTCAAAATGAATGTTTTACCGCGCATCCTATACCTTCTACAAACGGTACCAGTGGCACTACCAGGACATTTCTTTAAATCATTTCGGTCCGAAATGATCAAATTTATATGGGCAGGACGGAAACCGCGACTGCGCATATCGGTTTTATGCAAACCAAAAGACGCAGGTGGTCTGGCGCTGCCGGACCTACTTACATACTATCGGGCAGCACAACTTAATCGGTTGGTGGACTGGACGTCAGCAAACAGTGGGAGCGGTTGGAAAGATCTGGAGGGAGTGGACCTGACAGTACCGCTGTGGACTCTACCGTGGCTTCCGCGTAGCGTAGTACCGAATGCGGCACGCACCCACCCACTCATTGGGGCCACGCTGCTCTTGTGGGATCGATTGAAATTCACCCACGCTCTCTCCTCCTACCCTTCCCCCTTACTACCTCTGACGTCGAACCCTCTTTTCGCTCCCGGAGTACGGTCCACGCTCCGGCGACACCTGACGGAGGGACATAGACTTCTTGCCTTACATGTGGCACACATCCCTACATTGGAGGCCATCACGCAGCGGCCAGAACTCCCACCACTGTCATTCCTAGACAAGTTTAACTTCAGTCAGATTCGCCACTTCCTTGGCTCTCTCCCGGAGGGACACAGACTGACACGATCGCTCTCTCCATTTGAGCAATATTGCTCCCGCGGCATCTCAATGACCCATGGCATTTCGACACTTTACGCCTTACTCCAACTGCGAGACTCGGAATCCCCCCCTTTTATGGGAGTATGGGAAGCTGAACTAAATCTGACTATCTCTGACTCGGAATGGTCAACGATACTGTCGCTTACTCATCACGGCACGAGAGCTGTGCGATACCACGAAACATCTTATAAAATCCTGACTCGTTGGTACTGCACGCCACTCCGCTTGTTCCAATTTACGGGAACGTCAGATCCTACTTGCTGGCGATGTGGTAAGGAGATTGGCTCTTACCTCCATATTTGGTGGTCTTGTACACTACTGCAAACTTACTGGACATGGGTGAGGGAGGTAATCAAAGAGGTAACAGACGTCCTGTTGGATCATTCTCCCCGGACCTTTTTACTAATGTCAACGGGTCAACCGACAGCCTCATTTAAAAAGTCGGTAGCTTTCCGCCTACTATTGGCGGCACGTCACCTGATCCCGAGACACTGGCGGCGCCAGTCGGTCCCCTCTATCCGGGAATGGGTCTCTCAAGTAGATGAGATGTTCAGGGTGGAGGAACGAATTGCCACATGCGAAGACTATATACCGGAACTATATCAAACCTGGTATTATTGGAGGGAATTCGTGGCATCGAACTCACTACGTCGACGACTGGAGACTGAATTGACTGGGGACGGACCACAACATGGTGATCAATAGCGACACCTAGAGTAGCTGGCTGGGGTATACTTGCATTGCTTAGGGCAGCAGGGCCCCGAAGGAGGACGCCCGCATGGAGAGGGGGGTATCCTGTGACCTCTAATTGGGGGGACACAGAAGTGAGGCGTGCCGAGGAATTGGGACAGGCGGGGGTGCACCGTGACCCGGGAGCCGGTAGTGCTGTGGCGCGGCTCGGGGGGCTGGTGGATCGGACCGGTTGGCACGGACGGCGAATACTCGCGAATACTCCATCCATTCTCCCTTCCTATTGTTCCCCCCCCCTTTTTTTTTTTTTTTTTTTTTTTTCCCTCTTTCCTTATCTCTCCTTTTCCTGCCTCCTATTCTCTTCTTTTTTCCCTCCTACTATTCTATATCAATTTCTTTACTCTTCTGCTATCTCATTAATATGTTATCCACACTTATCTTTATAACCGATTATGTAATGCGCACTGCTTCAGGCATATTTTTTCGAATAACACCATTTGACCACCACAAGTTTAGTGGCCTGACGAGGTGACCACAGCCATTGGTCACTGTACTGGCACGCCTCTGATACTCACACTCAGATTACATATTAGGACGTCACTATTGTACTGTACAGCAACCTTGTTTCTCAATGAGTCATGTTCTATGACGGTTGTCGTGTTTCAATTGTTCATTCTTCATGTTTTCTACCTTTTTATGTGTCATATTTTATGATTGGCATGACTGTATGTTGCAACTTCCTGCTTAATAAAAAACCTTGAATACAAAAAAAAAAACTCAATTGCCACAACTCCGACCATTTTTTTAGTTTACCTAAATCATTTGTCATTTGGCTGATCCCTCCAGGAACGTCAACCCTGTTGCAAATCTTTGTGTCATCAGCAAAAAGACATACTTTTCCATTAATACCTTCTGCAATATCACTAATAAAAATATTAAAGAGAATGGGTCCAAGTACTGACCCCTGAGGTACCCCACTGGTAACAAGACCTTGTGCCGAATAAAGTCCATTTACCACAACCCTCTGTTGTCTGTCACTCAGCCACTGCCTAATCCAGTCAACAATATTGGAATCTAAACTCAAAGATTGCAATTTATTGATAAGCCTTCTATGCGGAACAGTATCAAAAGCCTTACTGAAATCTAAATAAGCAATGTCTACTGCACCACCTGTGTCTATTATTTTTGTTACCCAATCAAAAAAATCAATAAGATTAGTTTGGCATGATCTCCCTGAGGTAAACCCATGTTGTTTCTGATCCTGTAATCTATGTGTTTTTAGATGTTCAACAATCCTTTCCTTTAACATGGTTTCCATTAATTTCCCCACTACTGACGTAAGACTAACTGGCCTATAGTTCCCCGATTCCTCCCTACTTCCCTTCTTGTAAATGGGCACAACATTTGCTAATTTCCAGTCTTCTGGGACGACTCCCGTTAACAAGGATTGGTTAAATAAATCTGTTAATGGTTTTGCTATTACATCACTGAGCTCTTTTAATAATTTAGGGTGGATCCCATCAGGCCCCATTAACTTATTTGTCTTTACTTTAGACAGCTGCTGTAGAACCTCCTCCTCTGTAAACTGATATGTAAATCATACCATCGAAGGGCTTCTTAGCTCTCCTCCAGCCACTTCGTTCTCTTCATAGACCAGACAAGCCAGATCAGTCAGCCAATTCTGGTTGCGTTGCTTATTCACCAACGACTCTCGCACTGCTATCCTTTTCAGGTACCTTTCTTGGGATGAGGGGAGGATCTTGTTCTGGCAGCGCTGCTCTCTGTCCAGCGCATCATGCCAGAGTAGCCAATGTGCTGTATTGGCCCAGCTCAGCTGAGTCTCCTCTGTTACTGGTCCACAATGGTTTGCCTGTACCTTGCACAACCTCTCTCAGTATGCTGCTCCTGTGACTGCTGCCATCTTCTGCTTGCTTCTGCTGCGCCATCTCGATTTCGAATCCTGGTGATGGTTTGGATGTCTTTAGACTGTAGGAAGCATCCCACGAGCTGCCACCAGTGTAACAGATCTCTGTGCCCGAACGGGACACATCTGTCAAATGCCACTTCCTCGCATGGACACCCAGGTACTCCTCGGGGCTCTCACACCTTTCTCTAGTACCTTAGACGCAGCTTAAGGCCCGGTGCGTGTAGAGAGCCTGGCTAGCAACCCAGAAATAAGCTGTAGCTGTAGACCTGGAGCCTTTCCTTGGCACAGCGGGCAGAAGATTCCTCGTACCCAAATCATGAGTCGTGACTTCAACCTTGGTCAGAATAGAACTAACTGTTTATTTACAGAGAGGACAGATACAGTCAAGAACCAACACATTTGCATACAATTAAACAGACAACATCACAGATCAGATAACTGTACAGGACCTTCAAACAATGGACAGTGAGATTTCCTAGGAGGAGAAGGGGGGAGGGAGAAAGGAGGGTAAACAAAAGGGATTTCTTATAGAGAGAATGTACACAATAGAGAGAGCAGGTACTAATACAGAGGTCACACTATATAGAGAATTGCACAAACATTGACCTCTTGGAATGAGAAATCTAATTACATTAGGTAGACAGTTACAGATAACATTTCTTAACCTAAAACAATAAGTGATTCTGTTGACAAATAGATTACAGCCTATTCAAATACACAGATAACATTGTAGAAACTCCATTTTGTCTCCAGCCATTTAAACACATATTTTTCCAGAGGGAAATAGTCATTGTCTGGAAAGAAATTATACATTTAACTCAGCTGGGTTAATATAGTTAATATGAAAAAGTAGGCCATAATAGTTCCAGACGCGCGGCTACAAAAGCTGTGTTTGCCTGGTTCAGAGGGACCGGCGACCGCAGAAATACTTTGCACTGTGTGCCGTGCGTCTGATGGTTGCAGGAGATGGCAAACAGACCCCAAATCTCCCGTTTAACTGCTGGGCCATAGTCTGTAGGCAGGAGGGAAGCCCACAGCCCCCTCCAAGTCGCACAGCGACATTGTGTTCTGTCACATCTGCTCTCTGTCAACCCTGCCTCTCAAGCCTCCTGCTGTGCTCCCCAAGCCTCCTGCCGTGTTCCTTTACGCCTCCTGCTGTGTTCCCTCAAGCCTCCTTCCGTGTTCCCCAACTTTCAAATCTCCAGCCATGTTCTCCAGTCCAAAGTATCCTACTCTGCTTCCTACTGTGGACTATTCCTTGCTACCCACTGGGCCTTGCAACTCACCGTGTCCTCTACCATCAGTGTTCCTGCTCGCCAGCCATCAGAGTCTCCACCATACACTGCAAGCCTCATTTATACTCCAGCATGCCTTGCCTCTTGTGTGTTCCCAATCAGCCCTCTTCCTGTCCTGTCTGTTTGCAGTCTCATGACTCTTGTGAGTTCCAGGTATGTTGCCCTCTATGTCTTGTTCCTCCCTATCTCTGACTCTTTTCCCTGCCTCATTCTACAGCCAGCCCTTTTCCTGCCTTGTTCCTCTCCTCCACTCCAGTACCGTCCTTTCCATGAATTCACCTTGCCATTCTGCTATTTTACTTCCAATAAATCCCCCATTTAGTCTCATATCAAGTGTCTCTGCCTGTGCCTCTTGTATATTGGACTCTACCTGCCTGTTGTGTTACTGCATATATAGGGCTCTATTACAATCTTCGCGGAGCGCATTTGCGCGACTGCAAAACCATTTGCGCAGAACGTTGTATTACGACGTTCGCGCAAACGATGCGCGTAATAGTCTACCACGATTGAACCTGCGCGAACGAATTTTCCTGCGCGCATCCTATACTTAACATTGTCAGCGCAAATGCGTTCGTGCACTGGTACACGGATGGTATTCCAATCTTCGCGCAACAAATGTTTGCGCGCATTTTCATAACGTCTTTGAAAAGCAGGTGGTATCTGTAAATGTGATGGTTCTGGGTGAAACGAAATACACCAGCACGAAAAAAAATACAGCACAGTACAGTTACACATTCTACACATACCCAAACATTAAAATTTATAAATTGTGTCATTGTTAATTATATTTTTTCTGTTTTTTAGTTTGTAAACATTTTATTGGAAATGGGTGATTGATGTTGGCTGAATCCCGTGACGAATTCCATGACAAAACAGTCTGCTCACCGATTCCTGCAAGCAACGTTCATTTGCGAACAGCTTTGCGTGTCGGATTTGCGCACGAAAAATCTTGACGGAAGAAAAAATGCGCTCGGATCGGAATACCACGTTAATTTTCGCGCGATCAAGTTTTTTTTCGTGCGCAAAAAAAATTGCGCTGCACGAGAGCAATTGTGCAGAGAATGTAATAGGGGCCATAGACAGCAGAGAAACATCTGTATGCTAGTTGCCCAGGAATTAACCCTGGGCCATGAATCCACAAACACTTTGTGCCTGTATCTCACCGATGAATTCCTTACCCTTATCTTGGAAAAAGATTTAACAGACCAAAAATGCTAGGAATGATTTATGTTGAAGTTGAAGATTTCTTCTCAATTCCTTGACGCTCCATAGTGACGTAGATCAAGATGTGGACTTTTGTTTGACAACTTTATATTGGGAACACCAAGGGGTGTTTTCCTAAAACCTCAGACTGGATGACAAATAACAATGAACAATTGACTTTTGCAATGGGGTGTCAAACGGTACCATCCTAGCAAACCATGTTTGTACAAGTTCAGATGTACAGTACATACCAAGCTTATCTTTAGGAAAGACCTATTCAACTTGTCAGTTAGATGACCAGAGAGCATGGAATGTCAACCTGGAATATTAAAATATATGGAATTTGTATTGCAAGTCATAATCAGGAAGTGAAAATTTTATACAAAATGTACATCAAGAATGTAGGATAAGGCTTATAACTGCTACATTACTATTCCCAACAAACCTAGTCTAAAAGTGTATCCATTATTTAGAAATAATCTACTTTGCAATGGTTATGGGCAACTATTTTCTGCATACCATAAAAATTCACAGAAAAAGGAAGCAATGGTCACTCTTATGAATGGTCTCAACCATTGGTAGTCAGATTATATTTTTTAGGTGTATCGGTAATCAAAACAATAAAGCTTCTTCTTTTTAGTTTGAGAACACAGGCATTAAATTAGCTTATAAATAGACACATACCCTCCTGGCTTTCTTTATTAAGTCCGACATACTACCAGTCGGTTTTACCAAACATACCTTCCTGGCACTCACAATAAGCAGATCATAGTTTTCGTAAAGAGAGCCAGCGTCGCTAATTGTAAGTCTGACTCACTGGAAGGTAGCTTTATTCAAGGAAAGGAAGTCTTACCCATTGGAAAGCATCCGAACTTATCAGGAAGTGCTCATTAGGAAGCTGTCCTCTGGAGACCAGTGTCACTCAGTGGAAATGCAGTCTCGATGGTTGAAAAACAGTCTCATTAATTAGAACATTGGTTCAAGGGAAACATTATTCGCAAAGCAGACTGACATTGCAAATGATCCTCTTGTTAGAGGGCACTGTAAGGCAGTTGGCGTCTGTGCCAAGAACATACATTATATTTGGTTCGTTAGGAAGCAGTATATTATGGAAATTAAATGTTTCCTAGGAATGCATTTTGTACACACAAAAAAATATATAATCCGACTCACAGGAAGACAGTCACACTCATTGTGAAGCTGAATAAATGGCACCCTTTCTTAGTGAAGACAGCTCTACTAATTGTAAAATAATGTTTTGCTTATTCTGAAGCTTTATTGGGAATACCAATTATTATTATTTTCTTGGGTTGTTGAAGGCAAACCATGCATGTTGTCAAGGACATGTATATTGTTTCAGATTCCCATTCATTCTCTATCAGGAACTCAGACTACTGAATTTAATCTTGTGATTAGACTTTAATCATATGCTCCACAATTTAAAAAATATATATTTTTAATATATTTAATATTAAATCCTGCCCATTACAACTGTTGAAGGAAAATCTAAGTGCACATAAAAGAGCTGTAGATATTTTCAGTGGCCTAGATTCACTTATTATGAAATAATTGCTTAAGAATCATGTTTTGATCCCACAGGAGAAATAACAGCTCAAGAAACACAATATTCACTAATTTGTGTGGCTTAAAACACAGGCTGCAATCTACCACTCACAGGCGAGTGCATGATTTCACTTGTGGCAGCCAAAAAGCCAATGTAGCTTTGAACTTAACCTGAAAGATGCAATGCGTTTGACTACAAGGGCACTATTCCATGGTTGTTGTTAACCCCTTATTGCCGAGCAGGTTGTGCCCGGCGGCATGGCGTTACTAGTATGTCCCACTGGCCGGCCGCTGCAGCAGGCCCCTTTTCCTGCCCATCTACCCAGCTGATGTGCAGCCCGCATCATTGGCTGCAGAGGGACGGCCTGAGTTCAGGCCATCCCATGGCAACCAATGGCATGTGCCAACTGGTGGGCAGGAGAACAGAGACCCATTGAAGTCAGCGGGGCGTGCTATGTCACCCTGCGGCTTTAAGGCCCGCCGGGATGGGGACGGCATAGTACAAGGGGGTGCTGATAAGTATTGAGCCTTACCCAGAAAAAAATGAGCTAGGAAGCTGTAAATTGCAGGGTGTACTGGCCTGTTTGTCTATATTCAATGGTGCCAAAGTGAACATGGCAGCATATACAGAAAAGTTCAATGTGGAGGAGCATAGGAAGATAATCAAGTTCCTGTTTCTCCAAGGGAAAGGTGTCCCTTTAGGTGTTTTTTGAGATTGGGGAACAGATGATAGTCAGAAGGAGTCAGGTCGGGCGAATAGGGTGGATGGGGCATCACTTGAAAGCCTAAGGAGGTAATTTTTGCCATAGTTTCAGCTGTTCCAAAACAGCCACCGATGTCTCCACACTTCTCTTTTGTTCAATTGTCAAAAGATTCGGGATCCACTTTTCTACACGCTTTCTCATTTCCAAGTCATTGTGGATAATGGCACCAACTCTCTCACGTGATATTCCCAGATATGTAGCAATACTTTTGGCTGATATTTGGCGGTCCTCCATGATCATGTCATGGATGGCTTTCACATTTGCAGGCGCAGAGACAGAAACAGGCCTTCCACTGAATTTCTCATTTACAATACCGAAATGGCCAGTTTTAAAATTGACAACCCAACATTTAACTGTTGCATATGAAGGGCCACTGTCACCCAAAGTTTGTGACATTTCATCATGGATCTGCTTTGCACCTGTTCTTTGGAGAAACAGGAACTTGATTATGGTCCTATGCTCTTCCACATTGAACTTTTTTGGAGATGCTGCCATGTTCATTTGGACCCAAAAAATAGAAAAGTTAAAATCATAGGTAGTTGCTTTTTGCACCATTGGTATAGACAAATAGGCCAGTAAACCCTGCAATTTACAGCTTCCTAGCTAAATTTTTTCTGTGTAATGCGTAATACTTATCAGCACCCCCTCTTATACCCGCGTTGGTAAAAAGTTAGGATAACTACAGTAGACTTTGCACATAACGTCTCCTGTAGCTATCTTAATGATGGGAATCACTATCCCCCGCTTGCCACAAGCTGAGCTTTTGGCTCGAGTGTAGTGACTCCACATGCAAGCTTACTGTAAATGAAGGTCTCCTATAATTTTACTAACAAAGTACCAACCCTGCAATAGCCATGTTAAAATGGAGATGGTAAGAGAAAGGCACTAACAAGGCATCCGACTGGAGAGGATGTTTGGTCTTTTCAAAGGCATCCTTTTGCTCACAACCCCAGGTCCATTTAGTCTCTTTCGTCAATAGTGCATGCAACGGTGCTAGTAATGTAGACAAACTTGGTAGGAATTTATGGTAATAGTTCAATAGGCCCAAGTAAGCCTTTAGTTCACTCACAGACTGCGGTGGGCGCTTCTTGTATGGCCTGGACCTTTTCCGCAACTGGCTGCACACCTAGAGCACTGATCTTGTGACACAGAAAAACCACTTCCCTTCCCAGGAACTCACACTTACTCCTTTACTTTTCTCTCCCCCCTCAGTCCTTGAAAGAGGGTCTTGTAATCCCGCATCACAAGCTTGGATTTGCATGCCTGTTTAATGGGTCTCCGTTTCCCACATTTGTAGCAAAGTTCCATAATAAACTTGCATACGTTGGGCGCATGATTCCCTTTGCACCTGTAACACTCATAGTCCATGTTCTGCCCCCGGTGTGACAACACCGCACCCAGCGCCTGACATATATTAATGGCCTTTTCAAAGGTTAAATCCGTTTCCAATAACAGCCTTCTCTGCATTCTGTCATCATTCACTCCACACACCAGCCTGTCACGGAGTATTTGTTGAAGAGTAGGCCCATACTCACAGTGTTGTGCTAACTTTTTCAACTCCGCCACAAACTCAGCCACTGTCTCATCCATTTTCCAAATTAAATTTATATCGCTGCACAATCTCACTTGGTTTTGGATTATAATGGGTTTTGAGCACAATGACAAGATCCTGATATGGTTTCTCAGCTGGAGTCACAGGACACATCAAACTTCTCAGCAAACTATATGTGGACACACCAACTCCACATAATAACACTGCTTTCTTCTTACCGGTATTAGTAATCTCATTCGCTTGAAAACAATATTCCAACATTTCAATGTATTCCTCCCATGTCTGCAATTCACAAAGGGGCTCACAGGTCCCACAAGTGCAGCCATCCTGTCTCAGCAAACGACTTCTTTGTCTGCAGTTTTCTTTTTATGTAGCTTGTTTTCAGCTGCTATGCAGACTCTGAACCTTCACATAACAGTCTCCCAATACATACCATTTTATCCTCGTCGCCAATTATGTAATATCTTCATAAATGAGAAAGGTTGTGGGAGAATTACTCATTCTCTTTAATCACCAGTACAGCATCTGTATCTGCTCTCCCACTCAGGAACTGGCAACAGCAATCTGTGACCCGGAAACACTATTTACATTAACAGATAACAAGTTACACAACAACTATGCCCTCTAGTGGTAGATAAGTATAACACTATGATCTACTACAGATATGTATAGTGAATATTGATAGAATGTTGATGAACTAATGGTAAAACACACACACCTGGAATCCCCAGGTACAGTTACAGGCAATACAATTAAGATATGCATCAATAATTTAAGTGAAATAAGGGCAGCAAAGGAGTTGATTAACTTTATTTTAGCAATCTTTTATTTTCAGGAGAATTTTCTGTATATTATTAATCTCCTCGCTGCTGAGCCATTTCACAAGTGTTTGTTGAGCTAATTTTAACAGTTTTGTACTCATCGGGCTCTATCACCGCCTTCAAGCTAACACTAGCGTCTGCGTTAGCTTAATGGAGGTCATAGGGCTGCGGCCGCGTCACCTTCGAATCACTAACAGGTTAAAAAACCTGTTGGCGCTCATTAATTTGCGATTCGTACCGTGAGTTTACTGTACTTTGCGCTCCCTATACTTAACATTAGGAGCGCAAAGTGAAAGCAAGGATTAACTAACTTTAGGATCACTAGTCCTAACGCTAGTTATTAAGAGCTGGCGCTTACAAAAAAGTTAACACCAGCTCAGAGGTGTAGGTAACGGATTCCGCTGCTGCAGAATCCATTACCTGCAGCTCAAAACACCTTCTAAAGTCAGATACTCACCACTCTTCCCGCCGCGAGAACGACAGCCTGATCTGCTACTTCTGGCCAGCGGGAGCAGAGTGAGACAGGGGAAAGAAAGTCCCCTGTCTCCCTCCGCAATCACTCCGCCAACCAGCAGGATCTTGCGTGAGGCGAGATCCTGTCGGTCATGTGACTCATCAGGACAATCCTCCATGGCGTCCTATGGACAACATGAGAAGCTGGGGATGGCACTGTAGCACTGCCCCCAGCAGTGGTGTATTTTGGCCTAGGCCAACAAGGCCTAGGCCTAGGGCGGCACTTTCCAGGGGGCGGCGGCCCGCACTGGTGGCCCCACCCCTAATTATTATTAATAATATTATTATTTTTTTTACTTTTTGCAAAGTATTTTGCCAGGAAGGATACATTGAGAATTCACTAATTTTCAAGTATGTCCTGGGTAGGCAAGGCCTAGGCTTTCCCTTTCCAGGGGGCAGCAAAAAAACTCACCACTAAATGGGTTACTCACAGAGCACCGAAATGACGCCAACATTTTGGTGTTCTGTAGTTCCCTGCACTTCGGGGAATAAAATTTCCCCACCCTGCAGTGAATTCACCATTCACCGCAGGGTCCCCAAAGTGCATGGAGTCGGCCGCTGAATGCTGCCACCGCAAACTCGTGGCCTGCTGTTTTCAAAAGAACTACTGAACGAAAATGTCTGGAATTTACATACAAGATCGATTGATATATGATAGATAGATATATAATTGATAATAAAAAGTTCTGTTACAGAAAAAAGAAAAACCGCTATTAAAAAAAAAAGGGGGGAATTTTGCTGAAAAATGACTAAAAGGTACTAAAAAAAAATCAAAGACTTTTTACTGCAGATTAATATAATAAATGGTTTATTAGATATTGCATGAAAACGGGAATATTTTTAACATTGAAACCTATGGGGTTCGCCTGAATAAACCTGCTGATTGAAACCACTGAACATCAGGGCATTTCACTGCCATTTCTCTACTGTTTGGTGTTCTCTGAATATATTAACCATTACTTCTCTATGGGGATTTGCAATGCCTTCAACTTACGTACTTGCTGGCAGTTCGCCAAACTTGTGTGTGAGCATATCACAGAGCAGTGGTGTACTTAGGGGAGTGGCGGAGGGCGGGCCGCCCCAGGTACCAGTGATTATTTGAGTGTCATTAGGGGGTACTAGGAGGTGCCACTGTCACTGAGTGTCAGCTTTGAGCTGTGTTCTCAAACAACGAGCAGCGGAGCAGGGCGTTTGCATACGGAATAAAATCGAATAGAATAAAAATCCCCCTCTCCTCCCTCCATAGCTCCTCCCCTGCCCCGCAGAAGCTCTAGGAGAGGGGAGGGGGATGTGATTTGTGTGCAGAGAGAGAAGATGACAGTAGATGGCAGGTAAAGGGGGGTTATCAGCAGAATATGAAGCCCTGTCTGCTTACTGCTGTTTAAAGTGGACCTTTCCTTAACCAGCACTGCAGTGATAGAAATTTGTCATTGAGCTGCCTGGCTCCTGGTGAGGCTGCGTGCGTGCAGGTCACGCGGTCCGGCCAGTCAGGTGGTACTGAGTCTCAGTACCACCTGACTGGCTGAACCATGTGACACGCACACAGCTGCCCGCCCTTTCATTAACACGGACTCTCACTCTATTCTGGACTGAACACCCACCGGAAGGGAATCAAAGCCACGGTGCACCCTCTGGCAGTGGCACCCCACTGCTGACAAGATGGCTCCACGCACAGGCACAGCCGCGATCCTAACGTGGCCTGGAGGGACCTCCTCCTGAGTCCGTACATTGTCCCTGCTGACTCTACAAACAGCCCTACCGCAGACGGAGGCCGGTAAATATAGAATAAATAATTGCTGTGTGCTCATATTCACTCGGTTTGCTGGGAGTCTTATTGCAGTGGATTCTGATGCACTCATACACACCGCACATTGCATTGCTGGGAGTTTTATTGCTGTGGATTTTAATACGCTGACACACATACCGCACATTGCATTGCTGGGAGTTTTATTGATGTGGATTCTGATACACTCATATACACTGCACATTGCATTGCTGGGAGTTTTATTGCTATGGATTCTGTGATACACACTGCATATTACTGTGAGTTTTATTGCCCTGGAGCTCTGGGATACGCTCATACACACTGCACATTACTGAGTTTTATTGCTGTGCAGTTCTGATATTCTCATACACAGTGCCCATTTCTGTGGATTTTATTACTGTGTAGCTCTGTGATACACTCATATGCAGTGCAGGTTTCTCTGGATTTTATTGTTCAACCAATTAGAGCGGCTGTGATCCAGTATACCTGACATGCGTGGCTGTTCTTTGTAAAATGCTTGAATTTAAACATTTCATAATTTTATTTATCGCAATAGGTACATTTGAAATGGTATACAAAATATACGAGTAGGCACTTGGTATCCACTTTTAATATAAAGAGAGGAAAAGGCGGAGCTCTAAGAGGAAAAGGTGGAGCTTAAAGAGGAAGGGTGGGGATTAACCAGGAAGAGGTGTGCCCTTGACAGGAAGGGGTGTGTCAAATTTAAATTAGGGGGTGCACGAGTTTAGTCAGGCCTAGGGCAGCACAAAACCTAAATAAACCACTGGCCCCCAGCATCTGCGAGCTTAACGATCGCTAAGGGTCAGGCTGCCGGACTCGGCGCCTGCCCTGTGATCTTCTCAGGAAACCGGGACGCAAATCGGAAGCTAATTTTTCCCTTTTCTGTCCCGGTTTTAGCAAGGGACAGCTGATATTGCCCATCATGTTTAAAAATGTTTTAAAATCTTATTTTATTATAAGACCCAGACAAATTATATATCCTTATTTTCAACAGACTTGGCAGATTTAAAAATATCATTATTATGTATATATGTCATGTTCCGTCAGAATGTTATAACAAAAAATGTAAAAACAAAAAAATGTAATTCAGATTTAAATCATTTACAGCTTGTAAAATTTTTTTTTTCATCTTGTCATCTAAACCTTTGTGGCTATATATATTCTATGGCGTACTCTGGTTAAAAAAAAACTGTAAATGGGAACCTGTTACTGCGTACTTCTGAGAAAGTACGCAATATTAACAAAAATTTGGAAAAAAACAACATTTTATAAAACACTGACCTTGCTCATGGCATGGGGAAATGAGAATATGAGTAACAGCAGTGGTATTGCTCATTTTATCCATGACAAATGTTCTATTGCTTTGGAACAAAAAAAAAGAACCCTAAACGGCTCTGGTCCACCTTCAACACCCTCCTCTACCCACCTGCACCTCCCCCCACAGCTGCCTTCAGCGCTCAAGACCTGGCAGACTACTTCCTCAGTAAAACTCTAACTATCAGAAGCAACATCCCAACACAAGATAGTTATCTGCCACCTCCACTCCCACAGGTCCCCTCTGCCACCCTCTGCCACTTCCTCCCAGCCACTGAGGAGGAAGTCAATTCCTTATTGTCCTCCTCACATCTCACCACGTGCCCGCTCGACCCCATTCCCTCACATCTAATTCCTCCCCTCTCCTCCTCCCTCACCCCTGCTCTACACACATCTTCAACCTATCTCTCTCCACTGGCTCCTTTCCATCCGCCTTCAAACACGCGCTAGTTACCCCTTTACTAAAGAAACCATCCCTAGATCCCAACTCTCCATCCAACTACCGCCCTGTATCCCTGCTTCCCTTCACATCAAAGCTCTTAGAAAAACTAGTCTTCAACCGCCTCTCCCTCTTCCTGTCCTCCAATTCCCTACTTGACCCCCTGCAATCTGGCTTCCGTCCCCTACACTCAACTGAAACTGCCCTCACCAAAGTCACCAACGACCTCCTAACTGCTAAAAAACATGGCCACTATTCTATTCTCATCCTACTTGACCTCTCGGCTGCTTTTGACACTGTTGACCACCCCCTCCTTCTACAGACCCTCAACTCTCTGGGTCTCGGTGACACTGCACTTGCTTGGGTTGACTCCTATTTATCCAACAGGTCCTTCTGTGTGTCCTTTGCTGGTAACTCCTCCTCCTCATTGCCTGTATCTGTTGGTGTACCTCAAGGCTCTGTCCTTGGTCCTCTGCTCTTTTCCATCTACACCTCCTGCCTGGGCAAAATCATCAACAGCTTTGGCTTTAATTACCACCTCTACGCTGATGACACTCAGATCTACCTCTCTACCCCTGATCTCTCTCCCCCTGTCTTCTTAAAAGTCAGTGACTGTTTATCTGGCATCTCCTCCTGGATGGCCTCCCACCACCTAAAGATCAACATGTCAAAGACTGAACTCCTACTTATTCCTCCCTCCAATGCCTCCCCACCTCCTGACTTCTTTATCACGGTGGAGGGTATCTCCCCATCAAACCAAGTTCGCTGCCTTGGAGTTACACTTGACTCTGCTCTTTCCTTCATCCCCCACATCAAGTCTCTTTCCTCCTCCTGCCGATACCAACTGCGTAATATTTCCAGAATTCGGCCATTTATTACCGCTGTCACCACAAAACAACTCATACACGCCCTGGTAATCTCTCGACTCGACTATTGCAATAATCTCTTATCTGGCCTCCCTCTGTCCCGCCTCTCCCCCCTACAATCCATCCTGAACGCCTCCGCCAGGCTAATTCACCTCACCCGTCGCTCTGTCTCTGCCGCTCCCCTCTGCGAGTCCCTTCACTGGCTCCCCATCCACTGCAGAATTAAGTTCAAAATCCTTATCATTACCTACAAAACCCTCACTAACTCAGCTCCCCACTACCTGTCCTCACTAATCACCAAATACACCCCAGCCCGCTCCCTAAGGTCAAACAGTGACCTGCGCCTAGCTTCTCCCCGCATCACCTCTTCCCATGATAGACTGCAGGATTTCCCACGCGCAGCCCCCACTCTCTGGAACGCTCTCCCTCGTACTGTCAGACTTTCCCCAACTTCTCTTCCTTCAAACGCTCCCTGAAAACATTCCTATTTAGGGAAGCCTACCACCCAACTCACTGACGCAACCATCAATCACTCTCACCTTATAGTCCTCTCCTCCTGTTTCCAACCCCAACCCTCCCAGATTGTGAGTTCCTACGGGAATAGGGCCCTCATCTCCTCCTGTACTGTTTGTCAAATGTTGTTCAATGTATTGTAACCCTGTCTATACTGTGCTTATTGTACAGCGCTGCGGAATATGCTGGCGCTTTATAAATAAAGAATAATAATAAATAATAATATTATCAGGTCTATTCACTAAAGGTGAAACTCAGGAGAACTGGCAGAAGAAGTGAAAATTCTAGGTCAAAATAGCCAAACCAGAAATATTCTCCCATTTATCTCACTTTCCAAATTGACTATTTGGCAGATCCGCTGGAAGATCCTCCTAAAGGAAAGCTCTACATGGCATCCTTAATGAGAGACCTAGTATTATCAATAATCAATAGGGGAACCCGTAGCCTTAAACAGAAGATAGTGAGAAGCCACCATGCCCCAAAAAAAGCGATATTAAATCCTTTTGCTTTAAAAGAAGGTTTCTATAGGTGCGGCCAGTGTTTGGCATGTAGGAGTTTGGGCATGAAGAAGCAACGGATAGAATATCTTGACCACAATGGTATGTTTAAGTTGAGGCAGACAATGACTTGCCACTCTAAAAACTTAATTTATGCACTAATATGCCCATGTAAATTACTGTACATCGGGAGAACAACCAGACCACTGCATGTGCGTATTATGGAGCATGTGGATTTATACGTTGTGGATTTGAGAATCACTCAGTTTCCGCACATTTTCGCATTAAACACAGTTGTTCCCCCGAAGGTCTGACCTTCCTCCCCATCAAAAAAATTGAGAGAGACTGGAGAGGAGGGGATTTTATCAGGAAATTGAATCAGAAGGAAATTAAATTGATATTCCATTTTGATACGTTAATCCCGAAGGGTCTAAATAAAGACTTTGAGCTGTGCCATTTTCTGTAGTTTTTAATATTTTTACGCCTTGGATCCTCTAGGTTTTAAGTTGGGTGCTATAGAGACACACCATGTGTCCTATTTCCTATATCTTCAATTTTATTTAGTCACCCAATATTAATAGTCATGGTTATCTGCAGTATATTTTTTAACAGTGACCCTAATATGTTTTAAATAGACGTCCACAATACAGTCCTTACAGATTGGTTTGATTACCTAGTATGTACTGCTTCCTATTTTATGTAGGCCATTCACTGCACGGAAAGCCCTGAACATGCATTCCATATATAGATGTCAAGATATAATGTTAAAAGTAGACCATTGTTATATGTGTATCAGCCCCCCCTTATATGAGTATGTTTTCAGTGCAATGTATATGAACCATGTGTTTATGTAAAATGTTCACTGAGAAACTCCTTTAATAATCATTCTGCTATTGCTTCCCATTGGAAGCAAAAAAAAATAAATTACATTTACACGTATGCACATGCAGGCGCCCTGGTATACTCCAATCTAAAGTACAAAATATAACACCTGAATCTATAAAGTATATCAGCTCTCTAATATGATTATATTGGTTTAATGCAAAGTATATGAACTATGTGTTCATTTAAAATGTTTATTCAGAAACCCCATGAGTAATTACTATTGGTGCCCATTGGAAGCAAAAAATTGGCTGTTCGCTTATATATTTTATATTTTGTTTTAATAAATATTTTTCAGCATATCTTGTCTTTATGTTACCTTTGTTCTTATACTGAGGTTTACACACGCGACTACCCTGAAATATTTCTGCTGGAGATTCAATTCTATTTGGTGAGTGGATATTTGCTTACCCTTTACAATCCTGTTGGATTATATGCAATCCATGTTCCTGTGCTTTTTTGGAGGTCTGAGTGCGGGAGTATGAGGCGAACAGGTTGGCCCTGAACACCTGTGAGGTCTACATATGAGAGCTAGCAACTCTCGTAAAGTGTGAGTAGTGATACTACAACCTTACTACAGTGACTAACTAAACTAACTACAGTGATATTACAACCTTACTATAGCAGTATATTCTGTGCAATACTGTACCATTATCTGTATTTTTTTTTTGAGGTCCTCCTATTTTGAAGACTTTGATTGATTTAGTCCACGCCTAATCAAGGGACCTACCATTGCTTGTAAGCATTATTCCATATTTACCACTTCACTTATACACTGCATCCTTTTAAGTTGAAGCGCTGTCCCCATTTCTTTACTTCACATTTTGCAATTTGTTCTAGTGACGGGAGCACCAGTGTGGGAATATAGCGAATCCTTAAAAGTGTATATCTAGCGCCACGGAGTATAGGCATTTTTCCTTTTTATAGACAAGAACTTATAACCACTCAATATACATAAGTATATGAATGGTCACTAAAGGGATTGGGTCCCCGTAAATAATATTTATTAGAACAAAAGAATCAACAACATAAAATTTAAAAACAACACAAATTGAATATGGAAACTAAGAGGTGCTTAGTGGTAAATTAGGTGATACCTAGGAACAACTCGTATGATAACAGCCAAGGAATGAAAAGTTCAACTATAGATTGAGAATTGAACCCTAACCTGATCAGAAAAAATATATTCAATGCTGCACTGAATTACAGCAATCAAGCTAATCAGCCCACATAGCACCAAAAGATTATTTCAAATATGGGGATTTGAAAATTGCACCCCAGCAGATAAAAAAGCCAAATAATGCTTAGCACAACAACAATATAAGACAACAAGCCCAACACGTATCGACAGCCTTCATGTGGTCTTCATCACGGGCAAAAACATAATTTCACAGTGTTAAGGAAAAAACATGTGTTTAAATAGACCCAGCAATTACCTGGCAATTGGCAACAGCAGATTACCGGTCTCCTCCTCGAGGCGTGCGTGTCACTTTCCTACTTCCTGATTGCGTTCCATGACCACATGTATAAGCTGATTGGATAAATTGCGTCCAGTCGCAAGAAGCAGAATGTTCCATTAAATGTAGATCGAAAAAATGCCTCAGTATCAATAATCATTCTGTATAAACAGTGAAGCAGACATGGAAGCAAAAGGAAGGCACCATATTATTAGATGAGAACGTATATTCACTAATTCCCACCCATATATATCCGGCTCTGCACTGACAGATAAGCATCCATAGCAACAAGGATGCAGCCGAGAGCAAACGTAATGTGCCTCAGTACAAATTACTTTGTATAAACAGTGCAAAAAAGCCTGACAGTGATGGGACAGCACCATACAAATAGATGTGAGCAGATACTCGCTAATTCCCACCCATGCATGTCCGGCTCCGCACTGATAACATGGCGTCCATAACAACAAGGACAACCAGAGGCGTCATATTAATCATTCACCTCCGAGGACCTATGTGGTTCCATGTTCTCTTCTTCACATCGTGGTTGCAGGCCCTACGACAGGTTCAGTATTGGCTTTTGTTTTGATGGTGACTGTTACGTGCCGTTACGGCAACTGGCAACAATGGACATCCCCCCCTGTTCCAGATTTCGTTTAAGGTTCCCCGCCGTTTTTCTTCTCTCCGGTTGCATTTTATGACCGGTTTTCTGTGACGTTTTGACCCCCCCCAGCTGCGGTGAAATTTTTTTCTTTTTTTTTTTCTTTGTTGCCCCCTTTTTCTTTGGAGGCGACAAGATTTTTAAAACCTGGACGATATACTTTTGATTCTCAGGTTTTACACCGTCGCTTTGTGGACTTTGATTTTTCTTTACCATTACGTATGCTTTCACGTTCGCGTACTCTATGCAATGTTTTCACGTTTTTTAATATGAATCTCAGTGCTATATTTAAAGGTTTAACCCTTTCGCTGCTGAGGCTTTTCCCGCCCCTATGCTGAGGTCATTTTTACCTGTTTTGCGCATCATGTTTAAGCGTGTTTTGAAGGCTTATTTTAGTATATGACCCAGACATATTATATATCGTTCTTTCCGTCAGACTCAGTAGATTCATAATATGTCATTATTATATGTATACGTTATGTCATGTCTGTATATTATAACAAAAAATGCAATAAAATATGTATTTTCAACAATTTACAATGTGTAAAGTGTTTTTTTCCACATTTTAACATGCGAGCAATTGCGGTTATATTTTGTATGGGGTGCGCTTGTTAAAAAAATTAGAGATGGGGTCTCGTTACATTTTTTTTTGGGGAAAATGACACTATTTTTAACAAACGCACCGCATACAAAAATCGTTAGTGCAGCATCATTGTTCACATTATAATTGAAATGGGAACAATATTGCTGCATTAACAAACCAAAAAAAAAAAAAAAAAAGTGTTTATTTTTTTTTTTTTAATTTTTTTTTAATTTTTTTAAATTTTTATTTTTAATTTTTTTTTTTTTTACAAAATTTTTCACTTTCATGTTTGGTATCGTTGGAACGGCCATGCTCTGGCCGATCCAACGATACCAAAATTTAACCCCTAGCTGCCACGGATCGGGAGATAGGGAGTTCATTGGAACTCCCTATCTCCACAGTTGGTGGCAGTTAGGGGTTAAGTCTAGGACTGGCGTCATCGTGCTACGCACGATGATGCCAGTCCTCTGGGGGAGTTCCCGGAGGCTTGGCCGACATCCAAGATGTCGGCCAGCTCCGGGAAAGGATCGCGAACCGGCGCTTTTCAGCGCCGATTCGCGATCCAGCTCCCCAGGGGTTAATGCCAGGCATCATTTGGAAGGGCAGGCTGTGCCCTTCCAAATGATGCCTGGGTTAACCCCCTGTGCGCCGCCGATCGGGAGGGAGAGAGGTCCGAAGGACCTCCCCCCCCTCCCTTTCAGGCGCCTCCTCCGCACATGCGGGGGGGGGCGCCTGAATTAGGTGTCATCGCGCCCCCGCGATGACACCTAATTCTGGCGGCTGCTGGTCCGGATGCCGGGCTGACATCCAGGATGTCAGCCCGCACCGGAGGGGCCAGCGATCGGCCGGAACCCGGCCGAACGCTGACCCCGATGGGAGGACGCGCTCAGCGCGTCCTCCGCATACCAGCGGGACTGCTGAGGACGCGCTGAGCGCGTCCTCAGCAGTGAAGTGGTTAAACCACAGGGTTTGGGATCAATCATGCGATCCTCCAGATACAACTGAAGGTATGCAAATGTTCACCCCTATGATTTATTTAAATGGTTAAAGTACGATTTTTGTCTTGGAATATAGGAGGTTTAAATATTCTGCAGAAACGACGTATGGCATTGGCACTGACAGAGTTCCAGAGGCAGAGAGGTGATATATTGTTCCTTCAGGAGACCCACTTTAGGGAAGATTCGGCACCATCATTAACCTCGTGTAGCTACCCACAAGGTTTTTATAGTAATTATACCATCTCTAAATCTAGAGGGGTTGCTATATTGTTTGCCCGTCATATCCCATTTACTTGCACACACCAATTTACTGACCCAAATGGTCGTTTCCTATTTCTAAAAGGCTCCTTGGGTAATCGAAGTGTCACACTGGCTAATGTATACCTTCCGAATAAAGTGCAATGCGCAGCACTGAGAGCTATATTAACAAAACTAGGAAGGTTTACAGAAGGCCTCTTGATATGCGGGGGCGATTTTAATGTCCCGCTCGATTCCTTTAGAGAAGGTATATCGAGTTCCCCACAAATAGATCCCTCACTACGCCGCCGATTCCTATAACTACTTCACCAGCACCATTTGGTGGATGGGTGGAAGGTTCTTCATCCGTTCACCAAAGACTACACGTTCTATTCACCAGTGGCAAAATCTTATTCCAGGCTAGACACCTTTCTATTGCCTCACCACTAACTACACTACTTGAAGACAGCAAACATAGCCCCCATTACATGGTTGGATCATGTCCCGATTATTTTAGGCATTGATATTGACTCGATTCTCTCCCCGCAATGTGCATGGCGCTTAAACAAATCATTATTACGTGATGTGGTTTTACGCCAAGAGATACAGGAAGCTATACAGCAGTATTTTGTGGATAATGCCACACCAGAGATATCCCTATTGGTACTATGGGAGGCCCATAAATGTGTACTCACCAGGTAAACTTATCCAGCTGGGGGGCACGGCATAAAAAGGAACGACGTGCAACAATAGAAGACCTGATCCACAGCATCCATACTCTAGAAACAGCACATAAACTGACGCACTCTCTTGACACTTTCAAGGAACTGACTGAACAGAGAGCGAAATAGAACTATATTTTCTCACTACAGACAATGCGCTCACTACTTCTCACAAAACGGGCTTACTACGCGCAAGGCAACAAATGTGGCAAGCTTCTAGCCAACGCCCTAAAACAGAGACATCAGACCGCGTACATCCCGAAGATACAGGGGGGTGGGGGGTGACCTTTATCACCCCACTAAAGACATTACTGACATGTTTCATAGGTATTTCTCCTCACTTTATTCTTTAAGAGAAACGCCCCCTAATGAGGTAGACATACGCGCATATATGAGAGAATCTCTTTAGTCTCTCTTAACCCCCGATATGGCGAAGATTCTAGATGCCCCGTTCACACCAATTGAACTTTCCGAGGCATTATGCTCCACAGCCACCGGGAAAAGCCCTGGACCAGATGGCTTCACTGTGGCCTATTATAAAACGTTCTCTCCTACCTAAGCCCACACCTCCTTAATATGATTAATTCTCTAGACGAAAATAGTAGTTTAGACCCCTCCACTTTACGTGCCCATGTCACGCTTATCCCGAAACCTGACAAAGACCACACTTAAGTCAACAACTATAGACCAATTTCTCTACTAAATGTAGATGTGAAACTATTGGCAAAAATGTTGGCATCCCGTCTTAACCCCTTGATTCCGAATCTTATTCACCCAGACCAAACAGGCTTCGTTCCCACCAGAGAAGCTAGAGATAACAAGCATCGAGCCATTGCCCTTATACATTTAGCACACCCCTCTGACACTCCGACACTTTTTCTCTCCATCGATGCGGAAAAAGCCTTTGACCGCGTGGACTGGTCCTTTTTAACCGAAACACTGTCCTTTTTGGGCTTTGGACCAAGGTGGCTGGTGTGGATCAGGTCTCTTTATAGCAATCCGAGAGCCGCAATAAGAGTAAATGGAACATACTCACAAGATCTGCATATTCGCAATGGTACACAACAGGGCTGCCCCCTGTCACCCCTCCCCTCTTATTTATATTAAACCTGGAACCTCTCCTCCAAAGGATCAGAGATAACCCTCTTGTCACAGATTTCACTTTGCCATTCCACCATTACAAGGTAGCAGCATTTGCTGATGATGTTCTCCTTACCCTTACGAACCCATTATTATCACTAGACCACCTTATGGGCGAGCTTGACATATATGGTAAATTATCTAACTTTAATATTAACGAATCTAAATGTGAAGTGATGGGGTGAAGGTGTCGGATGAGTTATGAGAGACGGTGAAGCAGAAATTCCCCTTTCAGTGGAAGACTGATTCGCTCCATTATTTGGGAATCACCCTCCCTAAAGATCTGACCAACTTATAAAATGCTAATTATGAACCCCTAATGCGGCGAGTGGACCAGGACCTAAAATGACGGCGCCTTCCTAATGTCTCTTGGCTATCAAGGATTAACATCTTAAAAATGAACATACAACAGTCACACTATAAGTTCCTGGCTAGATGGTACCTCACACCGACTAGACTACGCAAGATTTTTCCATCCCCTTCAAATTCTTGTTGGCGGTGTAATTCGTCCACGGGTACTATCCTACATACAGTGGCAAGAAAAAGTATGTGAACCCTTTGGGATTACGTGGAGTTTTGCATGAATTGGTCATAAAATGTGCTCTGATCTTCATCTAAGTCACAACAATTTGAAAAACACAGTCTGCTTAAAATAATACAACACAAACATTATATGTTTTCATGTTTTTATTGAACAGAACATGTAAACATTCACAGTGCAGGGTGGAAAAAGTATGTGAACCTTTGGACTTAATAAATGGTTGACCCTCCTTTGGCAGCAATAACCTTAACCAAACGTTTCCTGTAGTTGCAGATCAGACCTGCACAATGATGTGGAGTAATTTTGGACCACTCCTCTTCATAAAACTGTTTCAGTGTAGCAATATTATTGGGATGTCTGCTGTGAATCGCTCTCTTAAGGTCATGCCACAGCATTTCAATCGGGTTGAGGTCAGGACTCTGACTGGGCCACTCCAGAAGGCGTATTTTGTTTTGTTGAAGCCATTCTTTGTTTAATTACTTGTATGCTTTGGGTCATTGTCCTGTTGCATCACCCATCCTCTGTGGAGCTTCAGTTGGCGGACAGATGGTCTTAAGTTTTCCTGCAAAATGTCTTGATAAACTCTGGAATTCATTTTTCCATCAATGACAACAATCCGTCCAGGCCCTGAGGCAGCAAAGCAGCCCCAAACCATGATGTTCCCTCCGCCATGTTTTACAGTGGGGATGAGGTTTTGATGTTGGTGTGCTGTGCCTTTTATTCTCCACACATAATGTTGTGTGTTTTTTCCAAACAACTCAATTTTGGTTTCATCTGTCCACAGAATATTTTGCCAGTAGTGCTGCGGAACATCCAGGTACTCTTTTGCAAACTTCAAACGTGCTGCAATATTCTTTTTGGACAGCAATGGCTTCCTCCGTGGTGTCCTCCCATGTACTCCATTCTTGTTTAATGTTTTCCTTATTGTAGATGTGTCAACAAAAATGTTAGCATGTGCCAGAGATTTCTGTAAGTCTTTAGCTGACACTCTAGGATTCTTCTTTACCTCATTAAGCATTCTGCGCTGTGCTCTTGCAGTCATCTTTACAGGACGACCACGCCTAGGGAGAGTAGCAACAGTGCTGAACTTTCTCCATTTGTAGACAGTCTGTCTTACCGTGGACACATGAACATCAAGGCTTTTGGAGATACTTTTGTAACCCTTTCCAGCTTCATGCAAGTCAACAATTCTTGATCGTAGGTCTTCTGAGAGCTCTTTTCTGCGTGGCATGGTTCACATCAGGCAGTGCTTCTTGAAAGCAGTAAACTCAAAACTGGTGTGTGTTTTTAAAGTGCAGGGCAGCTTTCAGCAACACATACAATAATATCACACTGATTGGACTCAAGGTTGGCTCACTCCTGGCTCCAATTAGCTCTTGGAGAAGTCATTAGGCAAGGGGTTCACATACTTTTTCCACCCTGCACTGTGAATGTTTACATGTTATGTTCAATAAACACATGAAAACATATAATGTTTGTGTTGTATTATTTTAAGCAGACTGTGTTTTTCAAATTGTTGTGACTTAGATGAAGATCAGAGCATATTTTATGACCAATTCATGCAAAACTCCACGTAATCCCAAAGGGTTCACATACTTTTTCTTGCCACTGTATATGGTGCAATTGTCCACTTATTAAACCGTATCTGGACTCTATTTTTCAGATGTTAAATGATATCACAACTATGGCAATTACTCCTTCACCACAAGTGGCCCTGTTTCATCTAGTACCTTATTCCCCCCTTACATATAGGAAATCATTAGCGATCCAACTGTTTAATGTGGCCAAGGCTCAGATTCCAAACAAATGGCGTTTGACGGACCCACCTACTGTCACGGACTGGAGGGATGCGGGCAGTGGAGGGAGTCTGTGTGATGGCGGAACAGTGCTACTCTTTAGACCAACAATATGACAAATACTTTGCCTTATGGTACTGGTGGTCAGACTTTTTGTCAAAACAGAATCCAAAACCATCAGGGGGTCCTTTATGAATCACCTGTAGCACCATGTCGTGGTAGGGGTTCCTCGAATAAATACAATTTACCTTATCTTATTGCATCCTACTGAAGTTCATCATAACGAGATGTATCTGAAAAGTTGAACTGTGTGTTTTGAGATCTATAATTATCTGTATTGACACCGACATGCCATACCAATTTTGTGGGATAAATTAGCATTGCATCGTTAAATCCCCTTTTTCCCTTACATTCCTTTTAGATTCCTTGTAAGATTTATCTTTGACAGCATTATTATATTACTTTTTGTAATTGTTTGGAACTATGTTGAAATGATACAAGTTTGCTAAATAAGAGTATACTGCTGAAAAGAGCAGCTTCTGCTAAAATGCATACTTTTGAAGTATTTTTGATCTCAATGTTTGTACTGTATCTTTTTGAAAACCAAATAAAAAGATATTAAACAAAAAGAAATGAGTTTAATCAAAAAAGTAAATTTAGAATTTTATATTTTTTCTTCTTTTTCTATTTCTACACCTTACATGGACATATTTGGTATTGGTGGAAAGGCCAGACTCTGACCTTTCCAATGACACCTCACATAACTTTGTGCATTGTTAAAATCAGAGACGCAGGTTTCCAAAGTACCCCCTGCACTCCTTGCAGTAGTGTGACGGTTTACACTTTTGATGGAACAATGCGTAATAATGCATTATGCCATCACCTCCACACTTGCTGGCATTGTGGTAAATGACAAGGTGTGTTAGTGCAGCATCACTGTTCACTTTATAAGAAATTTAGATTTTATTTTTTAAATTATTTATTTTTACATGGAACCTGCTGAGCTTTAGTATAATTGGAAAGGCCATGCCCTGGCCTTTCCAATGATACCTATTATGATCTATTATTGTTCAGGAGATATCCCCTTTTTGGGAAATTCCCTGTCTGGCCGCGGGGGGGTCCCTTTCTGACATCAGTAGGTGGGGGTAGGTCCCAGAGGTGGTTGTCAGCCACCTCAAGAAAACATCTGACATCAGCTCCGAGCACTGGATTGCAATAACGAGCTGAGTGTATCCTCTGCACACTAGCGGAAAAGAAGAGGATGCACTCACGGGTCGTCTGCAGTCAACTGGTTCATTGAACCCACCAGAGACTAGGACAGTAAATAGTGGAGATAAGATCTTTAGGGTATCTCTGGTTAAGGCACAAACCAGGTGGGCATAGTTCTGCAGTTTTATTAGTAGGTTGTGACGGAGCGACTGTACCCTAACTGAGTACCTCCGTCCGCGTGCTCTCTTCCATGTAACACAGTCTCCACCGTCGCCGGAGCAATCTTTCCTAACAGCTCCCCCAACTTTAACTTCAGTTTAAAGAAAGAGGCTCACCGTTGGAAATAAAACAGCAGAATGCTAGTTTATTCACCCAGACACATAGATACAGTGGAGGGTCAACCCCCTTTGCATACAACCAAACAGATAACATCACAGATCAAATAACTGCACAGGACCTTCAAACAATGGACAATGGGATTTCCTGGGAGGAGAAGGGGAGGGAGAAAGCAGGTACATACTAGAGGGAATGTACACCATATACACAAAAGGAGACTCTACAATAAATACACAAGGGAATAACACACAGACATCATAAGTGGCGTCTCTAGGGACAATATATGGGGGGGCACATAAGATACCACAGTCAAAACTACAGGGCACTAATAATTTTCACCACTAAATCCATACCACTGAAATAAACTAAAGTATATATAAATAAGATTTCAAAACCCCAGGGTAATGTGATGCAATGATACCTTTATGTTGTATTAACCTGATACAAAAATTCAATATTTTATTTGCTGCAATTCAGCAGGGACTCCAATTCTCGCAAATTACAGTGATCATTCGCTAAATAGGGAATTCACCATATTTTTCACGAAACGTGACAGAAAGCAAAGGCTCTAAAGATGAATAGACCCTTTAGAGTCTAACTTCCATAATAACCCCTAAAACTCCATTAAAGCAGGGAAATACAATAAAAATAATAAACAGTGTGGCATGTAGTCATTAACCCTAAAATGCCAATAATCAAGGGATAACATTAAATTAATACACTGAGTTTCAGGTTCCTGAACCGTGCCTTGGCATCCCCCTTCAAGTACTGTGCACCTGATCTGTGCCTGCACTTGAGGACAGCTTCCTTCCTGTGCTGCTCATTCGTGCACTGAAATCCATCACATATTCAGTTAAGAATACAAACACCATAGGTCACATGACTTACCTGAATAAAGGGCCACAGCCTCTCTCCTCCTTGCTCCAGCATTAGCAAACCACTACCAGTGAGAGAGGACCTATGCTGTGGCTTTCCTGCGTTATCCTGAACCTCAAACCTTGCCGTCATTACCAGTCTTTCCTGTGTCTCCATACCCACCAGTATCCAGTGTGTCCAAGATCCCGTTGTCCTGGTTTGTTTCTGTAACATTGGGGGCTTCCAGCCTCTCCAGTGTGCTTGAAGGCAGCATGTCTGATGCTGCTCGCTGACCAACACCCGGTTTAAATAGAGACAGGCAGGGAGGTGGCTGCATGAGGTGCGGCTTGAGAGGGGGGCGCGGTCTGGTGAAGGTCTTTAACCACTTGAATGCTAAGGACGCGCTCAGCGCGTCCTCAGCATTCCCGCTGGTGTGCTGAGGACGCGCTGAGCGCGTCCTCACATTGGGGTCAGCGTTTGGCCGGGTTCCGGCCGATCGCTGGCCCCTCCGGTGCGGGCTGACATCCTGGATGTCAGCCGCGCATCCGGACCAGCAGCCGCCAGCATTAGGTGTCATCGCGGGGGCGCGATGACACCTAATTCAGGCGCCCCCCCGCATGTGCGGAGGAGGCGCCTGAAAGGGAGGGGGGGGAGGTCCTTCGGACCTCTCTCCCTCCCGATCGGCGGCGCACAGTGGGTTAACCCAGGCATCATTTGGAAGGGCACAGCCTGCCCTTCCAAATGATGCCTGGCATTAACCCCTGGGGAGCTGGATCGCGAATCGGCGCTGAAAAGCGCCGGTTCGCGATCCTTTCCGGAGCTGGCCGACATCTTGGATGTCGGCCAAGCCTCCGGGAACTCCCCCAGAGGACTGGCGTCATCGTGCGTAGCACGATGACGCCAGTCCTAGACTTAACCCCTAACTGCCACCAACTGTGGAGATAGGGAGTTCCAATGAACTCCCTATCTCCCGATCCGTGGCAGTTAGGGGTTAAATTTTGGTATCGTTGGATCGGCCAGAGCATGGCGTTCCAACGATACCAAACACTACAGTGAAAAATTTTGTAAAAAAAAAAAAAATAAAAAAAAAAAAAAAAGAAAAAAAAGAAAAAAATTAAAAAAAAAAAATTAAACACTTTTTTGTTTTTTTTTTTGGGTTTGTTAATGCAGCAATATTGTTCCCATTTCAATTATAATGTGAACAATGATGCTGCACTAACGATTTTTGTATGCGGTGCGTTTGTTAAAAATAGTGTCATTTTCCCAAAAAAAAATGTAACGAGACCCCATCTCTAATTTTTTTAACAAGCGCACCCCATACAAAATATAACCGCAATTGCTCGCATGTTAAAATGTGGAAAAAAACACTTTACACATTGTAAATTATTGAAAATACATATTTTATTGCATTTTTTGTTATAATATACAGACATGACATAACGTATACATATAATAATGACATATTATGAATCTACCGAGTCTGACGGAAAGAACGATATATAATATGTCTGGGTCATATACTAAAATAAGCCTTCAAAACACGTTTAAACATGATGCGCAAAACAGGTAAAAATGACCTCAGCATAGGGGCGGGAAAAGCCTCAGCAGCGAAAGGGTTAAAAACCCACAGTTCCTTCTAAGCAGTGCCAGATCGTGGTTATCCATACCTGAGCTCCTTGTACCTGAATTCTCTCATGATTTAACCTGTTATTGACCTCTGCTTGTTTACTGACTATTCTGCCTTCCGTTGCCCTAGACTATTTTCTTGTACTACGCTTCTGCACTGATATCGACCCGGCTATTCCATTTGACTATTCAATACTCTGTATTCCTGATTCTGGCTCATCTGACTACCCCCGTGTTGCTAACCTGATTTGGTATTACGACATTGTCTTTGATTAACCCTTTCTGTCTAGCTAGTATACCTGGCCAAGTCTAAGGACCAGACAGTTAGGGATTCTTCTACGGCTACCCTGTTGGTAGCTTTTGGGCTCTGTGGAGTGTTGGGCTTTAAGGACTGCGTGGTGGGATTCAGGAACCGTGACAGTTTCCTGCTTCCCTATTGTCAAGCCCTATACGTGTCCTGTTTCTCACCTCCAAACCAATTGTTGTTCTGTTTGCTGCAGCAACTCGACGCTCAATGCACACTCCTGTACTGGTGCATCACCGCACCCAGGCTCAGTATCCTGCCACTTCGGTACCACCCCATACAAAACCTGACAGTGAGGTATGTAGCCTACCCTTTAACCCCTAAAATGCCATTAAGGGAAAACATGAAATTAATAAACTGTGGGGCATGCAGCCTATCCATTAACTCCTAAAATGCCAGTTATAAAGAGAAAACATGAAATATATACACTCTGAGGCATGGCTGTAAAGTGGGGGTTTCCGTCCACGTGCAGAATGCTCCCTTGAAGTCAGTATTCTGCAGAAGTCCCGCTTTTGGCCCAGAACGCAGTGAAACTCAGGCAATAACACTCACGAGATCCTTTCTCTTTCAACCCAAAATGAAGACTGACTGTTAATAACACAGAGACACACAGGTACAGTCAATCAAACAGATTACATCACAGATCAGCTAGCTGCACAGGACCTTCAAACAAGGAGATTTCCTAGGAGGAGAAGGGGGAGGGAGAAAGCAGGGTAGACAAAAGGAATTTATTATAGAAAGAAAGTACACAATAGAGAGAGCAGGTACTAATACAGAGGTCACAGTATACAGAGAGAAGGTACACAGAACACACAAACACCCTGAATCTAGAATTGTAGATACAGGGTGAATTTAACAAAGGAAAGAGCAGGAAAACAATATAAAACATCAGGCTCGCACCTCCCAAATACATTTCTAGGCCCATTTACTTCAAGTCCAAAGTGACGCATGTCACATATCTCCCTCCTTTGTGGGAGACTAACCTAGGAGAAGACCCAAAACCGGTTGATTTCCAGGTTAATCAGCATTAAAGCCTTTCTCATCTCACTGCTCCAGAAATGTCCATAAAGAATCACAGCTGAGCACAAGTCACTCACCCAGCCGACCCTGTCATCTTCTGTAGGAGGTTGCTGCTGCTGGAGAGAATGTGGGGTGGCTGGTGTCTCAGTCAATTGTTGGGGATCTGGGTCAACTGTCCAGCACCCAGTGGGCACACAGGTTAAAACCACAGCCCCATCCATGGCTGCAATGCAGATATCCTCCAGTGGTTGGGTCCAGAGAACACAGGTTCTCTGCTTTGCCACTGGCTCCTCATCCGAGGCTGTGTTGAGGTTTGCTGGATATGTGAGGCTGCTCTCTCTACAGAGATTCAGGCCATCTGAATGAGGGCAAAGACTAGCCACACCATGCCCCAACCCCAGCGCATCTCCCAAATCCACAGGGAGCTCCTCAGGCTTCTTGCAAAATAAAACAAGGTCCACGTCCTCAGTGACCTCTATCCCCTCAAGCTGAGGATCTCCCTTGTGGAATGGGAAGGAAGGCAGCCTCTTCCACTGCAGGCTGGAACAATTCTCCTTTTTCCAGATCCTCTGGCCGGTGTAATTCTTCAATGATGGCCTGCTGCTGGTTAGTCTCAGCTTCCAGCTGTGCAACCTTTACTTTTAGTTCTGTAACTGAAGCTTGGACCTCGGCCTATATCTTTTTGTGCAGCACTGTCTGGAGCCTCTCCTCTTCCAGCTGTTGGTGGGCAACATCCAGCATGCTCTCAGAGTGTCGCAACTGCTCACCTATACCTTGGCGTTGCTCGGTCTCCGCATTAAGCTGCTATTGAAAGGCGTTGACATTTTTCTCTCCAGGCAGTGATGGAAGCCTTAAATTCAGCCTGCAGCTCTTGGTACTGACACTCCAACTTTATAATCTGGGACTCCATGCAATACTTTTCCTCCCAGGCTTCCTGCACCTTTGAAACGCTGATGTCAACTGCCTCATCTCGCTCCCGAGCAGCATTCTCCTTGGCTCGCTCAGCAGCTTTAAGTAAACGCAGTAAACCAGTGATATCCACCCCCAGGCGCTGTACATTAGCCTGCTCATCGTCTCTGGATTGTTTTATCTCATCCAGCTCTCTCTTGCTCACGGTGGCAGAGTTTAGTTGGCATCTCAAAGTCTCTACCTTTCTTTGAAGCTGGTCACAAAGTTTGCATTCTCCCTCCAGCACCTCCTCAATTTCTTTCACCCATCTACCCCTCTGCTTCATTTTAGCCTTACTTGTGAAGGGTGGGTTGACAGTCACGGTTGGTGCGGAGGCATATTTCGTCTGGCGCTTGACGTTGGCAGAAGCCGATACTTCCATAATCCCCGGTCTCCGCCAATCCAAGCTTGTAGACGCCCTCTGCATCTGTGGTGTTGTGGTCAGCCAGTTCTCCTCCTGGCTATGAATGTCCCCTGGCTCAATCCAGTCTGGGATCTTGTAATTATTGTACTCCACATGGTCAAAATCCTCCTGTTCCAGCACAGTTCCCTCTTGTCGCAAGAAGCACACCTCATTCCATACAGTCTGGAATAGATCCATACTGGGGTTTGGTCCATATTTCCTGAGGCATCTCTTTACCTCCTCATGAACCTCCATCTCGCTCTGGGCTGCACACACTCGAGCCTTTGGTTACCAGCTCCTCCTGCAGCGATCTCTTAGATGTATGGATCCAGTTATAGGTAGCATAAAATCCCACAGCTGCCAGCCAATGTAACGTGGGGGTTTTCGTCCACGTGCAGAATGTTCCCCTTGAAGTCAGTATTCCGCAGAAGTACCGCTTTTAGCTCAGAACGTAGTGAAACTCAGGCAATAACACTCACGAGATCCTTTCTCTTTCAACCCAAAATGAAGACTGACTGTTTATTACACAGAGACACACAGGTACAGTCAACACATTTGCATACAATCAAACAGATTACATCACAGATCAGATAGCTCCGCAGGACCTTCAAATAATGATATTTCCTAGGAGGAGTAGGAGGGAGGGAGAAAGAAGGGTAAACAAAATTAATTTCTTATAGAGAGAATGTACACAATAGAGAGAGCAGGTACTAATACAGAGGTAACAGTATACAGAGAGAAGGTACACAGAACACACAAACACCCTGCATCTAGAAGTGTAGATACAGGGTGATTTTAACAAAGGAAAGAGCAGGAAAACAATATAAAACATCAAGCTAGTACCTCCCAAATACATTTCAAGGCCCATGTGCTTCAAGTCCAAAGTGACGCATGTCACAATGGCGCCTACCCATTAACTCCTAAAATGCCTTTAATAAAGAAAAAAATAAAATGTATACTGTGAGGGATGAAACCTGCCCATTAACTCTTTATTACTAAACCAAGGCAAAAATGAAAGTAAATGAAATAACAAATAGAGAGTATCTCCTAACTCGAACCAATGTAGTGAATACAACACTTCTACTATGATGAAGACTCAAACAACTAAAGTCACATACATGGATATATATATGAATTTCCTAATAGTCCACAGATGTTCATAAGTCCCACATATTTCCCAGACCACTTGATATAGGAACCATTTGGTAGGAAAACTTTAAAATGATGAAATCCTTGCCATCTTGGGGTACTTCAATCCTCAAAATACTAGAAACAAAAACAATAGTGCAGACAGCCAGATACCAAAACAATTAAAACATTTATTATGCTCACATTAAGAATACAAATAAGGCATATCAATGAGGATACTCAGTCTCGCTGCAATCCATATACAGTCAGGACAGATCTCACACCGACACCACCACTGTTAACGCGTTTTGTCCACAGATGGACTTCATCAGGAGCTTGGCAGACCCTGAAATCCCTAGCCCTTAAATACAATGATCAATTAAAATCCAAATAAAACCAACTGCGTCAATCTGGAATCGATCCTCAATCTCCGTTTTTGCGCAGGCGCATCAAAATGAAAGTAGACTGGGGACTCCTCCTCCAGCACTGCCCATTTACATGCACATCGATATGTCATCCGGAAAGGCCGACACTTTCCTGAGCATGTATATGACGTATTAGAAGGTGTTGAAATCACTTCTCCGCCATTTTCGAAAAGGAAAGAGCAACTGGAAACCTGCCGGGACACCTCCACCGTAATACAGCCAGTCCAGCGCTCCTGATATATATGCAATTCCAGAAAACATCCATTTAAAACAACGATATATAATAAGAAAGAGCGAAATCATTATAAATTTTGGAGATACAATATCTGGTTTCTCACATAATCCATAAGGACATACTTAGTATTAAACTGACAACGATTATGCGATATACACTACGAATTTATACATAATTCATTTTAAAAAACATGCCAAATCGATATCACTATTCAGACCAGCTGGATATAATAAAGGAGTTGATTAGGAAATGCGTATACGGATATACACTATACAGTGTGGGCGCTTGTTTATTTGATGAATTGATTAAAGTGCTATGTGGATTACTAGTAAATAGTCAAATGCAGCCTATAGTATGGTAAAAAACACATAAAAAACAACCAAAATATGTGTCAAGACTAAGACAAAGAGATGAAAAGGACCATACGGCGCATAAAATAGTGTATAAAATAGTGAGCAGCTGATTAATAGACAACTGGTTAATATTGGATAAAATGTAAAATATAAGTGAATAAAATGTGCTTTAAAATACCAAATAGAAATATTTAAGATGCATAGGAAAAAGAGTAAAATGTGCAAAAAGTATATATGGAGATAAGTCAATTAGTGCAAATGAGTGCTCAAAAGTGCAGCAGTTCAATACTCAAAGGAGTGTTGTTGATTGAAGACAAGTGTATCAATCTTCTCTGTGATGTGAGTATCAGATCTTCTCTTTAAAGATATCCCTCAGAGAGAAATAAAACATAAAGGCAATAATAGTGCAGATGGTCGTACTGGAATGGAGCAATTCAATAAAATCAATGTACCACTCACATTTATAGGAGCCTAAGGGAAATCCAGGCTCAAGGAAAATAGCTTGCGGCCAGATATAGGGTGGCACGTCCCTCCTTTCGTCTATGGTGGTTGCTAGATAAAGCAGAGAGAGTCGGGAGACGACACTCCCATAGCGTAACTCTGTGCGTATATGTGGAAAAATTTAATTAAAATTGATCACACTCACCAATTATAGAGCCTCTCAATGCCAGGCTCAAGGGATACCGCCTTGGGCTCTCTTAAGGTGGAGGCCCGAACCCCTTTCTTATTGCACTTTATGGACACTAAATACACCGACTGAGGAAGGCTTTTTTAGCCGAAACGCGTCTCGGTACAACTTGTCCAGGATTTTATTATTTCCAATAAATTTATTACTTTATATCTTGCATTCGCCACTTTTTCTCCATCTCCCTATTTTTTTGGATATCTGGACCAACTGCTGCTACACCAAAGGGGTTCGGGCCTCCACCTTAAGAGAGCCCAAGGCGGTATCCCTTGAGCCTGGCATTGAGAGGCTCTATAATTGGTGAGTGTGATCAATTTTAATTTAATTTTTCCACATATACGCACAGAGTTACGCTATGGGAGTGTCGTCTCCCGACTCTCTCTGCTTTATCTAGCAACCACCATAGACGAAAGGAGGGACGTGCCACCCTATATCTGGCCGCAAGCTATTTTCCTTGAGCCTGGATTTCCCTTAGGCTCCTATAAATGTGAGTGGTACATTGATTTTATTGAATTGCTCCATTCCAGTACGACCATCTGCACTATTATTGCCTTTATGTTTTATTTCTCTCTGAGGGATATCTTTAAAGAGAAGATCTGATACTCACATCACAGAGAAGATTGATACACTTGTCTTCAATCAACAACACTCCTTTGAGTATTGAACTGCTGCACTTTTGAGCACTCATTTGCACTAATTGACTTATCTCCATATATACTTTTTGCACATTTTACTCTTTTTCCTATGCATCTTAAATATTTCTTATGACGGAATGGAGATGTTGTTCCGCCTGCGGGTGTGCTCTATCTGCGTGACCCCGTCGCTTACCGCTGGCCCGACTACCGAGTGGCGTGCACTCGGCGTCTCGTGCGGCCTGGCGTGACCCCGGGGAGGGGTTAGCGGGCGGTGGAGGGGACCCCTGCCTAGAACCAGCCCGACCACTGAGCCATACGGCACTCAGCGTCCCGAGCAGCTGGTTCACTGACCTTGCGGGTGTGGGACGTCCGTGGGGATCGGATCTGCCAGCCGCGGAGGAATCTTCGTATCTTATGTGGGAAACGTTTCGGATCTTCTGCGGGAAACGTTTCCGATCCCGGCGCGGGTAAATCTTCGGATCTCAGTGGAGGACTCTTCGGATCGGGGACAGATGAATCTTCGGATCTTGCGGGATCGGCGAGGGATTCGGATCTTACCGCAATCCCTCGCAATACCGAAGCGCGGTACACGGCCGCGCCCTTCGGATCGGATCTCTCGATCTGGGAACCGAATCACCTTCCGCTGCGCCTCTGCCCTGATGCTCGATGCAGGCACAGAGCGCTCGGTTCGGTTCGGATCTGGGACACCGCACCCTGAGACCTCGAGGGATTCTCAGAACGAAAAGTACGGCGGAGAAAAAGACACATCAGTCGAGGCTGGATGCACTGCAAAATCTGCCTTTATTTTCCACAACACACGCATTTATCACTTTACACACTTATGAATACAATGGGGATCCCTGCCCGCCCACACAAGTCCCATTGGCCCTCGCTGGCAGGAGGCACCCTGGCCCCGATTCGTATTGGCCGTTACAAATCGGGGAGTTGCCGATTCGGCCATTTTACGATCCGAGTATTCTGATCTGGACCACGAGGTGATCAGAAAATGGCGGCGGGCGTGGCAGACAAAGGGAAAATACATTACGCAATAAACCAACGGGGAACACTTTATTACACCACACAATAATCACATCTAAATAAAAGTACTTATAAAACTAGGTGCGTGCCACCACACCCGAGTGTCCATAGTCACCATTGTCACTGTGCACCGCCCCTGGCTGAGGGTGCTGGGCCATTCCGTGACACTCCTCCCCCAGTTCGACGCACCTGGTCTGACCCCACCGGGTCATACCGGGGAAGTCGGTGCTCCCAGGCCCGTAGTCTGTCTGGGGAGGCCGGGTCACCAGGCCTCTCCATTTGGCCTTGCGGCCGTGCCAGCTTGGTCGGGACCCCACGTCCTTAGGGTTACCCCGGCTGGGCGAGAGGACATACGTCCGGGCCGGCGTGCCTCCTGTGTCCCCTCCAGGGCTACCGCTCACCCGGGGAACCCGGGTGCTAAATGCACACGCCCCGGGTGCCCAGGTCAGCCGTGGGAAGAAACCGTGGCTGCGTGAGGCCCCCCCTCCCAAGGGTTGCCGAAATGGGCAGAGGCCAGCGGCGCTCTGCCCCGTTGCCAGCTCTTCCACTGGATGGCCAGGTACGGACACGGCAACCGAAGGAGCAAGTAGGGCCAAACCTGACTGCTCTTCCTGGTGGCCGACAAGGGAGACAAATGGATGCAACCGCAGTTGCACGGGGTCATCCTCACTCTGCCCCTCGGGGCAAGTTGGGAAAAACGGGCAGAGGCCAGCGGCGCTCTGCCCTGGTGTCAGCTCTTCCGCTGGGTGGGGATCTCCTTGCAGGAGGATGGTTTCTTTCCCCCCCAGGCCCATCAGCAGTTGCGCACAACCCAGCCCGGGGGAACCATCTGTCTGCCCCACCTGGCAGACTTCGAGTAGTGGGCAGAGACCAGCGGCGCTCTGCCCCGTAGCCAGCTCTTCTGCTGGTTGGAGATCTCCTTGGGGAAGGATGGTTACTTCACCCCCCGGGGCAAACAATGGTTGCGCACAACCCAGCCCGGGGGAACCATCCGTCTGCTCCTCCTGGCAGACTTTGAGTAGTGGGCAGAGACCAGCGGCACTCTGCCCCGTAGCCAGCTCTTCTGCTGGTTGGAGATCTCCTGGGGAAGGATGGTCACTTCACCCCCCGGGGCAAACAATGGTTGCGCACAACCCATCCCGGGGAGACCATCCGTCTCCTCCCCCGCTGGACCCGTGGCCTCGGCCACCCTGTCCTCTTGCGGGGTGAAGGGGGTAACTTCCTCAGTCGAAACCCCCACGGGCACCCATGGGTCCGCCTCGGCCTCCCATAGGTCCCAAACCTGGGGACTGTCGACTTCCTCCGCCGACCCGTCCCACCACGGGGAGCTCAGGCTCGACTGCGGAACGCCGTCCAACAGTCTCCGATAAGCCACCTCGAGCTCCCACTCTCGCTCGGCTAGGGACTCCAGCTCCTCAAACACCGAGTCCCTGCTGTCTGACGGGATCTCCAGTTCCCGTCGCTCCAGGATGTCTTCCATCCGTTCCTCTGTCTCCTCTCCAAACTCGGGGTCGGCGGCCATGCCCTCGTAGAGCAGCCCCGTGCCTCCGTAGCGAGGCCCTGCAATGGAACTGCCTCCCACCGGGCGCGCTGTCGGAGAGGCGGTTAGCCACCGGAGCGCGCGGTACGCGGCGTCCAGTGCGATCTCCTCCTGCACCAGACTCCGGAGCTCGGCTTCCCACTCCTCTGGGGCCCGACCTTGCAGGAACGCTGCTCGCACATCGTACTGCACCCGATGGACGACAGCGTCGGAAGGAATGTACACACCATGGCAGTCCCGCTCATGGTCCAGAGCCTCGTACCACAGTTCCTCTGTGGACCTCTGGTCCTGCTCCAGGCCCTCCTGCAGCTCTCTTGCCAACACGGCCGTTATATCGGCGAAGGTGCCAGCGCAGGAGCACCGCTCCTCAATGGGGAATGTGGCGTCCTCAGATGCAGCTCCAGGCGGGCTGTGAGTCTCCATCCGAGGGTCGCTGGGATGAGTGACGTCCTCAGTACAGGCTCCAGGCGAGCTGAGAGTCCCGCAAGCGTAGTCACTGGGGGTTGCAGATTCCCCAGGTGAAGCTCCAGTCGAGCTGTGAGCCTCAACCCAGGGTTCCACGGGGTAGGGTTCGGGGTCCAAATCTTCTGGCTCTGCTCCGCGGAGCTCTGCCAACCGCAGCTCGTGCTGCCGGTCCTTTTCCTGTTCAACCTCCGGTAGAACTCCCGGATCACCCGGCATCTGTCCGCCGTCGCTGGGGCATCCCCGAGCAGGGCAATCCGACGCCGCACCTCTCGGAGGCCAGCATCTTCCTCCACCTCCGCGTGGACAGGGCTGGGGACGGGCGTCGTCGCCCCGTCCTGATCCATCCTAGTCAGCTCCTTGATCAGGGTCTTTCTCTTCTTGTTACCCGGCGTTCCTCCCCGGTTCTCCAACATCCCACGCAGGGTGTCCCGGTCATAATAGGTGTACACCACCATGGCGTAGGTCTCCTAGGGGCCTGCAGAGAGCGATCCCACCGCTGCCACCAGTATGACGGAATGGAGATGTTGTTCCGCCTGCGGGTGTGCTCTATCTGCGTGACCCTGTCGCTTACCGCTGGCCCGACTACCGAGTGGCGCGCACTCGGCGTCTCGTGCGGCCTGGCGTGACCCCGGGGAGGGGTTAGCGGGCGGTGGAGGGGACCCCTGCCTAGAACCAGCCCGACCACTGAGCCATACGGCACTCAGCGTCCCGAGCAGCTGGTTCACTGACCTTGCGGGTGTGGGACGTCCGTGGGGATCGGATCTGCCAGCCGCGGAGGAATCTTCGTATCTTATGTGGGAAACGTTTCGGATCTTCTGCGGGAAACGTTTCCGATCCCGGCGCGGGTAAATCTTCGGATCTCAGTGGAGGACTCTTCGGATCGGGGACAGATGAATCTTCGGATCTTGCGGGATCGGCGAGGGATTCGGATCTTACCGCAATCCCTCGCAATACCGAAGCGCGGTACACGGCCGCGCCCTTCGGATCGGATCTCTCGATCTGGGAACCGAATCACCTTCCGCTGCGCCTCTGCCCTGATGCTCGATGCAGGCACAGAGCGCTCGGTTCGGTTCGGATCTGGGACACCGCACCCTGAGACCTCGAGGGATTCTCAGAATGAAAAGTACGGCGGAGAAAAAGACACATCAGTCGAGGCTGGATGCACTGCAAAATCTGCCTTTATTTTCCACAACACACGCATTTATCACTTTACACACTTATGAATACAATGGGGATCCCTGCCCGCCCACACAAGTCCCATTGGCCCTCGCTGGCAGGAGGCACCCTGGCCCCGATTCGTATTGGCCGTTACAAATCGGGGAGTTGCCGATTCGGCCATTTTACGATCCGAGTATTCTGATCTGGACCACGAGGTGATCAGAAAATGGCGGCGGGCGTGGCAGACAAAGGGAAAATACATTACGCAATAAACCAACGGGGAACACTTTATTACACCACACAATAATCACATCTAAATAAAAGTACTTATAAAACTAGGTGCGTGCCACCACACCCGAGTGTCCATAGTCACCATTGTCACTGTGCACCGCCCCTGGCTGAGGGTGCTGGGCCATTCCGTGACATTTCTATTTGGTATTTTAAAGCACATTTTATTCACTTATATTTTACATTTTATCCAATATTAACCAGTTGTCTATTAATCAGCTGCTCACTATTTTATACACTATTTTATGCGCCGTATGGTCCTTTTCATCTCTTCAGCTGGATATAATGTTCGGAGTCGGTGTATCCAGAAAGTCTCTCTTCTGGACAACAAATTGATCCTATCACCACCCCTCCAATCTCCTCTGACATGTTCAATGCCACTATACAGCATGTTTTTTTCACTATAACTAACACATGAGTTACAGTGAACCGGTACTGAATGAGTGTAAAGTTGTCTTCTAATATTATTTTGATGTTCTTGAAATCTGATTTTTAGTTTCCTAGTTGTTCGGCCAACATATTGAAAGCCGCAAGGGCACTGAATAAGATATATTCAGCTTCCCTAAGCAAAGCTGTGAGGCATCGGTGCTTTAGACTATCTACGTCTGTATTTGACCAGTACTCACACAATGAAGTTCAGCAGATAGCTTCAACTCAGCAAAACTGACACGTAGAAAGATTAATCCAGTTGAAGAGTTTAATGATCAGACTGACAATCTTGTAATGGTGTACAGCAATGCAGGTAAAAAGACATTAGATTTGTCCAGCAGTTAGCACAGAATGGCTGCTATGTGACAAGGATGTAACTAACAACAAGACACTGAGCAGAGGGGTGGAAACTAACTGGATTCAGAAAGCTAGGGAAACCCAGAAGGGACAAAATAGCTATGAACTCAATAGCATGTAAGCAGCAAAGGCTGATTCAACACAAAACAGAAAATATACAATAAATCCTAAATCATGGGGCATGACAAGATAAATCACATATGAAGTAGAACATGTTATCTCACTCTTTATTACAAATTCCTCTCCAGTGGTAAAACTAATAAAATTTGGGACATGTCTAGGTAAAAACCGACAAGCTTTACAATTCCCACATATTTGGGTACACTGGGGACTATAATGGTTTTCAAATTCCCTGCTTTCCGATAAATAACAGTTGGATGAGTGGGTAACATATTACCCAAAATTGACACCGTATAGATCTTCCCAGTTGCTTATATCCCATACTAAAATCAGTTATAAAAGAATATTGAAATTTATTCTGGCTATCATACACTAAGGGCACTATTACACTCTTTGCGCAAAAACGCATTAATGCGAGGGGCAAAATCCTTTGCACTGAACGTCATATTACGACGTTCGTGCACATAATGCGCGTTAACGTCTAACGCAAGTGACCCTGCGTTAACCCTTTGCGAGCACAATTTAGTGCGCGCAGCCTATACTTACCGTTGTGAGCGCAAATGCGTTTGTGCTCTGGTGCACGCATGGTATTACAATCTTCGCACAGAATTTAATGGACAACGTTAGCGTGCATAATTTTAATGTCTTTGAAAAGCTGGTGGTAACGGCAAATTGTAACAACCTGACCGTACCAAACTGTGGATTCACAACGGAGAACGTCAATGCACACAAAAGTGCGCTGCATCCGCATAGTGGCCTGCGTGTGTGTGTGACGTGAGGGGAAAACACGCTGCAGTTATCCGGCCTACCTCACACCCACAAATCCAAAATTTTCCTGGTCTGCCTGGAGTGAACTTGGAGCTGCTGCTGTTCACTGTCACGTGCATCATGGACCTACCCACCCTTATCGCCGCAGTACGTGAGCACCCAGCGCTGTGGGACACGGTGTCAGGATCCCTGGCTGTAGCCATCCTGAAACCCCCCCTGGTGGTTCACTTCCATCCTGTTCCTGCCCTGCAGCCAGCAACCAGCATCCAGCAGTGTAAGAGTTAAACACCAAACACATGTGACTCACGAAATAAAGGGCTTTGCCTCGCACTCACACTTTGCTGGTTCATTACAGCTCATGCTCACGAAGAGTGAACATCGTTGCTTTGTTGCTACCTGATCCTGATTCCCCATTTCTGGTTCCTGCAATTACAACCATCATCCCCATCATCCTCTGCAATCAACCTGGTTAGTCTTTATTTCCATTCACCCTCCACCATCCATATCCTCTGTTTATCAGTGCAGACCACTGCATCCTGGGCTCATACCCCTGCCATCCAGGTGCCACCCCGGTGCCACCCCCACGTTTCCTGACAGAATGAACCAGCCTAATACTAATGAGCCCGCAGTGCTGCACTTAATGGTGGAGCTACTGAAAACCACCTTCCAGGAGCTATTCAAGAACCTGGCTGATACCCTGATGCAAATGCTGCAAACTTTTCTGGGCACCTCAACTAAGGTGTGCGCTCCTCCAAATAAACACCATGATCCCTTGTCTCCTGAAGAGCGTGACAAAATAGTAATTTGTGCCTGTACTGCGGGGCAGGATCACACTGGATATCGAATTGCCCAGAAAAAAACCCCAGATCAGCATTTGTCAAACCAGCACCGGTTTCCAAACCAGCTGCAACTTCCAAGCACGCTCAGGTGCGTAGTTCTCCGAAGCAGTCCCAGGCTTCCAGGCCTGCTACAGCCAATGTGTATACACCTGCTTCTATGAGACCTGCCGTTCCTAAGCCGGTACCCCTACCCAGACCGGCCCCCAAGAGATTTCCTGAACCCAAACCTGCACCTCGAACAACTCATGCACCTACACCTGTCCCCAGACGAACTGTACCTGCTGTATCCAGGCATGTGACATCTCTGGAGGTCAGTTCAGAAGAGGAGTATGCGAACCCTGTAATGCCTATGGAGACTGATTACACTGTGCCCATAGAACCTGTCCTTCCCATGGATCTGGAGACCACCGTACCTGTGGAGACAGATTTACCAACCCCTATGGAGATCATGTACATGCCAGTTTCTACTGTGACACAGATCCCTTTCAAACAGGTAATGAAGGCCAGGCTGAAGAAAGCCCAGAAGATTAAGAACTCCCTTATGGCGATCACAACTCCCATCACTCCCAGCCAGCACAATCTGCCGCTGTCTTCCTGTGTTTCTTCCCTGCCTGAATATAACCCAGAGGACATCGCTGTCTCTGAGGAGAGCCCACCGAGACAGACAGCCCGACGCTCAAAGGGACCCCCAGGTCAACACCAGGGGTCTGACACCCCTATAAAGGCATGGCGAGGCTTCTGTTCTTCATCCAGCGATGGATCTGTATCAGAAAGGGATTGTGGCTGGGAAGAGGATGAGGGCATTAAGTCCTGGCTGTGCGACTATCCTTCCCTTAGTGATGGATCATGTTTAGAAGGGGAACCGGGAGAAATGGAGAAGATGCCTACTCTGATGCCTTCTTCCTATGTGGGCACCAGGTTCGAGGGTGACTCCACCTCCTATCTCTTGCCCTCTGTCGCCAACACCAGACGTTCCAGGGACATTCCTGTTGCTCCAGATTCCTTACCTGAGGATCCAGCTCCTTAGACGGTGCAGGGCATCTATGCTATACCCACCTTCGTGCCATCCGATTACGTGGGCACCCTCATTCCTGATGCATCACCTATGAGAAAACAGCATAACCCCAGGATCCCTAAAGACTCTGATGTGGACTTTATTTTATCTCGTGATTGCTTTTCACCCATTGCGACTGAAGACGATGAAGAGAGACTGCCATCTGGGTACATGGGCACTCTCCTTCCCGAGGTATCTGCTATCCACAAGAAGACCAAGACCAAGGCACGGCGGCGTCAGAGTAAGGCACGTGCCCAACCCTGTACTACCACTCCTGACCCTCGTTCTGCCCTCCAGTGGTGCTACGACTATTGGAAACAGCACCCACTAGAGTGACCCGTGCCTGGTCATGGGCAGTCCTGCTGCCATCCTTGGTCACTCGGAGCGTGACCTGAAGGGGGAGGTACTGTCAGGATCCCTGGCTGTAGCCATCCTGAAACCCCCCCTGGTGGTTCACTTCCATCCTGTTCCTGCCCTGCAGCCAGCAACCAGCATCCAGCAGTGTAAGAGTTAAACACCAAACACATGTGACTCACGAAATAAAGGGCTTTGCCCCGCACTCACACTTTGCTGGTTCATTACAGCTCATGCTCACGAAGAGTGAACATCGTTGCTTTGTTGCTACCTGATCCTGATTCCCCATTTCTGGTTCCTGCAATTACAACCATCATCCCCATCATCCTCTGCAATCAACCTGGTTAGTCTTTATTTCCATTCACCCTCCACCATCCATATCCTCTGTTTATCAGTGCAGACCACTGCATCCTGGGCTCATACCCCTGCCATCCAGGTGCCACCCCCACGTTTCCTGACACACAGCCAGTGTCCTTTATAAGGACAAGGAAGAGAAGGCAAGTGCGTGGACTGCTATCACCAAGGTGTTATACCCGGCGTTTGACACATGGTCTGCTCAGGAGCAGAACCTGCATAGTGAGTATACGATTATTTTATTCATAATCAAATGCATATTGAATGTAAAATTAATGGATATGGCAAACAAAATGATTATCGTCACATGTCAAATGCACCCCAGCTGCCAGGGCACCTGACCTGCTTCTCTCATAAAATCATTAGTTAGAGCATCACGCAACCTGTTGCTGTGTGTATTTACAGGCATACAGGGTAATTCAAAGAGAATCGAAAAGTCACTGCACGTTCGGTGACTTTTCGTTCTCTTCAACTCGGCGATCCCATTACCGCGATCCTATTACGGCGACCCTGCGGTGTATTCAGCAAGCACCACAAGGCCGTCGTAGTGCAGGGAAAAGCAGCCGCAAACCCGATGAACATTCACCACAAAACCCATGGAAGGCACACCGAAACCCCACAAAAACATCTGGATGAACCCACTGAGCACGACGGAAAAACTCAAGCATGAGCCGATCACAGCGCAGAGCAGCAGCCGGAAAAACCCGACACAGGAAAAGATGAATGGAGTGAAAAAAAAATAAAACACAGCACACTTGAATGTTTGAAAAGTGAAAGGCTGTTTGCAAAGAAACTACAGAGCGAAAATGTCAGAAATTTACATATAAAATCCAATGAATGTAATAAAAAGGGCAGAAAAAAGAAAAAACAATATAAAAAAAGAAGAAAAAAAAGAAGAATAAATGTTGATAAAAAAATGCCTAAAAGATCCTAAAAAAATCTATATATAAAGAGACTTTTTACTGCAGAATATTTTAATCAACGGTTTATTAGATATTGAAGTAATAGGTGAATATTTGTAACATTGAAGCAGTGGCGTAGCGTGGGTGGGCTGGGGGGGCCGTGGCCCTGGGCGCAGTTTTGTTAGGGGTGCATAATTTCAAAAGAAATTTGCGCCCCTAAAACTTGAGGCCCGGACTGACCCGCCGGTCCCTCGGGTGCCGCCCAAGGGCCCGCGGGTTGAGGGGACCCAGATACCGGGCAGCAGGAGTGCCTGCCCGGTCCTGAACAGTGAGTCCATCCGTGTTGAAGGGGATGCGGCTGCGTGTAGGCGCAGCCGGTCACGTGGTCTGGCTAATCAGGTGGTACTGAGTCTCTGTACCACCTGACTGGCCGGACCGCGTGACCTGAGCACGCAAGCAGCCACCTCCCCTTCAACACGGACAGACTCACACGCTGTTCAGGACCGGGCAGGCACTCCCGCTGCCCGGCATCTGGGCCCCCTCAACCCGTGCTGGATCCGGAGCTGGGGCAAGTATCCATGTGAGAGCTGGCTGCCGCTGGGGCAATATGCAGGTGAGAGCTGGGGGCAAATCCATGTGAGAACTGGGGCAAATCCATGAGCTGGGGGCAAATCCATGTGAGAACTGGGGCAAATCCATGAGCTGGGGGCAAATCCATGAGCTAGGGGAAAATCCATTAGCTGGGGCAAATCCATGAGCTGGGGCAAATCCATGAGCTGGGGCAAATCCATGTGAGAACTGGGGCAAATCCATGTGAGAACTGGGGCAAATCCATGAGCTGGGGCAAATCCATGAACTGGGGCAAATCCATGAGCTGGGGAAAATCCATGAGCTGGGGGCAAATCCATGAGCTGGGGCAAATCCATGAGCTGGGGGCAAATCCATGAGCTGTGGCAAATCCATGAGCTGGGGGCAAATCCATGAGCTGGGGCAAATCCATGAGCTGGGGCAAATCCATGTGAGAACTGGGGCAAATCCATGTGAGAACTGGGGCAAATCCATGAGCTGGGGCATATCCATGAGCTGGGGCATATCCATGAGCTGGGGCAAATCCATGAGCTGGGGCAAATCCATGTGTGAGCTGGGGCATATCCATGAGCTGGGGCAAATCCATGTGTGAGCTGGGGCAAATCCAAAAATATTTAATTTTCCTTACATAGTTGTTGGTGTCATTAATTATTGAGTATGTGTGCTGGAATGTGATGCCTGAGGTTGTATGCGTATGCATGTGCAAATGGGCTTGTGGGCATATCACAGTGGACAGTATGGGCTCTGCACACGAAGCACATGTCTGCTGACTGGCAGCGAGGTTGACAATGCTAGTGTTGAGAGTACTTACCGCAACGTGATGACCAGCATCTCCTCCGGTGGTATGGCGACCCTGCCGTCAAATGTCGGCGACTCTGCCGTGTATTCAGCAAGCATCACAGGGCCGTCACAGTGCAGGGAAAAGCCGCTGCAAACCCGACGCACACTCACCAAAACCCCGCCAAAACATCTGCATTAACCCTGCCAAACACACCGGAGAAACCCGAGCAGCCACCGAACACAGCACAGAGCAACCGCCGGAAAAAGCTGACACCGCAGATGAATGGAGTGGAAAGAAAAAGTATGGTTGAATGTTAGAAATTTATTGAGATGTGCACCGCAGAAAAGTTTGTTTCTGTATTTGTTCTGGTGGGTTTTTTTTTCGTCTCTGGTCGTTTTGGTGATTAGGGTCATTTTTGATGTCTGGATCATTTCAGTGATTCAGATCATTCGAGTGATTTGGTTCAGTTTGGTTTGATATCGAATTTCAAATTGATATCAAAAACATTTCAAAAGGTGTTAGAAAAATCCTTTAAAAAAATACAAATAAAGAGACTCTTTACTGCAGAATATTATAAGCATCAGGTTTAGATATTTAATTAAAATGGGAATATTTTTAACATTGAAGCCTATGGGGTAAAACATTTCCCACACCTTTAACATTGAAACATTTCCCACACCTTGTTACTAAAACATTTCCCACTGATTTGCCACTGTAGAGGTACTGCCCTGAAGTGTGCAGATTCATATGCTGCATTGAAACCTATGGGTTAAAAAGCCTTGTTTCTTTACAAAAGCTTACGACACCTAAAACTTCACCCAAAAAAGTTCTTAAAATATGTAAAAAGAATAAACAAGTAAAGGAACTGTCATTCTATTGGTAGTAAATCTACTTCCCATTCTCAAATAAGCAATAAAAAACAAATAATTAATTTAACAAATAATTTTTATTGAGAAACATATGTAGAGTTGGAGAACTTTACGTTTGTCAATGGGACACCAAAAACGGCATGATGTAAGGATCATTGTGACATATATAGATTCTACTGGGTATAGACGCCAGTCACAAACCTAAAATATGATGACAGTCGCCTGTGAGTGGATGGATTGAACGCATCCGTTAACATCAAGGAACCCTTTTGTCATTCCATGTGGCGACACAAGTCAAGAAGTATCATCACTTTGAAGATATAAATATGTTACAATCCCTAATGATACATTAGTGGACATTTAGAAATTATGATTTCATGCACAATCATTTCTGACATTGCAGGAAATGTCCTGTGAGATAAATACATTTATTTTATTAAGAACAAACACCTCTAATAATTTTTTGCTAGGTACATTGTCAGTTACCAATATGCATTGCCACAATTCTGTAGACGTGATGCAAGAATTGAGAATTATCAAGTGGGAGCAGCAGACCCCCATCATGTGCATGATTTGTGCCAGAGACATTTGTCATGTACATCATCTGTGTGTCTCGCACAAATCCACATGCATGATCCTGGTGCTAGGTTTTGAAGGATGTGGTAATGATGAGAATACACGTGACACTCTGTAAAATCTAGCATCACAACATAGAGGATAAATGTTCACCATACAACATGTATGATGTGTGTATCATGTCATAGCACCATATGCTGTACGTCAGAGTGTGATGTGGCATATTGCAGTATAGCACATCATACCATGTCACATACCATTTAACCATGTCACATAACCTGTTGTACAGTTGTGATACAATCATTAGCAAACATTGGTGAGGACACAGGTGTCAAAAAGTAGGAGCTGCAAGGTGAAACTCAGGTGCAATATCCCAAAACTAGTATGACGGAATGGGTGTTGTCCGCCTGCGGGTGTGCTCCTATCTGCGTGCCCCACAACGCTTACCGCTGGCCCGACTACCGAGTGGCACGGCACTCGGCGTCTCGTGCGGCCTGGAGTGACCCTGGGGAAGGGTTAGCGGGCGGTGGAGGGGACCCCTGCGTGGAACCAGCCCGACCACTGAGCAACACGGTACTCAGCGTCTCGAGCAGCTGGTTCACTGACCTTGTGTGTGTGGGAGCGTCTGCGGAGCGGCCTTCCAGATACGGGGATCGGATCTTCCCCGGATGAATATTCGGATCTTATGTGATCTCAGTCGGATGAATATTCGGATCTTATTGGAAATCTCCGTCGAGTGAATATTCGGATCTACTCACTCCGCTCGATATACCGAAGCGCGGTAGACGGGCCGCGCCCTTCGGATCGGATCTCGGAACCTCGGTCGAATCTTCTTAAGACCGATGACCATACGCCGCACCTCTGTCCTGATGCGAGATGCAGGCACAGGGTGTTCGGTTCGGATCTTATCTCTGGACGCCGCACTCTGAGACCGCGCGGGATCTCAGAAAATACGGCCGAGAATAAAAGTCACCAGACGAAGCTGAATGCACTAGTCAAACTGTTTATTTTTTAAACAACACATGTATTTATAAACATTTGCACAGAGTCATAACAATGGGAATCCCTGCCCGCCCACACAAGTCCCATTGGCCCTCGCTGCCAGGAGGCACCCGGGCCCCGATTCGTATTGGCGGTTACGAATCGGGGAGTTGCCGATTCGGAACCGGATGGTCCGAATCGACCATTTTGCGATTCGACCGGATGGTCCGAATCGGCCATTTCCCGATCCGATCATTCTGACCGGATCCACGAGGCGCTGGGCAAATGGCGGCGGGCAAGGCACACACAAAGGAATTTTCATACATTTCACAATACACAAATGGGGACACTTTTATTACACCACACACAAAACCACATCTAATTAAAATATAAACGGAACTCCGTGGGTGCAACGGCCCCTAACAGTCTATGGGCAAAACCCCGTCACCATGAACCGCCCCTGGCTGAGGGTGTTGGGCCATTCCGTGACACTCCTCCCCCTTCCCACAGTCCGACGCATCTGGTCTGATCCCCAACGGGTCATACCGGGGAAGTCGGTGCTCCCAGGCCCATAGTCTGTCTGGGGAGGCCGGGCCACCAGGCTTCTCCATTTGGCCTTGCGGCCGTGCCAGGTTGGTTGGGGCCCCACGTCCTTGGGGTTACCCCGTCTGGAAGAAGGGTCATGTGGCTGGGGAGGAGTACCGCCTGTGTCCCCTCCGGGGAAATCTCTCACCCGGGGGAAACGGGTGCTAAATGCACGCACCCCGGGTGCCCAGGTCAGTCGTTGAAAAGAACAGTGGCTGCGTGGGGACTCCGAGCCAAAGAGTTGTGGAGATGGGCAGAGGCCAGCGGCGCTCTGCCTCGTGGCCAGCTCTTCTGCTGGGGGGATAGGTACAGAAATGACCTCCCGGGGGTCAAGGAAGGGCACCGACTGCGGGGTCAGCAGCTCGGAAAAACCCGGCTGCTCCTCAGGGCTGTCAAAGATTGGGCAAAGCCCAGTGACACTCTGCCCCGTTGCCAGCTTTTCTGCTGGGGGGGTAGGCACAGAAACGACAATCAAGGGGTCAAGTGGGGTCAACTCCGGCTGCTCTTCAGGGCAGTCGGAGAGTGGGCAGAGGCCAGCGGCGCTCTGCCCCAATGCCAGCTCTTCTGCTGAAAAGGGGGGTGCCGGAACAAAGTCCCGGGGGTCAAGGAAGGGTACCGACTGCGGGGTCAGCAGCTCGGAAAGACCCGGCTGCTCCTCAGGGCCGTCAAAGATTGGGCAGGGCCCAGTGACACTCCGCCCGGTTGCCAGCTTTTCTGCTGGGAGGGTAGGCACGGAAACGACAACCAAGGGGTCATGTGGGGTCAAGCCCGGCTGCTCTTCAAGGCGGTCAGAAAATGGGCAGAGGCCAGCGGCGCTCTGCCCCATTGCCAGCTCTTCTGCTGAGCAGGGGTCTCCCTGCGGAAGGGTGGTTCTATCCACCCCCCGGCCAATCAGTGGCTGGGAGCAACCCAGTCCGGGAGAACCACCTGTCTGCCCGCCCTGGCATGCTGTGGGGGTGGGCAGAGGCCAGCGGCACTCTGCCCCGTGGCCAGCCCTTCAGCTGGGTGTGGCTATCCTGGCGAGAGGATGGTTTCTTCACCCCCCGGGGCAATCAACGGCTGCGCACAACCCAGCCCGGGGAGACCATCGGTCTGCTCCTCCTGGCAGCCTGTGAGCAGTGGACAGAGGCCAGCGGCACTCTGCCCCGTGGCCAGCTCTTCTGCTGGGTGGAGGATAACTTTCTCTGCTTCTAAGGGTGGGCAGAGGCCCGCGGCACTCTGCCCCGTCGCCAGCTCCTCCGCTGGTCCCGTGGGCACGGACACCGTGTCATCCTGCGAGTTGAAGGGGGTAGCTTCTTCTGCTGGGGCCCCAACGGGGACCCATGGGAGCATCTCGGCCTCCCATACTTCCAAGTCCTGTGGACTGTCGGGTCCTTCCGCCGACCCGTCCCAGTACATGGGACTCAGACCCGACTGCGGAACGCTGTCCAACAATCTCCTGTAGGCCTTCTCGAGCTCCCACTCTCGCTCTGCTAGGAACTCCAGTTCCTCGAACTCCGAGTCCCTGCTGTCGTACGGGAGCTCCTGTTCCCGTCGCTCCAGTATCTCCTCCGACCGCTCTTCTGTCTCTTCTCCGAACCCAGGGTCTGTGGCCATGCTCTCGTAGAGCAGCCCTGTGCCACCATAGTGGGGCCCTGCGGTGGAGGCGCCGTCAATGGTGCGGGGTATCAGGGGGCCGGCAAGCCACCGGAGCGCGCGGTACGCGGCGTCCAGTGCAATCTCCTGCTGCACCAGGTACTGGAGCTCTGCCTCCCACTCCTCCGGGGCCCGATCTTGCAGGAACGCTGCTCGAGCGTCATACTGCACCTGGTGGATGACAGCGTCGGAGGGAACATAGACGTCATGGTAGTCCCTCTCATGGTACAGGGCCTCGTACCAAAGTTCCTGGCGGATCTTGTCCCACCACTCGTACCCGGTGGGCTCCACTGTGGACCCATGGTACCGGACCAGGCCCTCCTGCAGCCTTCTTGGAAATTCCGCCCTCGAGTCCGTGAGGGTGCTGAAACAGTGGCACTGCCACTCGCTGGGGGGTGTGGCGTCCTCGGATGCAGCTCCAGGCGAGCTGTAAGCCTCCACCCAAGGGTCGCTGGGATGTGCGTTTTCCCCCATACAGGCTCCAGGCGAGCTGTAAGTCCCGAAAGGGGTATCGCTGGGGGGGGTAGGTTCCCGGGGTGAAGCTCCAGTCGAGCTGTAAACCTCGACCCAGGGTCCTACGGGTTTGGGGACGGGGTTAGAAAGTTCACGCATTCTTGCACTGAGCGCCGCCATCCGCAACTCGTGCTGATGGTCCTTCTCTTGCTCCTCGCGGTCCTTGTCCCGCTCCTCACGCTCCCTGTCCCGCTCCTCTTCCTGCCGGACCTCCTGGATCACCTTGCTTATGTCAGCCTCCGATGGGGCAGCTCCGAGTAGGGCGATCCGTTGCCGTGCCTTTCTGACGAAGGCATCTTCCGTTTCCTCTGCGAGGACAGGGGTGGGGGCGGGTGGCTTCACCGTCGCTGCGCCCACCCGGTCTAGGGCCTGCAGCTCCTTAATCAAGGTCTTCTTGCGTTTAGAGCCTGGGGTACCTCCCCGATTCTCCAGCATGCCCCGCAGGGTGTCCCTGTTGTAATGGCTGTACACCGCCATGGTGTAGGTCTCCTTGCTGGGGGGTTGCAGAGAGCGATCCCACCACTGCCACCAGTATGACGGAATGGGTGTTGTCCGCCTGCGGGTGTGCTCCTATCTGCGTGCCCCACAGCGCTTACCGCTGGCCCGACTACCGAGTGGCACGGCACTCGGCGTCTCGTGCGGCCTGGAGTGACCCTGGGGAAGGGTTAGCGGGCGGTGGAGGGGACCCCTGCGTGGAACCAGCCCGACTACTGAGCAACACGGTACTCAGCGTCTCGAGCAGCTGGTTCACTGACCTTGTGTGTGTGGGAGCGTCTGCGGAGCGGCCGTCCGGATACGGGGATCGGATCTTCCCCGGATGAATATTCGGATCTTATGTGATCTCAGTCGGATGAATATTCGGATCTTATTGGAAATCTCCGTCGAGTGAATATTCGGATCTACTCACTCCGCTCGATATACCGAAGCGCGGTAGACGGGCCGCGCCCTTCGGATCGGATCTCGGAACCTCGGTCGAATCTTCTTAAGACCGATGACCATACGCCGCACCTCTGTCCTGATGCGAGATGCAGGCACAGGGTGTTCGGTTCGGATCTTATCTCTGGACGCCGCACTCTTAGACCGCGCGGGATCTCAGAAAATACGGCCGAGAATAAAAGTCACCAGACGAAGCTGAATGCACTAGTCAAACTGTTTATTTTTTAAACAACACATGTATTTATAAACATTTGCACAGAGTCATAACAATGGGAATCCCTGCCCGCCCACACAAGTCCCATTGGCCCTCGCTGCCAGGAGGCACCCGGGCCCCGATTCGTATTGGCGGTTACGAATCGGGGAATTGCCGATTCGGAACCGGATGGTCCGAATCGACCATTTTGCGATTCGACCGGATGGTCCGAATCGGCCATTTCCCGATCCGATCATTCTGACCGGATCCACGAGGCGCTGGGCAAATGGCGGCGGGCAAGGCACACACAAAGGAATTTTCATACATTTCACAATACACAAATGGGGACACTTTTATTACACCACACACAAAACCACATCTAATTAAAATATAAATGGAACTCCGTGGGTGCAACGGCCCCTAACAGTCTATGGGCAAAACCCCGTCACCATGAACCGCCCCTGGCTGAGGGTGTTGGGCCATTCCGTGACAACTAGGATATGTATTAATGAGAGGCCTCAGCGAAGTTGTAAGACATGGTTTAAGCAACATACATAGCTTTGTATAGAGAGCTACATAAATGAAATACGCCATCAATTGGGCACACAAATTAACGTAAACCTAAAGAACGATAATAGAAAACAAAAACCTCTCACTTCCTCCTAGGCTTCTTGGCACCACGCAGTGGCTGCCCCTAGAGGTTGAAGCTGAGGCACTGGGCTGGCTGGCTGTTAGACGGGTACTGCACCTGGTGGCTGGTGCTGGAGGCTGTGGTGCTGGAGGCTGTTCCTGGGGTGCTGGTGGTGATGTTCTGGAGCGCTGCTGCTCCAACATATAATATGTTGCACAGGCGGTTCAGGCCTGTGGACATTTTCCCCCTCAGTAGCCGCATCTCATTGATGCCTCTCAGAGACAGATGGCACCCGGCCTGCATCTCCCGCTGCAGCCCATGGATCTTCTCCCCCAATATAGCAGTTGCCTGCTCCCCAGCATGCTGGCTCTGCAGCACGTCGGCCATGTTGCCCAGGAGCTGCTGCAGTATGGGATTGGTGGCTAATGCGGCTATTGTGGCTGGTAGCTGTGGTCCAAGCTGGGACCGAGCCTGCTGCTGGGGTTCAGGCTGCTCCTGGGGTTGAGCCACAGCATGCGGGACAGGGTGGCCTCGGCGCTGTGTTCCACGCAGATGCGGAGGTGATGGGGTGGCCACTGAGGGGCCTTCATCTGTGTGCTCCAGTCCAGCTTCCTCCTCAATATCAGACACATCACTGAGGTCTCGCTGGTGAACCCTGGGAGCAGGTGCTGTTCTTGGGGCTGACTGGCCATCAGATGTCGTAGCTGTGAAGAGAGGACAGGAGAACATGAGTGCAATGCTCAATACACTGTTGGATGTACAATAATTAGCAAAACATTAAAGTGTCAGACACAGGTGCCAGCATGATTTCAGGTGCAAATAAATGTGAACCCATGTCTACCTGCAGGCCTTTCCTTTAACACATGTCAGGGAGAGGTATATGAGATCTGTAGATTCACACCTGCACACTTGACTCCTTGATATCTTGAACTACTGTACAATTCCCATGTGGCTCTGTCAGCCTAACGGGTGACTGAGCATCATGGGTTATGTAGTTCCCAAATCATCAGGTAGCCAGGTTTTCCAACCCCTGCATCAGACACGTTGTACAGGGCCCTACTGATATCTAATAAGAATGAGACGCATCCCACCCACTAACCAAATACACATTTAACCCTTTCTTGCCTCAACATCTTTGACCTCGTTTTCAATCACAGTCATATCCACTCTGTTCTGGCATTTCCCCCATATCACCTGCAAACAGGACTATATCATCACATTATTGTCTATTTCTCAGTTTCAGGCATCCTGGCACCTTCGAATATATTTGGAGTACAAGTCTCATGGTGCACAGTGTAGCAATTGGGTGACAGGGCATCATGGGAAATGTAGTTCCCAAATCATCAGGGAGCCAGGTTTTCCAACCCCTGCATCAGACACGTTGTACAGGGCCCTACTGATTATGGATGGGCTGGCGGTTCGATCCGAACATGAGTTTGATTCAAACATTGCCCGTTCGGGGAACATTTCCGCGTGTTTGGTTCGAGTTTGTCCACAATGCACCACAATGCACTTTTCCACTGGCCTGAAGCTTGTAATTGGCTACAGCCTTGCACCTGACCACAGGTCAGGTGCAAGACAGGTGCAAGACTATGCCAATCAGGGCTCAGAGTCCTGACTGGGCAAATTTTGCCCAATCATGGGCTCAAAGAGCTAAGTCCCGCAGCACACTATATAAGGCTTCCCCGCAGCCCCAGCACGTGTTTTTTTTGCAGGAGTGAGAGGAGATTGTTCTTTTATGTGTGTCTCACAGACGCTTAGCAGATTTCTGTGAATTGTAATCGGTGTCTTCTCACTGCCAGCTACTGGGGTCTCACTTTCTTCTAGCAGATATCTGGGAATTGTAATCTGTGTCTTCTCACTGCCAGCTATCAGGGGGTCCAACATACTTCTAGCAGATATCTGGGAATTGTACTCTGTGTCTTCTCACTGCCAGCTATTGGGGTCTCACAGACTTCTAGCAGATATCTGGTAATTGTTATCTGTGTCTTCTCACTGCCAGCTATTGGGGTCTCACAGACTTTTTGCAGATATCTGGGAATTGTAATCTGTCTTCTCACAGTCAGCTGCTGCCAGGCTATCAGGCTGTATCACTGATTTATAACAGAGTTCTGTGAATTTTAATCTGTGTGTTGCCACTGCAAAGGCTATCAGGCTGTATCACTGATTTATACCAGAGTTGTGTGAATTTGAATCTGTGTGTTGCCACTGCAAAGGCTATTAGGCTGTATCACTGACTTATACCAGAGTTGTGTGAATTTGAATCTGTGTGTTGCCACTGCAAAGGCTATCAGGCTGCATCACTGACTTATACCAGAGTTCTGGGAATTTGAATCTGTGTGTTGGCGCTGCAAAGGCTATCAGGGTGTATCACTGATTTATAGCAGTGTTCTGGAAAATCTGTATATCTTTAATCTATATATCACTCACCATGTCAGAAGGACCAAAAAGGACAGGCTGACGCTCCCAGACACAGATAAGAGGACAATCAGCCTCTGTGCCGGAAGGCTGTGCCCCTGGTCGTCGTGGACGTAGTGCATCCTCTGCAGGGGCATGCTTGTCCTTTCTAACTGGTGCTGGCAATCTTAGGCTAGGGTCAGACGAACGCATTTTTTGCGTTGTCCATGAAAAAGTGCGTTCGAACGAATGGACGCATTTTTTCACGGAGTATGCGATAGCGGTCATACGATGCGCATTTGCATCCGTGATTTTGTACGGATCATCAATAAAACACTTTGTGCATCTGGACGTTATGTTGGCCGGACATTAGCAGTGTCTGACATCTCCAAATCACGCACACACGCCGCTAGCGGACGCAGCGCACTCTGTACAACCGTACTAGAGGTTTTACGTTCTCGACAAAATGCGTTCGTTTGCCACTTGCGTTGCGCAGCCGCACTTTTGTGCGACCGTACTTCGTATATTGGCCGTCATTGCCCGTCATTTGCTGCTAGTGCGGCCGTGATTAAGTGCGGCTGCACGCGCGTTCGCACTGCCTCAGTCTGACCCTAGCCTTAAGCAGCAGCAACATACAGAGGATTTGGTGGATTGGCTAACCAGGCCATCCTCATCCTCTGAGTCGTCTGCCAGCCAGGCTTGTAGTGGTTTACAGTCCACCTCTGCTGCCAAAACATCTAATTCAGCCTCCATGTCCACAGCTACTCCTGCCGTAGCCTCACTATCACACACGGAGGAGTCAGCTGAATTGTTTGACTACAGTGACAGTGACTGCTGCTTGAGGATGCACAGCAACTCAAGTGCTCTGATTCAAACTCTGAGGTTGAGGAAAGGAGTATAATCAGCCTAGAGGGAGGGGGTGTCAGTGAAACAAAAGAACTGGCACTCATGTTCCCCCAGCAGCTGCAGCACACTGCCAAGTTGGCTCCAGTGATGAGGAGATAGGGGGTGATGACAATGATGAGGTCACTGACGCCACCTGGGTGCCTGATCGAACCGAGGAGTCAAGGAAGGAGGAGGCACAACAAAAACGAAGCACAACATCCTCTATGAGCAACCATAGCCAGTCCAAGGCATCAGATGTCGGAGCTGCTCAGGTGCAGAGCACTGTTGTCTCGCAGCACACTTCTAGGATCTCTGCTGTCTGGGAGTTCTTCACGACATGTGCAGCAGACTGCAACGCTGCTATTTGTAAGCTATATCTGAAGAGGATCAAGTGTGGGAAAGACATCAGACACTTGGGTACCATGTGCTTGAGGCAACATATGACCACCTGCCACGCAACCTGTTGGCACAACACTTTGCATAGGTCCTCCTCCTCATTTGTCTCTACCCCCACTATATGTCCTTCCATGTCATTGCCTACAACTTCCCCTGACAGGGATGATGCTACAGTAATGAGTGTACCACGTCCTTCCTCTGAGTCTGCCAGCATCCCATCAGCTGCAGATTTATGCAGTCAGATTTCGTTGCCCCAGCTGCTGCAGCGGAATAAAAAATATTGTCCCAACCATCCACATACACAACGTCTAAATGCCAGCTTGGCAAAATTACTCGCATTACAGCTGCTGCCTTTCCATCTAGTGGACTCTGCCTCCTTCCGTGAATTTGCTAAATGTGCTGTACCACAGTGGCAGGTTCCAAAACGCCATTTCTTTTCACGGAAGGCCATTCCAGCACTATACCAGCACGTGGAAGACAATGTTATGGAGTCATTGGGAAAGGCAGTCAGCAGCAAGGTGCACATTACTTTAGACATGTGGTCCAGCAAGCATGGACAGGGTCGTTACATTTCCTTCACCGCACACTGGGTAACTCTGCTTGCAGCTGGGAGGGATCCAGGATGGGGCTCTGTGCTGAAGCTTGCTCATCCACCACGCCTCCAGAAAGCTTCTTATATGAGGTCTGTCTGCTCCACCACCTCCCCCTCTTAATCCTCCTCCTCCTTCAATGTGCTCTGGCGAAGTGGCAGTTAAACCGACGCGTGGCAGGGGCTATACAATGGCTCAAGCAAAAAGATGCCATACTGTGCTTTAGCTGGTTTGTTTAGGGGACAGGAGCCACATCAGGCCAGAAATTCTGTCAGCTCTGCACGGTGTAGTCACAGAGATGGTAAACACCACGACAACTTGAGATGGGAATGGTCGTCTGTGCTAATGGCAGCAACCTTCTCTCCGCCCTACGCCTGTGTAAGTTGATGCATGTACCATGTCTAGCACACGTCCTAAATCTGGTGGTACAGCATTTCCTAACCAGGTACCCAGGGCTGGCAGAGTTTCTCAGCCAGACCAGAAAAGTCTGCAGCCACTTCAGACGGTCATTCCCAGCAAGTGTTCGCCTGGCAGAAATTCAAAGAGAATTCCACCTTCCCACAAACCGTCTGATCTGTGACATGCCCACCAGGTGGAACTCGACATTGGCAATGCTGCAGCGCCTGCACAAGCAGCAGAGGGCCATCAATGAGTACCTGTGTGAGTATGGCACAAGGACAGGTTCAGGTCAACTTGTTTTTTTTTCCCCTGCAGTGGCTGATGATCAAGGATGCATGCACTGTACTGTCACCATTTGAGGAGGCAACAAGGATGGTGAGAAGGGACAGTGCAGGCATCAGTGACATAATTCCTTTAGTGTTCCTGCTGGAACACACTCTGCGGGGAATTATAGATGTGGCCCTAGAGGCAGAGCAGCGGGAGGAAGAGGAGGCCTTCCCTAGCTCTGAAGGCCCCAGTCTTTCCGCAGACAGCATTCCTGCAGGTCCTCAGATCAGACAGGAGGAAGATGAGGAGGAGGAAGAATAATTAAGTCGTGGGGCACTGAAGGTGGGGGGATTCCTCAAGGGAGGGTTTTGTATCCCGAGAAACCCATGGACTAGTACATGGCTGGGAGGAGGTAGTGCACGATACGGTCATCATCAGCGACCAGGAACACTCTGAAGCTAATGCCACTTCCAACCTATGCTGCATGGGATCCCTTATACTGCAAAGCCTGCTAAAGGACCCCAGGATTCGTGCTATCAAGGAGAGGGATCATTAGGTTGGCAACCCTTCTTGATCCACGATACAAGGGTAAGGTTGCAGAGCTCATCCTGCCCTCACAGAGGTAGCACAGGATGAAACAACTTGTGGACCTCTAAAGCGACACTTGTGTAACACCTTTCCAGACACTGGTAGGTTACCGACTGATGACACAGGTGCTTCTGAGGCTGCTGTTTATCAGAGGAAGAGCGGTGAAGGGGGCCGCTTGACTGATGGTTTTTCCAATTTTTTTAGTCCTCGACGCCCAGGGACATCAAATGTAGGCATCCATTGCCAGCGTCTTCACCATATGGTGCAGGACTATCTAGGGCAAAGGGCAGGCCTGGATACATTTACAGTAGGGATGAGCCTAACACCCCCTTTTTTTTTCCGTTCGCATTCGAACTCGAACCATTTCGAAAGTTCGAGTTCGAACTTGAACACGAACCGAACTCAATGCAAGTCAATGGGACTCAAAAGTTCGGTTTTTAGAGTGCCCTGCAAGAGGGCATATATGCAAGATATTTGCCATAAAAGGTGTATGGGGGTCCGGGTAGTGCCCTGGGGGACAGGAAACAAGGACAAAAGTTTTTAAAAAAATGTTTTTAAAGGGACAGTGAGTTTTCCATGAAATAAGGGTTAGAAAATAAAACCGAAAAATTCCTTCAAATATCGTGCCTAGGAGGTCCCCATAACCTGCCCGTGAAGTGGCGGATTTTTAGGATGTATAGAAACATTTAAAAACAAAAAAATGACGTTTCAAATGATGGTTAACGCTTTTCCTTCAATCTATTCATAAACAACTGCTTGGGGCGGCAGCCTGTTTGAAAAGAGGAGACATTTTAGGACACACAGAACAAGTTTAGTGATTTTTTGGCTAAATTATGGTGAAACTTATGCAGGCTTTGGATGAAAGTAACAATAGGTGCTTTAAAATAGGGCTTTTAGTGTCGGCAGACTTGGCAACAGTAACCCCTCTGTGGTATTGTGGAAGAGTGCAGGGTTAGACCCTGCGGTCAAATATTAAAATGATATGAATCTGGTAATATAGGCGTCAGTGGCAGTGCACCCAAATAATGTGCCTTTCATGGCAGCAAGTGCCTTCACACCGTAACCCTTTTGTGGTATTGTGGAATAGTGCAGGGTTGGACCCTGCTGTTCAAAAAATTAAAACGATATAAATCTGGCACAGGCATCAGTGCAGCCAAATATTGTGCCTTTAATGGTAGCAAGTGCCTTCACACCGTAACCCTTTTGTGGTATTGTGGAAGAGTGCAGGGTTGGACCCTGCGGTTCAAAAAAACTAAAATGATATAAATCTGGCACAGGCGTCAGTACAGCCAAATATTGTGCCTTTTATGACAGCAAGTGCCTTCACACCGTAACCATTTTGTGGTATTGTGGAAGAGTGCAGGGTTGGACCCTGCGGTTCAAAAAATTTAAATAATATAAATCTGGCACAGGCGTCAGTGCAGCCAAATATTGTGCCTTTTATGGCAGCAAGTGCCTTCACACCGTAACCCTTTTGTGGTATTGTGGAAGAGTGCAGGGTTTTACCCATCGGTTCAAAAAATTAAAATGATATAAATCTGGCACAGGCATCAGTGCAGCCAAATATTGTGCTTTTCATGGCAGCAAGTGCCTTCACACCGTAACCGTTTTGTGGTATTGTGGAAGAGTGCAGAGTTGGACCCTGCGGTTCAAAAAATTTAAATGATATAAATCTGGCACAGGCGTCAGTGCAGCCAAATATTGTGCCTTTCATGGCAGCAAGTGCCTTCACACCGTAACCGTTTTTTGGTATTGTAGAAGAGTGCAGGGTTGGACCCTGCGGTTCAAAAAATGAAAATGATATAAATCTAGCACAGGCATCAGTGCAGCCAAATATTGTGCCTTTCATGGCAGCAAGTGCCTTCACACCGTAGCCCCTTTGAGGTTTTGTGGAAGAGTTCAGTGGTGGAGGTTTTGTGAATGCAGAAGATATCCCCGATCTATTCCGTTAAGTCAGCATCAGGGGATTGATAGCTGCTGATCCAGGACTGATTCATTTTTATAAGAGTCGGTGGAGAGACGCACTCTTTTGTCTGTGACAAAACCTCCAGCGGCACTGAACGTCCTTTCAGAAAGCACGCTGGATGAAGGGCAACCTAGTAGCTGCATAGCATATTGGCTAAGTTCTGGCCAGTGATCCAATCTCAACACCCAGTAAGCCAGTGGATCTGCCCTTGCCCCTAGGTAGTCCTGCACCATATGGTGAAGACGCTGGCAATGGGTGCCTACATTTGACATCCCTGGTCGTCATGGACTGAAAAAATTTAAAAATGCATCAGTCAAGCGGCCCTGGCCTTCACCACTATTCCTCTGATCATCCGTAGCCTCAGAAGCACGTGTGTCATCACTTGGTAACTTACCAGTGCCTGGAAAGGTGTTACACAAGTGTCGCTTTAGAGCGTCCTCAATTTTTTTCATTCTGTGCTCCCTTTGTGCGGGCAGGATGAGCTCTGCAACTTTACCCTTGTATCGTGGATCAAGAAGGGTTGCCAACCAGTATTGATCCATCTCCTTGATAGCACGAATCCTGGGGTCCTTTAGCAGGCTTTGCATTATAAGGGAGCCCATGCAGCGTAGTTTGGAGGTGGCATTAGCTTCCGAGTCTTCCTGGTCGATCAGGATGACCCCATCGTGCATTTCCTCCTCCCAGCCACGTACTAGCCCTTGTATTTCTGGGCACACGAAACCCTCCCTTGAAGAATCCCCACCTTCAATGCCCCCAATACTTAAATATTCCTCCTCCTCCTCCTCCTTCTCTCTGATCTGAGTAGGACCCGCTGGAATGCTGTCTGCGGAAAGACTGGGACCTTCAGAGCTAGGGAAGGCCTCCTCTTCCTCCCGCTGCTCTGCCTCTAGAGCCACATCTATAATTCCCCGCAGAGTGTGCTCCAGCAGGAACACTAAAGGAATTGTATCACTGATGCATGCACTGTCCCTGCTCACCATCCTCGTTGCCTCCTCAAATGGTGACAGTACAGTGCATGCATGCTTGATCATCAGCCACTGCGGGGAAAAAAAAACAAGTTGACCTGAACCTGTCCTTGTGCCATACTCACACAGGTACTCGTTAATGGCCCTCTGCTGCTTGTGCAGACGCTTCAGCATTGCCAATGTCGAGTTCCACCTAGTGGGCATGTCACAGATCAGACAGTTTGTGGGAAGGTGGAATTCTCTTTGAATTTCTGCCAGGCGAACGCTTGCTGGGAATGACCGTCTGAAGTGGCTGCAGACTTTTCTGGCCTGGTTGAGAAGCTCTGTCAGCCCTGGGTACTTGGTTAGGAAACGCTGTACCACTAGATTTAGGACGTGTACTAGGCATGGTACATGCGTCAATTTACCCTTTCGTAGGGCGGAGAGAAGGTTGCTGCCATTATCACAGATGATCATTCCCAGCAGAAGCTGGCGTGGTGTTAACCATCTCTGCACCTGGCCCTGCAGAGCTGACAGAATTTCTGGCCAGGTGTGGCTCCTGTCCCCTAAACAAACCAGCTCAAGCACAGTATGGCTTCTTTTTGCTTGAGCCATTGCGTAGACCCTGTCAGTCATCGGTTTAACTGCCACTTTGCCAGAGACAGAGGAGGAGGAGGAGGAAGAGGGAGAGGTGGTGGTGGTGGTGGAGCAGACAGACCTCATTCAAGCAGCTTTCTGGAGGCGTGGTGGATGAACAAGCTCCAGCACAGAGCCCCGTCTTGGATCCCTCCCAGCTGCAATCAGAGTTACCCAGTGTGCCGTGAAGGAAATGTAATGACCCTGTCCATGCTTGCTGGACCACGTGTCTAAAGTCACATGCACCTTGCTGCTGACTGCCTTTCCCAATGACTCGATAACATTGTCTTCCACGTGCTGGTATAGTGCTGGAATGGCGTTCCGTGAAAAGAAATGGCGTTTTGGAACCTGCCACTGTGGTACAGCACATTCAGCAAATTCACGGAAGGGAGCAGAGTCCACCAGCTGGAAAGGCAGCAGCTGCAATGCGAGTAATTTTGCTAAGCTGGCATTTAGACGCTGTGCTTGGGGATGGTTGAGACTATATTTTTTCTTACGCTGCAGCAGCTGCGGCAACGTAATCTGACTGTGTAAATCTTCAGCTGATGGGATGCTGTCACATTGTGAGGAAGGACCTGGTACATCCATTACTGTAGCATCATCCCTGTCAGTGGAGGTTGTAGGCAAGACATGGCAGGACATATAGTGGGGGTAGAGACCGATGAGGAGGAGGAGAACCTACGCAAAGTTTTGCGCCAACGGGAAGTGTAGCAGGAGGTCATATGTCGCCTCAAGCACGTGGTACCCAAGTGTCCGGTGTCTTTCCCACGTTTAAGCCTCATCTGACATAGATTACAAATAGCAACGGTGGGGTCTGCTGCACATTTCTTAAAGAACTCCCAGCAGACAGCAGAGTTCCTGCGTGTGTGCTTTGAGACAACAGCACTCTGCACCGGAGCAGCTCTGACATCTGATGCCTTGGACTGGCTAGTGCTACGGTTGGTCATAGAGGATGTTGTGCCTCGTGCTTGCTGTGCCTCCTCCTCCCCCTCCTCCTCACTTGATTCCTCTGTTCGATCTGGCACCCAGGTGGAGTCAGTGACCTCATCATCAATGTCATCTTCACCCCTATCTCCTCGTCACTGGAGCCATCTTGGCAGTATGCTGCAGCTGCTGGGGCAACATGAGTGCCAGTTATTTGTGTGTCATCACTGGCACCCCCTTTCTCTAGTTTGATTATACTCCCTTCCTCAACCTCAGAGATTGAATCAGAGCACTGTAGTTGCTGCGCATCCTCAAGCATGGGGAGTGATATATAGATTAAATATATACAGAACTCTGATTCGACTCTGTTATAAAAATTGGAGATATGCTGCAGAATTCTGATTCAACTCTGGTATAAAGATTAAAGATTTCCAGAACTCTGGTATAACTCAGTGAGACACCCTGATAGCTGGCAGCCAGTGACAAGACAGATTACAATTCCCAGAAACCACCTACAAGTCAGTGAGACCCCCTGATAGGACCCCCTGATAGCTGGCAACAGTGACAAGACACAGATTACAATTCTCAGAAACCTCCTATAAATCAGTGAGACCCCCTGATGGGTGGCAGTGAGAACACGCAGATTAGAACAATTCCCAGATATTTTGTAGAAATGAAACCCCCACAATTGCTGGTGGCAGTGAGAACACAAAGATTAGAACAATTCCCAGATATTATGTAGAAATGAGTCCCCCACAATAGTTGCTGGCAGTGAGAACACAAAGATTACATCAATCCCCAGATATTTTGTATAAATGACTGACCCCCAAAATAGTTGGTGGCAGTGAGAACACAAAGATTACAACAATTCCCAGATATTTTGTAGAAATGAGACCCCCACAATAGTTTCTGGCACTCAGAACACAAAGATTACAACAATTCACAGATATTTTGTAGAAATGAGACCCTCAAAATAGTTGTAGCAGTGAGAACACACAGATTACCACAATTCCCAGATATTTTGTATAAATGACTGATCCCTAAAATTGCTGGTGGCAGTGAGAACACACAGATTACAACAATTCCCAGATATTTTGTAGAAATGAGACCCCCAAAATAGTTGCTGGCAGTGAGATCACAAAGATTACAACAATTCCCAGATATTTTGTACAAATGACTGACCCCCAAAATTGCTGGTGGCAGTGAGAACACAAAGATTAGAGCAATTCCCAGATATTTTGTATAAATTAGACCCCCACAATAGTTGCTGGCAGTGAGAACACAAAGATTACAAAAATTCCCAGATATTTTGTAGAAATGACTGATCCCCAAAATAGTTGGTGGCAGTGAGAACGCAAAGATTAGAGCAATTCCCAGATATTTTGTATAAATGAGACCCCCACAATAGTTGCTGGCAGTGGGAACACAAAGATTACAACAATTCCCAGATATTTTGTAGAAATGAGACCCCCAAAATAGCTGCTGGCAGTGAGAATACAAAGATTAGAACAATTCCCAGATATTTTGTAGAAATGAGACCCCCCCAATAGCTGCTGGCAGACTGGCAGTGAGAACACACACTAACACAACAATCTCCTCTCAAAAAACACGTGCTAAAGGCTGTGTGAAGCCTTATATAGTGTGCTGCGGGAACTTAGTTCTGTGAGCCCATGATTGGTCAAAATTTGCCCTATCAGGACTCTGAGCCGTGATTGGCATAGTCTTGCACCTGTCTTGCACCTGACCTGTGGTCATGTGCAAGGCTGTAGCCAATTACAAACTTCAGGCCAGTGGAAAAGTGCATTGTGGTCCATTGTGGTGCATTGTGGGCGAACATGCGGCGAACACGCGGAAATGTTCGTAGTTCGCGCACATGCGAACAGGCGATGTTCGAATCGAACTCCGAACCGATCGAACCGAACAGTTCCTCCCTAGTGGTGATTCCAAAGATGTTTTTACTGGAGGCGCGGCAGTACCTGTGAATAGTTTTGCAAGTCAGCATACATTTAACCCTTTCGCTGATGAGGCATTTCACACCTCTGTACTGAGGTCATTTTTACCAGTTTCGCTCATGTTTAACCGCGTTTTGAAGCCTTATTTTATTATATGACCCAGACATATTATATATCGTTCTTTCCGACAGACTCAGCAGATTCATAATATGTCATTATTATATGTATACGTCATGTCCTGTCTGTATATTATAACAAAAAATGCAATAAAATTTGAATTTTCAATAATTTACAATTTTTAAAGTGTTTTTTTTTTCACATTTTTACATGCGAGCATTTGCGGTTATATTTTCTATGGGGTGCGCTTGTGAAAAAAATTAGAAAAGGGGACTCGTTACTTTTTTTCGGGGAAAATTTCACTATTTTTAACAAACACACCACATACAAAAATCATTAGTGCAGCATCATTGTTCACAGTATAATTGAATTGGGAACAATATTGCTGCATTAACAAAATGAAAAAAACTTGTTCATTTTTTTTATTATTTTTGTTTTTTAATATTTTTTTATTTTTATTTTTTTTGTTTAATTTTAACATGGTCATGTTTGGTATCGTTGGAAAGGCCATGCTCTGGCCGATCCAGCAATACCAAAATACCATAAACCCCTAGCTGCCACGGATCGGGAGATAGGGGGTTCTTTGGAACCCCCTATCTCCACCATTGGTGGCAATTAGGGTTTAACTCCAGGACTGGCGCCATCGTGCTGTGCACGATGACGCCAGTCATCAGGGGCCATTCCCGGAAGCTTGGCCAACATCCAAGGGGTTAAAGACAGGCACGGTTGTGCCCTTCCAAACCGTGCCTGCCTTCAGCCGCAGGACCCCGGCGATCGGGGGGGATAGAGGTCGGGGGGCCAGCAATCAGCCGGAATCCCAGCTGATTGCTGCCTCCTGTGCTAGGATGTGCTCAGCGCGTCCGTAGCACAGGAGGAACACTTGGCAGGACGCGCTGAGAGTGTCCTTAGCAGCCAAGTGGTTAAGCAGCCCAAGACTGAGCTTCTGCAATATCAGGAGGAAATTTCTATAGCTCAATCGCAAAGTGCCACCATCACCACTGCTAGTAGAGTTGCTGTTGAACTTGATATAACCCAAGAGGGAGATACTGGTTGTCACGGAATGGCCCAGCACCCTCAGCCAGGGGCGGTGCACAGTGACAGTGGTGGCTTTGGACACTTGGGTGTGGTGGCACGCACCCCGTTTTACCAGTATTTTATTTAGATGTGATTATTGTGTGGTGTAATAAAGTGTTCCCCGTTGGTATTGCGAAATGTATTTTCCCTTTGTCTGCCTTGCCCGCCGCCATTTTCTGATCGCCTCGTGGTTCAGATCAGAATATTCGGATCTTAAAATGGCCGAATCGGCAACTCCCCGATTCGTAATGGCCAATACGAATCGGGGCCCGGGTGCCTCCTGCCAGCGAGGGCCAATGGGACTTGTGTGGGCGGGCAGGGATTCCCATTGTATTCATAAGTGTGTAAAGTGATAAATGTATGTGATGTGAAAAATAAACTCAGATTTTCCAGTGCATCCAGCCTCGCCTGATGTCCTTTACTCTCCGCCGCATATACTGTCTGAGCATCCCGCGCGGTCTCAGGGTGCGGTGTCCAGACTTAAGATCAGAACGGACTTAAGATCAGAACGGACTTAAGATCCGAACCGAAGGCGCGGCCGCGTACCGCGCTTCGGTATACCAAGTGAGCGGTGATCAGACCCGAAGATTCAGCCGCTCCCGTAAGATCCGAAGATTCATCCGTTTAAAGATCCGAATATTCCTCCACATAAGATCCGAATATTCCTCCGCAATCAGATCCGAATATTCCTCCGCAATCAGATCCGAATATTCCTCCGCGGCAGATCCGATCCCCAGATTCGCACGGCCGCCCGCAGACGCACTCCACACCCACAAGGTCAGTGAACCAGCTGCTCGGGACGCTGAGTGCCGTATGGCTCAGTGGTCAGGCTGGTTCTAGGCAGGGGTCCCCTCCACCGCCCGCTAACCCTTCCCCAGGGTCACGCCAGGCCGCACGAGACGCCGAGTGCGCGTCACTCGGTAGTCGGGCCAGCGGTAAGCGACGGGGGTCACGCAGATAGAGCACACCCGCAGGCGGAACAACATCCCATTCCGTCATACTGGTGGCAGCGGTGGGATCGCTCTCTGCAGGCCCCCTGGAGACCTACGCCATGGTGGTGTACACCTATTACGACCGGGACACCCTGCGTGGGATGTTGGAGAACCGGGGAGGAACGCCGGTAACAAAAAGAGGAAGACCCTGATCAAGGAACTGACCAGGATGGATAAGGACGGGGTGGCGACGCCCGTCCCCAGCCCTGTCCGCGCAGAGGTGGAGGAAGATGCTGGCCTCAGAGAGTTGCGGCGTCGGATTGCCCTGCTCGGTGATGCCCCGGCGGAGGGGGCCAGATATCAAGTGATTCGGGAGTTCTACCGGGAAGTTGAGCAGGAGAAGGAACGCCAGCACGAGCTGCGGTTGGCAGAGCTCCGCGGAGCAGAGACTGATTATGTTGACCCCGAACCCTACCCTGTGGAACCCTGGGTCGAGGCTCACAGCTCGACTGGAGCTTCACCTGGGGAATCTGCAACCCCAGTGACTACGCTTGCGGGACTCTCAGCTCGCCTGGAGCCTGTACGGAGGACGTCACTTATCCCCGCGACCCTCGGATGAAGACTCACAGCCCGCCTGGAGCTGCATCTGAGGACGCCCCATTCCCCGTTGAGGAGCGGTGCTCCTGTGCTGGCACCTTCGCCGACATGAAGGTCGGGTTGGCAAGAGAGCTGCAGGAGGGCCTGGAGCAGGACCAGAGGTCCACAGAGGAACTGTGGTACGAGGCCCTGGACCATGAGCGGGACTGCCATGGTGTGTACATTCCTTCCGACGCTGTCGTCCATCGGGTGCAGTACGATGTGCGAGCAGCGTTCCTGCAAGGTCGGGCCCCAGAGGAGTGGGAGGCCGAGCTCCGGAGGCTGGTGCAGCAGGAGATCGCACTGGACGCCGAGTACGCGCGCGCTCCGGTGGCTGACCGCCTCTCCGACAGCGCGCCCTATTGAAGGCAGTTCCACTGCAGGGCCTCGCTACGGGGGTATGGGGCTGCTCTACGAGGGCATGGCCGCCGACCCCGAGTTTGGAGAGGAGACCGAGGAGCGGATGGAAGACATCCTGGAGCGACGGGAACTGGAGATCCCGTCAGACAGCAGGGACTCGGTGTTTGAGGAGCTGGAGTCCCTAGCCGAGCGAGAGTGGGAGCTCGAGGTGGCTTATCGGAGATTGTTGGACGGCGTTCCGCAGTCGAGCCTGAGCTCCCCGTGGTGGGACGGGTCGGCGGAGGAAGTCGACAGTCCCCAGGTTTGGGACCTATGGGAGGCCGAGGCGGACCCATGGGTGCCCGTGGGGGTTTCGACTGAGGAAGTTACCCCCTGCACCCCGCAAGAGGACAGGGTGGCCGAGGCCACGGGTCCAGCGGGGGAGGAGAAGCAGACGGATGGTTCCCCGGGATGGGTTGTGCGCAACCATTGTTTGCCCCGGGGGATGAAGAGACCATCCTTCCCCAAGGAGATCTCCAACCAGCAGAAGAGCTGGCTACGGGGCAGAGTGCCGCTGGCCTCTGCCCACTACTCGAAGTCTGCCAGGAGGAGCAGACGGATGGTTCCCCCGGGATGGGTTGTGCGCAACCATTGTTTGCCCCGGGGGGTGAAGAGACCATCCTTCCCCAAGGAGATCTCCAACCAGCAGAAGAGCTGGCTACGGGGCAGAGTGCCGCTGGTCTCTGCCCACTACTCAAAGTCTGCCAGGAGGAGCAGACGGATGGTTCCCCCGGGATGGGTTGTGCGCAACCATTGTTTGCCCCGGGGGGTGAAGAGACCATCCTTCCCCAAGGAGATCTCCAACCAGCAGAAGAGCTGGCTACGGGGCAGAGTGCCGCTGGTCTCTGCCCACTACTCAAAGTCTGCCAGGAGGAGCAGACGGATGGTCCCCCCGGGATGGGTTGTGCGCAACCATTGTTTGCCCCGGGGGGTGAAGTAACCATCCTTCAGCAAGGAGATCCTCCCCCAGCTGTAGAGCTGGCCACGGGGCAGAGCGCTGCTGGCCTCTGCCCACCACCCACAGTCTGCCAGGTGGGGCAGACAGATGGTTCCCCCGGGCTGGGTTGTGCGCCACTGCTGATGGGCCTGGGGGGAAAGAAACCATCCTCCTGCAAGGAGATCCCCACCCAGCGGAAGAGCTGACACCAGGGCAGAGCGCCGCTGGCCTCTGCCCGTTTCTCCCAACTTGCCCCGAGGGGCAGAGTGAGGATGACCCCGTGCAACTGCGGTTGCATCCATTTGTCTCCCTTGTCGGCTACCAGGAAGAGCAGTCAGGTTTGGCCCCACTTGCTCCTTCGGTTGCCGTGTCCGTACCTGGCCATCCAGTGGAAGAGCTGGCAACGGGGCAGAGCGCCGCTGGCCTCTGCCCATTTCGGCAACCCTTGGGAGGGGGGGCCTCACGCAGCCACGGTTTCTTCCCACGGTTGACCTGGGCACCCGGGGCGTGTGCATTTAGCACCCGGGTTCCCCGGGTGAGTGGTAGCCCTGGAGGGGACACAGGAGGCACACCGGCCCCGACGTATGTCCTCTCGCCCAGCCGGGGAAACTCCAAGGACATGGGGTCCCGACCAAGCTGGCACGGCCGCAAGGCCAAATGGAGAGGCCTGGTGACTCGGCCTCCCCAGACTGACTATGGGCCTGGGAGCACCGACTTCCCCGGTATGACCCGGTGGGGTCAGACCAGGTGCGTCGAACTGGGGGAGGGGGAGGAGTGTCACGGAATGGCCCAGCACCCTCAGCCAGGGGCGGTGCACAGTGACAGTGGTGGCTTTGGACACTTGGGTGTGGTGGCACGCACCCCGTTTTACCAGTATTTTATTTAGATGTGATTATTGTGTGGTGTAATAAAGTGTTCCCCGTTGGTATTGCGAAATGTATTTTCCCTTTGTCTGCCTTGCCCGCCGCCATTTTCTGATCACCTCGTGGTTCAGATCAGAATATTCGGATCTTAAAATGGCCGAATCGGCAACTCCCCGATTCGTAATGGCCAATACGAATCGGGGCGGGTGCCTCCTGCCAGCGAGGGCCAATGGGACTTGTGTGGGCGGGCAGGGATTCCCATTGTATTCATAAGTGTGTAAAGTGATAAATGTATGTGATGTGAAAAATAAACTCAGATTTTCCAGTGCATCCAGCCTCGCCTGATGTCCTTTACTCTCCGCCGCATATACTGTCTGAGCATCCCGCGCGGTCTCAGGGTGCGGTGTCCAGACTTAAGATCAGAACGGACTTAAGATCAGAACGGACTTAAGATCCGAACCGAAGGCGCGGCCGCGTACCGCGCTTCGGTATACCAAGTGAGCGGTGATCAGATCCGAAGATTCAGCCGCTCCCGTAAGATCCGAAGATTCATCCGTTTAAAGATCCGAATATTCCTCCACATAAGATCCGAATATTCCTCCGCAATCAGATCCGAATATTCCTCCGCAATCAGATCCGAATATTCCTCCGCGGCAGATCCGATCCCCAGATTCGCACGGCCGCCCGCAGACGCACTCCACACCCACAAGGTCAGTGAACCAGCTGCTCGGGACGCTGAGTGCCGTATGGCTCAGTGGTCGGGCTGGTTCTAGGCAGGGGTCCCCTCCACCGCCCGCTAACCCTTCCCCAGGGTCACGCCAGGCCGCACGAGACGCCGAGTGCGCGTCACTCGGTAGTCGGGCCAGCGGTAAGCGACGGGGGTCACGCAGATAGAGCACACCCGCAGGCGGAACAACATCCCATTCCGTCATACTGGTGTTCTATCCCAATATCCCAGTAGCCATCAGGGAGAAGGAATCCAGCAGGACTCAACAACATCTGTTGGTGATGAATCTTTTTTCTCACACATTGAAGATTATATTGTAAAATCCCCTTTAAATTTGGATCCAGGAGAACTATATTTACATGATAGTCAATTTGAATATTCCCTATCCCCTTCCCATAGTACACATGATCGTTCCCCACAAGGCCTAGCTGCTAGGTGCAGAAAAAGGTTTCTCTCCTCCACCTAGCACTACTAAGGAATCGAGTTCTACTATTACCCCCACCACCAGTGCCACACACACCCCCACTTTTGCAGCAGCTGGTCATAGTGAGATTAAACAGCGATCCTCCATACTGCCCACTATGGAACAAGTTGGTGGTTTTCAGTCCAGGGGAATGTCCAAGCAGCAGACCTGAAAAATCACCAGACTCATTGGAGAGTTCATAGCTTTTGGGGGTGCTTCTTTTAATTTGGTGGCTGGTGAGTCTTTCAAGCGCCTCATTCAGGCTCTTTCTCCTCAATATCAAGTGACTTTGCACACTACATTTAGTCGCTCTGTAGTGCCCGCTATGTACCGGTCCTGTGTTGGAGTTTTGAAGGAGGAGCTGGGAAATGCTGCTGGGCAATCAGTGCACTTCACCACTGATTTATGGAGTGCTCCAAGTGCCTTCCTGTCCTTGATTGGACATTGGTGCCAGCCTAATGTGCAAGAACAACATAAGCAACCAACAAGTTCAGGGGCAAGAAAGAGCAAAAGTGCTCGGCCTTGTGCCGCTGTTGCGCAAAAAAATGACAGCAACACTACACTCCTTCCTGCTCCATGCTGAGGTTATGGATCAGCAGCACTCCGCAAAAAACATCCTACATGCACTGAAAAACATGATGGCACAGTGGCTAGGGGAGCAGTCTGGTACACAGGCTCAAATGGGTTTTGTTGTAACTGATGGTGGAGCTAACGTGATAAAGGCTCTCCAGGATGGAAGATTTGTGGGTGTGCGATGCTCAGCTCACATCCAGCATTTAGTGGTGAAGCAGGCACTAGATGAGAGTATTACTGGAGGAAGGTTGGGGGCACTTGTTGAATCATGCAGAAATATTGCTGGTTATTTCCCACACAGCATAAGATATAGCCATCTCCTTCGGCAGGAGCCGAGACAGGCTTACTCCCGGAACACTGGTTAAAGCAAGATGTGGCAACAAGGTAGAACTCCACCTTAGACATGTTGGAAAGAATTTTAGAACAGCAAAAAGCAATCCCCATAATGGCGTACAACCATTCCATTGGCATTGGCAGGCCACTAGGCAGGGAGGAGGACTAAGCCATGATGGAAAAGGCAGTGGAAGTCCTGATGACTTTCCGTATTGTTACGGAAGTCTTGAACAGAGAGAGTGCGAGCCTTTCCGAAGTATTACCACTATTCTCACAACTCTGTAACACAATGGATGACTTTCTGTCCAACAGAGAACAATTGCCTGGTGGTAATAATCCTCCACATGCAGATGTCGCTGTCCTTCTGAGGAGACTGAAAGGCCAACTGGAGTGCAGAATAAAAGTGCACATTGACCCTTTTCCCGAGAATATGCTTGCCACAATTTGCGACCCCAGATTTAAAGGCACAAATTCCTAAGAAAAATATATTATATTTACAATAAATAAATATATTTACAATAATTTAAAATATATACACAATAAAGATAAACTATATACACACAATACTCAACTATCTGAATTAATACCAGCTATTTCTGGGTGCAGACGCCAGCCAGTTTACAGCCTGGGACAGCCTCCTAATCTTCTGGCCAAGCCTTTGTGTCTGTGTTACCAACCTCTCCAAAAGTTTGCTGGATTGGACACGGCTGTTCGGGAGACGACTGGATTGGACACGTCTGTTCGGGAGACAGCTGGATTGGACACGTCTTTTTGGGAGATGGCTGGATTGGACATGGCTGTTCGGGAGACGGCTGGTTTGGACACACCTGTTCGGAAGACGGCTGGTTTGGACACACCTGTTCGGGAGACGGCTGTTCGGGAGACGGCTGCAGGCCACTGCCCTGGGTTGAGAGAGGCGACCTTTGCTGCTGTACATCTGTAATAGGAGGAGACAGGGGAGACAGGCAAAGTTATTCAAAGCGTGTAAAAAAATCTTGATATATGGTTATAGAGAATGAGATTAGATTTGAAAGGAGGAGTAATGTTGCCTTGAGACTCTTGAATGCTGATTTAGATTTATAGTATGTAAAATAATTAATAATTAATGTTACAGGGAGTCAGGGGACCATCCTCTCTTAAATCACCCAATGAAGAGTTATGTGCGGTAATTAGCAAAACAAGGTGTATATAAGCGCAATTGAAAATTACGTGTTGTATTAAAAAAAACACACTGGGAATTTCATCTGTTTTGAGTCAATAAATATATCAACATCCACGAAAGTCAGTAACACTAACGAGAGGAACTTAGAAAATAATGAAATAATAAATTATGTGTGCTGTGTATGAAATGAATTACAAAATGGATTGGATATTTTTTCCATGTGTATTAGTGGATAGTAATGTCTATAGGATTGATTTAGAATTGTGTTCTTCCTGCAGTGTGTGACTGCGCTTACTTACGTGGAGGACTGACGGTGGGTGATGGGACTCTTCCCCCAGAGGATGCCACCGATGGGTTACGGACTGCTGTTAAAGACAAAAGAAAAATACTTAGCACATGGATAAAGGTACACACACTCACACACACTCTCACGTTGAGAAAATACATATTCCTTATTATTTATCCCTAGTGTGTTTGTTTTATAGGTACTCACTGGAACGGGCCCCAGATGTGCTTGGAGCTGATCCCTCTGCTGGTGGATCTGTAAAATAGGAATGTGAAGCAAAAGGTAAGTCTCAAGTGTTGTGGGGAAGAAGATGAGCAAGCTTTTTACAGACACAAGGGGTTATTCATAGAGCCAAACTGGCCCTAACATTGCATGCAGAGCAGTGAATTTAGCTGTACGGTGCAATTGTGGCCTGGCCAATCGGTGGGATTTCTGTGCTCTTTGAATGGTCCTGACAGTGATTACAATTTATATAACAATCTATTTATTTTCATTTTACTCATCAGCTCTCTGCTGTCTGCTGGGCTCATCAGAGTCCGTATCCACATCCATGGCGACATCCCCCAGGAGAATCCGATCCCGCAGTTGTGACTCCCACCAGCTAAATGCTGTAGTCTCTTCCTCGTGATACATCTTGCGCTTCACTGCGGCCATCTTTCGCTTCACCAATCCCTGCTTATCTTTGTGTCCCAGTACATCCCTTTTAACTTTAAACATATATAACACCTTTTCTCCTCTCTACCCCTAGCACAGAAAGCTCCAATCACCAGGCCAGCAAACTGCAATACCTTTTTATTCCCACCCCAAGGGCAACTTTACTTTTATAAGGTAATCACGTCATGTGACATAGCACACCCCCTTTAATTTCAGTATTTAATTCTTGAAACCTTGGTTGCTCCCTCACCTGTGAAGTTCCTAGATGATGATTCACACACCCCTGTAATTACCTGCCCATCCATCCTTCATAACCACACAGTTAACCCATTACTCACCCATCCCCTAGCCACCTGTATTTCTATCACTATTTACCAGTCAATCACTTCATGCTCCTATTGCGTCATTGTCTCCCATGACAATGATACACCTTATTTTCTTTATGTTTACTGTAACTTCACTATCTATAAAGTCATCCATGTCTTTCCATATACCCCCACCACCACACTCCCTTTTTATTGCTTCTTCAATGCTTCCATCCCCCCATCTCTCAAATCAGGCATTTATCATGCACTTCGGCTCGCTCACCCCATCCACACATAAACATAAACCTTCCCCACGCATATTTAAATCATATTCCCACCTTTTTTACTTATCGCTCACGCTTCTCCTTGCAGCAGGGGATGTCTCCCCCAACCCTGGGCCCCTCAGTGATACAGGCATCCACTCAATCCCCAGCTCTAGAATATCAACCAACCTGAGACACATTAACACAACCCCCACTCCCACGTGGGACTCTGGAATGCTAGGTCAGTGTGTAATGTGAAGAAATCTACTGCCATCCACGACTTCTTCATCTCACGCTCCTTACATCTACTTGCTTTAACAGAAACCTGTCTCTCTCCATGCGATACTGCCACACCTGCATCGCTAGACCGAGTGACAAAAAAAGTCATGGTATGGGGTTTTTACTCTATCCCCACTGCTCCTTTCAGGACATTCCTCCATGCCCATCTCTTACTTTCCCCACATTCGAGGTCCATACTATTCACCTATTTGCCTGTTTAAGCCTCTAGCCGCTCGCATTGCTGTTATCTACCGACCCCTGGCCAACCTCTTCTCTTCCTTGACCAGTTCTCTTCTTGGCTTCTGCATTTCATGTCTTCTGACATTCCATCCCTCATTCTTGGCGACTTTAAGATCCCTGTTGACTCGCCACATAGCTCAGCTGCCTCGCGACTTCTCTCCGTTACATCCTCATTTGGCCTTAGTCAGTGGTGCAACTCCCCCACACACACAGCTGGCAATACTCTGGATCTTATCTTCTCCTACTCGTGCCCTATCTTTGACCTCACTATTACACCTCTCAATCTCTCTGACCATCATCTTCTGACTTGTGAACTCAGCTCTCCCCTCGTTCTTCCATCTGAACCCAAACTTTATCAGACCCGCAGAAATCTCCACTCTCTGGATCCACAGCAATTCTCTGCCAACCTATCCATACCGCTCTCATCCGTCCTATCTCTCTCCTGTCCTAATGAAGCCATCACCCGCTACAACTCTACTCTTTCCTCCAACCTTGATAAGTTGGCGCCGTTAGAACCCTGGTCAATGAGGCGACAAAACCTGGCACAACAAATTGACCCGGCATCTCCAAAGATGTTCTAGAACTGCTGAACGCTATTGGAGAAAGACCCGCTCTTCACTTTCTTCACTATACATTTATACTCCCGTCCTACAGCTCTGTGCTTTTCCTAGCCAAGCAGTCATATTTTACATATACATGAAAAGAGGGGTGGATCTGCAATGAAAAATAAAACTTAATGGTGCAGTGTTGTTAACAACCATGTACAGAATAGGTCCCCTAGGACCTCACTCACTGAATAGTCAAGTATATATTGCGCATCAAATATGTATCCAGTGAACCGTTCAGGTAACCAGGTATCCCAAGACCATAGGGTTACGGAAGAATCACCAGAAATCAGAGTTTGCAGTAAAATAAAATAAAATTTATTCGCACATTCCAACGCGTTTCGTCCTATAAGGACTTACGATTTACATAAAAAATGGTAGCTTGGAAACAAAAACTTTCTTTAAATCTACAGACACAAATACAGCAATTGATGTACAAAGCTCACACGCCACAAGTTGGCTAAAAAACATCCCAAAGAGCCAACTGATCAGAGTCAAATGTAACTGTTCTGAACAGGCAGTCTTTGAAACACAAGCCCACAAAAATAAATGATAGGTACAGACAAAAGGGTTATAAAGATCAGCAAATAAGTAAGGATCTTAATCTAGTTAGAAGTAAGGGTAGAAGTCTATTTATCAAACCAAAGGCCAAAACCGAAATAGAAAGAGACAATAAACTTAATTACGCCTTTTTTACACAATATAATCCCCAAGCAAATAAATTGCTTAAAATTCTAAAAAAACATTGGCACATCCTGCAGGCAGATTCTATTCTCAAAGACAATCTCCCTCACTCTCCGGTGGTCATTTTTAAACGAGCACAAAATTTTAAGAATATTTTGGCACCAAGTATATTACCAACAACAGAGGTTAATCACCAAAAAACAATCTTTGGTTGGGAAAAACCAAAGGGTTTCAATACATGCGGAGACTGTAAAGCCTGCATATATCAAGCTAAAAAAACTCTTGGTTTCAAAAGTAATATTACGGGTACCAATTACACTATCAATCGATTTATACATTGCCATACTAAAAGAGTTATTTATCTACTTGAGTGTCCTTGTGGGGCCCAATATGTGGGTCGTACCACTAGGGAATTCAAAGTTAGAATAATGGAACATCTGGGCAGTATAAGGAGAAAAAAATTGGATCACAGTGTTCCAGTACACTGTAATAATTGTCCTTTTAAGTTTAAAGATTTTAGATGTATTGGTATAGATGTCATAGAACGTAATTGGAGGGGAGGGGCTGATCTGAGAACTTTAGCAAGGAAGGAAACCGAGTGGATCCATAGGTGGGGCACTTGGAGAAATGGGGGGTTAAATGTGGACCTGGATCTTAAAAACTGCATTTGATCAGATCTGAAGTTCAGCCGTTTCAATATAACCTTGCTTCATATTATATTATGTCATATTCTGTTTTTATAATACTTCTGTTTTATAATACCTTTTCTGTTTTATTTTGCATATTTTACTGCTTGAGCTAAGAGGCAAACTCTCTGCATGCCCCAGTGAGGGGCTTTTTACGTCCCTATGAGGCGAGCGCTTTCCTCCACCAAGATGGCGATTGGCCTGAGACACTTGAGATCACGGAAATCCAGAAGTCTTGTTGCGTCAGTCGGAGCACAGGACATGGCGTCTAGAAGGGCAAATGAGGTCCTAGAGGACGACGGATATATTGAACGCGGAGGATCCCTTCCGGTTTGGGCTTAATCACACCCATCGCCTTCTGATTGGACTGTGTTTGGTTCTGCAAGTCTTCAGATATGCGCGGATAGGTTAATTACTGTGTTAGCCCGCAAAAATTTAATGTATATATCTTTCTTGTTGTCAATGTATTTTATTCCCTGATGAGTATAGTCCTTATAGGACGAAACGCCTTGAAATGTGCGAATAAATTTTATTTTATTTTACTGCAAACGCTGATTTCTGGACAGCCTTCCAGAACCCTATGGTCTTGGGATACCTGGTTACCTGAACGGTTCGCTGGATACATATCTGATGTGCCATATATACTCGACTATTCAGTGAGTGAGGTCCTAGGGCGCCTATTCTGTACATGGTTGTTAACATACTGCACCATTACGTTTTATTTTTCATTGCAGATCCACCCCTCTTTTCATGTATATATATCTACCATTTGTGACGTCACTAGTAGCAGGGTTATTCAAAGAGCGTGAAAAGCAGGAGAATGACTGGAGAATCAGTGGAGAATGAAAAATTCTAGGTCAAAATAGCCAATTTGGAAAGTGAGATGAAAGGGAGAATTTTTCTGGCTTGGCTATTTTGACCTAGAATTTTTCGTTCTCCAGTGATTCTCCAGTCATTCTCCTGCTTTTCACGCTCTTTGAATAACCCTGTAGGAGGAGACACCGGGGTGAGGTCAGCGTTTTTGTAAGATAGTATCACTCTGTTTTTGTACAGTCATATTTTACAGCCCTCATACACACCCACTCCCAGAACCCAAAACGGCTGTTCACCACCTTCAACTCCCTTCTCTGTCCTGCGGTGGCTGTTCCTCACACTGACCTCAAAGCCGAAGACCTAGCATGCTTTTTCACAGCAAAAATTTAACAGATAAGAACTGAAATCTCCACAATGCCATCTTCACCCATGCAGGAAGATGCTAACCATGTCCATCCTCACAGGTTTAACTCGTTCCCTTCAGCTACTGAACAAGAGGTCCTTAAACTACTACGATCCTTTCATCCCACTACCTGCCCCCTCGACCCTGTTCCCTCAGAACTTGCCAAAATACTTTCTGTTTCTCTTGCACCATCCTTGACCCACACTTTTAATCTGTCTTTAACCTCTGGGGTCTTTCCTGCTCCCCTCAAACATGCCAGTAGTCCCAATCCTAAAAAAACCATCTCTGGATCCGACTGCTCCCTCCAACTACCACCCCGTTTCCCTGCTCCGTTTTGCCTCCAAACTCCTCAAAAAGCTTGGGTATGCCCGTCTGATTGACTACCTCAACATCTACTCTCTCCTTGACCCTCTGCAATCTGGCTTTCGCTCACTGCACTCAACAGAAACAGCTCTTGCGAAACTGACCCATGACCTTGCAACTGCTAAATCCAATGGGTGCTACTCACTGCTGATCCTTCTTGACCTCTCTGCCACCTTTGATACAGTTGACCACTCAATCCTCCTTCAAACTCTTAGTGATATTCAAGGTGCTGTTCTTTCATGGTTTGCTTCCTACCTGTCCCAACGGTGATTTAGTGTCTCTTTTGCTGGAAGTACCTCCTCCCGGCAGCCTGTCTCTGTTGGGGTGCCCCAAGGTTCAGTACTGGGCCCTCTACTTTTTTCAGTCTACACTGCCTCTCTAGGAAAACTGATCAGCTCCTTTGGATTCCAGTAACACCTATATGCTGATGACACTCAAATTTACCTCTCCTCCCCTGATCTCTCTCCAGGTCTCCTAGATCAAGTCACTGACTATCTCTTCGCGGTCTCAAATTGGATGGCTTCCCGCTTCCTTAAACTCAATCTTGCCAAAACTGAAATTCTCGTCATTCCTCCCTCCAAGAAGAACCCAATACCATCCATCTCTCTACGAGTTAATGGAACACCCATTAGCCCAACACCCCAAGCTCGCTGCCTTGGAGTCACTTTTGACTTTGACCTAACATTCTCTTCCCACATCCAGACAGTGACCAAATCCTATTATTTTCAACTCAAAAACATTGCCCGTGTCTGCCCCTTTCTGACACAAGATACCACAAAAGTGCTGGTTCATGCTCTTGTCATTTCACGACTTGACTACTGCAACTCGCTCCTTATTGGCCTCCCCAACTCCCGTATCGCCCCTTTGCAATCTGTAATGAATGCAGGGGCCAGGCTTATTTTTCTCACCAGACGCACCTCGCGTACCTTCCCCCTCTGACGGTCCCTCCATTGGCTTCCTGTACGTTTCAGGATACAGTTTAAAATACTGATGCTCACGTTCAAATCACTCAATAACTAAACCCCTCCCTATATGTCTTCGTTACTCAGCAAGCACGTCCCCTCTAGACAACTCCGATCTGCAGGTGATCTACTCCTGTCATCGGTCTACATGCTCACAGCCAACTCTCGCCTCCAAGACTTTTCAAGGGCACCACCAGTCTTGTGGAATGACTTGCCTCGCCCTATCAAACTCTCCCCTGACCTTCAGGCCTTCAAGAAATCCCTCAAAATCCATCTCTTCAGATTAGCGTATCCCATCACTGATGCAACTCATCCCTCTGCTCACCTACTCACACTTGATTGAAGCCGCTTTTATGGCCCCACCATTCCCAAACCACTGGCACTAATGATCCTGCTATCTAGTGCAATTCCTTTTGTCTTCCTCAACCCCAATCCCTCTAGACTGTAAGCTCCTATCAGCAGGGCCCTAGACTTGTGCGCCGATTTTTTTTTCGGTTCGTTTCATTTTCGTTTCGTTTTTCGTATTGACTTTTTCGTAATTTCGGAAATTTTCGTGTTTTTCGGAACGTCTGTTCTCCTCGTTTCAAAGTGTCTATTAGTTTTGACGTAAACTAATGGTTTTACGGATCTGATATTTCTGTCGATATGTTAATTCTGTCGATACGATAATTCTGCCTTTGAGATTTCTCATGTTTTACAAGAAGGATACATTGAGATTTCTCTGGTTTCCCGGGAAGGATACATTGAGATTTCCCTGGTTTCCTGGGAAGGATACATTGAGATTTCTCTGGTTTTCCAGGAAGGATACATTGAGATTTCTCTGGTTTTACAAGAAGGATACATTGAGATTTCTCTGGTTTTACAAGAAGGATACATTGAGATTTCTCTGGTTTTACAAGAAGGATACATTGAGATGGGAATGATACAAAATTACAGAATCAGCGATATAACCAAAAAATACGTTGTCCGAAATTACTGAAATGGAACCGAAATTACGAATGGAACGAAAATGATTTTCGATTTTACACATTTCTAGTCCATTCGAAAATTCCGAACAAATGTTCGTTTCGTTTTCGGATCTGAAACTTTTCGGAAAATTGGCCGAATCCGAATGCACGAATCGGGAAATTTCGTGAAAATTCCAAAATCCGAAACGCACATCCCTACGGGCCTCTACCTCTTGTTTCCATCTTACGTCCGTTCATATGTATTTCGTTCCCTTTGGTTATTGTAAAGGGCTGTGGAAACAGTTGCGCTATATAAATGATGACAATAATAATAATAATAATAATAATAATAGTAGCTTCAGAAAAAGAAGCATTATTAGTTAAAAGATTTCTAGAAGATAGCGTTTAGCTGTTTATTGTCAATCACCGCTTTATCAGGTTTCAAGAACATTGCAGCGAATATTTATGAGGAGACCAATTTTATGTGATTTCTGACAAAATATGTAAACAATTAATGTATGTACAGTTCTGATATATATATATTTTGATTCAACTATATTTTGTGTTAGAAATAAATAGTTTTGTTAACAAGTACTAACATGGTGTCTCCTCTCCACTCATTAGCATTTATTGACTACACTGTGTTTATTCAGGTGTGCTACCTATTCATGATGTATTAAAAATTTTAATACTTTACTTACAGATGACGAACACAGTCAATGGTCCTGTGGGTTTGACGAACAGCGTACACTGCGTCCCTTAACGCATCCCCAGGAAGACATCTTCATCAGTTTGTCACTCCTAGATGAAAATTAGGCTTATTTTTGTGCCATCAGTGCATAGTTTTCATCTGGCGTGAACCAAGGCCCCCTTTCTCTTCTCAGGCCGCTGCACAAAGGATGAGGACAGGCTAGAGGAACTGCACTCCCTCGGGGACCTGCTTCTCCTCCCACCCCTCTTCCTCACATTCACTACCACGTCTCTTACTCCTTCTCCTCCCATCACGCCTCTTACGCCGCCTCTCACTTCCCCCTCCCACTGCCACTCACTTCCCCCTCTCACTGTTTCTCACTTCCCCTCTCCCACCGCCTCTAACCCTCCCGCCACCTTTAACTCTCCTGCTGCCTCTCACCCCATCCCTCCCGCAGCCTCTCACCCTCCTCACGCCTCTCACTCCCACTCACATCACCATCAATCTCTCCACTCTCACTCCCTGTCCCTATCACAATTGCCGTAATCTCTCCCTCAGACATTCTCTCAAAACAAACACACACACACACCAGCACGCCAACATGCCACCAACAACAACACCACAAAGTCACCAACCTCTGCTCACTTCATAATCAAAATAAACCAGAAACATGGATTCTCAGGGGTTGGATTATATAGTTTGCACCAGTGATGCAATGTGGGAAAACCTCTATGATTGGTTGGCTTCACTGTCAGTCACTTTTTTCACTTTTTCCAGTGCTTTCTTTCTGCATCAATAATATATTATTTGATGTGGTATGGCCTGACCGAGCTCCAAGATGGTTGCCTGAAGTGTGAGCTCCAGCGTGTTGGCCACTTCATTGCTTCTTTGCAGCGGATCGCAAAAGCTATGACGAGGGGAAAACCGAGGAGAACAACTTCTACAGACCCGGGAACCCCCAAACCTGCTTTACAGGGCTCCATGGACGCTTTCTTACAAGCCCCACTCGCGTTGCAGCAGAGGCCTAGCCCGAAGGAAGCAGCCTCGCCCTCGCCGTCAGAGGCCTCATGGAGCGATGATCACCCGCGCTTGAGACGTATGGAGGAGATGATGGCATCCTTACCTTCCAAACAGGATTTGCTCGACCTGGCCTTGAAACTGGGTGAAACTCTCAGGGGAGAGGTTTCGGCAGTCAAGAAGGGCATGGTGGAGCTGGAGAAGCGGGTGCTCCAACTTGAATCTACGGCGCAGAACGTAGCGATCGACTCTCAAGGAGGCCCTGGCTCTCCGGTTCTCTCTGTGCTATTCCGCCGAATGGACGACTTGGAGAACCGGTCCCGCCGCCAGAACCTGCGGATTAGAGGGGTGGAAGAGTCGGTTACTGGCTTGCGTGAGTACCTGGCCCGCCTTTTCTCATCTATACTACAAGATAGTGTGGTTTCCCCCTCCGCCATGGATCGGGCACACAGGGTGTACTGGGCCTCCGCGGGCTCACAGACCGGATCCCAGGATATTATTTGCCACATCCCTGATTTTCGATTAAAGGAGCGGATTATGAGGGCGGCAAGAGACCGTCGCTGCTGGGACTTTGAAGGGGACAAAGTGGAGATTTTTAATGACCTGTCTAGCTTTACTCTAACGGCCCGCAGGGCTCTGCGGCCGGTGACCCTGGCCCTCCAAGAAAAGGGGATCCCATACAGATGGGGCTTCCCGTTCTCCTTGCACGCCTCCCTGATCGGATCGAATGGAGTGATTAAAATCCCCACAGGACCTGTCTGAATTTCTCAGGGATTTGCAGCTACCGGAGGTTATAGTGCCGAACTGGGAGACAGTCGTGACCAAGGAATCTGCGCACCCTTTTTTCGCTCCCCCCGCGAGGCCACGGAGGCAGCGGAGACCTCGAGACCGAGTTCACCCACGGATAGAGGAGTCAGTGGATACGCCTGATTCGGAGGGGGAACAGTGAGGCTCTGGAAAACATTTCCCTCTTTCTTTTTCTTTTTGGGACTCGCCTCCTGAGGCACCTTGTCACCACGGCACGAGTGTGGTGAAAGGAAGCTCGGGGAAGTCTCTGCCTGGGAGCAGGTACGTTATGATGTGGGGCAAGTTCTCCACCCTCACTTCACTTTCTTTGGAGTGGGGCTGACTGTCTCATTTGGTTATACTAGACAGGGGCCCAGTGAAAGTTGAGGACATGTGTATCGGATTCGCTTTTGGAGGCAATTTTTGCGCTGCATCCGTGAATGTGGAAACTATATGCCTAGAGAGACAGCTCACCGGAGGGATACGCTCCTTGGCTTAAAGTGTGCTCCCCACTCTCTTAAACCTTTATTGACAGGTGATGTTACACCGCTGGGGGTCACCTGAATGACTTCTTACTCGCGGAACGCAGGTGACCAAGATCGTCCCACCTGGTCTTGAGAGGCTGAGGGTTGTTGAAGGAGCTTTGGTGGACATTGCTAAGACTTCCGGCACCCTCTTCACGTCCGTTGGTAGACATTTAGACATTCATAAAGTACTGTCTGGAAGATGGAAAGGTTTACATACGGCGCAATGTCTCCTGATGCTGGGTTAAATGCCATCGAATGTCTAGCTTTCAAGTCTGTTTGGGAGGGGGGGTAGGGAGTGTTGAGGGATTTGGGGAGTTTACAGGGGGGAGGAGGGATATTATGGTTTGAATTACTGGGGGGAGACAGAGGGGAGGGGGGAGGGAAGGGGGGAAAGAAAAGGGGGAAAAAATCTATATTGCTTACAGCCTTTTGAATAGTCACGCTCAGGGGTGAAAAGCGAGTGTTAGACATAACAGGGAGGCTTTATCCTTGCATTATGTCTGCTGTTGTATTATGTTTGTCAGTTAAGGGGAGGGGAATAGTATTTTGCAGGGGAGGGGGTGGGAAGGTAAAAGAGGCTTATTTATTTATAAAGGGGGGGAAATGGGGCCTCTTGCATACCATTTGTTGCGTAGTAATGCTATAGGAAGGTGTATAAGTGTTGGGCATAGTAGGGGTCTCTAATCTGCCTTCTGTTCGTTGACGTCCTATACTTGCCGGCTAAGGGAAACGAAACGGGATAATGTTTTGAAGGGAGGAGGTCGGTATGTGACGAAGACACATTTATAAACCATACGCGTAAAACTGAAACAAAAGGAGGGGGAAATAAAAACGTAAAAATACATAAATAATAAATAAATAAATAAACAAACATAAATAAATTTAAAACAAAAAAAAACAAAAAGAAAATAAATAAATAATTAAAAAAAAGTTTCTGGAAAATATTGTTTGGGTTTAGGGGGGGGTGGGAAGGGGCCTTGGTTACTTGTTTTTTCCTCGATGATGATAGCCAGGGCATTTTTATAGGTGGGTCGACAAGGCTGGAGGATAGGGGCGGAGGTTGGGTTTAACTGAGTAGGGGTTGGAGGGGGGTTTATGTTTAATACCCGTGTGACTGACCACTGGAGAAATTTTGCATGTTTTCCTGTTCCTTGGGAAGTTATTTTACTGTTCACTGTGGGCTAATCATTGGGTCCAATGATCCTATCTACTGAGATAAAATTACCAGGTTTGGGCTTTGGTTGGAAAGGGGAGGGGGGATACATCCGCAGTAGTAATGGTTTATCTCGCCAGATGGCGGCCCCTTGCCCATTCATGTCCTTCTCGTATGATGCAAATAGTATTTCAACTGCATATGTATTGCTTTTTCTCGCTGATCAGCTGATGCTTATTCATTGTCTTGGCGACACGTTGGCCTCTGGCCTATTTCTATTTCTCTTTCTTCTTCTTTTCACTCTACTCTTCTTTCACTCTCTTCTCTTTGCCATTTAGGGGCACTCGGCTGAGTGCCTATTCATTTTTTCTTTCTTCTTCTTTCGCTTGTATCTTCTTTGCCTACCCCGTGGTATTGGCGTCACTTTTTCTCGGGGGGCCAGATCAAGGTGGTAAATATCCCCTTGGACTGGTAACCTGATGGAGGCTTGCACCTAGTGTTTTGTTTTTGCGTTTGTTTTGTGAGTCTGTGGTTTTTGTGTGGTTTTTTTTTCCTTCTCCTTTCCTCTCCCTTTACCTGGGGTGTGGGGGCATGTTGGACGGGGGCGTGGCGGTGGGGGGCGGCGCTGGCACTCCTAGCACTGGAAGTGAGACGGCTTTTGTGCCGAGGTCCCTGCGCTTCTTGACCTATAATGTAAAGGGAAGTGGTCAGACCACTCACCAGTATGGATGACACTGTCCTCTCTGCTTTTTCATCCACGTGAAAAAACCTGGAGACTGAATACGCACCTGCTTGATGACCCTGGTTTTTCGGCAAAACTGTCATGTGCCTTGAAGCACTATTTTGAGGACAACGTGGGGGTGGGTGAGGTCCCAGAAGTTACGTGTGGGAGGCGCATAAGGCGGTAGTGCGGGGTTTGCTTAGCAAGGCTGCTGCGCAGAAAAAGGCCAAATCGACAGAGACGGCAGATCTATTAGAAGACATCAGACGACTAGAATAATCACATCATTATTCGACAAATGACGCAGACTTTAAGGAGGCTACGATACTGCGGAAACGCTTAAACGACATCCTCAATGAAAAATTGCGACTGGATGCGGCAAGAGCTAAATGCCATTTTGCTTTGCAAGAAAATAAGCCTGGGAAGTTGCTGGCGCAATTGCTCCGCCAACGTCGGGACATTAATTATGTCTCTAAGATTAGAACGGGAACTGGACAGATGTCACCTCGCCCTGATGTGATTGCAAAGGAGTTTGAGACATACTACCGCAGGTTGTACGATGTGGAATGTTCATTGGGAGGGACGGTCGCCACTAGGGATGTCTCCGGATACTTACGAGATAAGATTCATACCACGCTGACACTAGACGACACTGAGACGTTTTCTGCCCCATTTACGTCTGGAGAACTTGTGGCAGTACTGATACTTATGAAGACGGGAAAAGCCCTGGCCCAGATGGTCTGCCGGTTGAATATTATAAACACTTTGCACAGGATCTGTACCCGCGAATGTTATCAGTCTTTAACTCGGTAGGAGCGGATACTTCTTTTCACCCTCACACAGTAGTGGCCACGATAGCTGTCATACCGAAGCCGGGAAAGGATGGTTCGGAATGTAAGAACTATAGGCCCATGTCCTTGCTGAATGCAGATGCAAAAGTATTTGCTAAACTTCTGGCCGAACGTTTGAAACCTTTCCTGACGAAATTGGTATGGCCGGATCAGGTGGGATTTATCCCTGGGCGAGAAGCCAGGGATGCCACCGCAAGAGCAATAGGCACGGTAGCGTACACAAAGAAAACAGGGGAGGGGGTGATTCTTTTGTCAATGGATGCTGAAAAGGCTTTTGATAAAGTGAATTGGCCCTTTCTATTCCTGGTATTGCACCGGATGGGGCTCCCGGGTATCTTTCTCGATCAGGTGAAAGCTTTATATTCGAAACCGTCGGCTCGTATTCGTGTGAATGGAGCTCTTTCGGCTCTCATCCCGATTTCTAAAGGAACTAGACAAGGCTGCTCTTTGTCACCGTTATTGTTTGCACTGTATCTGGAGCCGCTTCTGGAAGCGGTCCGTTCTACGGATTCCATTCCGGGATCCGAGGTGCCTCTAGCCATCATGTGGTCTCTGCGTATGTGGATGACCTGCTCTTTATGTTGACAAATGCTGAAACATCGTTACCAGCAGTGATGAAGGTACTGTCGGCTTTTGGGGAGGTCACCGGCTTTCGAGTGAACATGGACAAGTCAGAAGTACTTGATGTGAACCTCTCACAGAGATGCGTGTCTAGATTAAAGAGGACAGTTCCATCCACGTGGTGCACAGATTGTTTAAAATATTTGGGAATATGGATCTCTCCGTCTCCTTCACAGCTTTACGCGCTTAATTACCAACCCCTGTTAGATGTATTCGTCTCAGACTTGTCTGGTTGGACGAAAAAGTTAATTTCCTAGTCAGGACGGATTAATACTCTGAAGATGAACGTAGTACCCAGGCTCTTGTACGTTCTTCAAACGGTTCCGATTTCTTTGCCCACCGACTTCTTCAAGCCGTACCGAACGGCGGCCCTACGCTTCATTTGGCCTAACGGAGGCCCGCGCGTAGGTTATGCGACGCTTTGTCGTCCTAAGTCTGACGGAGGCTTGGCGTTACCTGATGCCAAACTTAATTATTATTCAGTCCACCTTACTCGTCTCTTAGAATGGTCCCTTCAAAAGTCGGAGAAACTGTGGCTAGACCTGGAGGAAACGCTGATGGGAGCGCCTTTATGGACCCTACCTTGGATTCGTTGTCAGGGTCCATGGGAAAGACACAGGACTTGGTGCCTTACGACGGAAACGCTGGGCATCTGGAGATTATTGCGTGTGCAATTTGGATTGACTTCCTCGATTTCGCCGCTCTTGCCACTGCGGGACAATCCTGATTTCACTCCAGAAGTGTGCACAGCTCTTAAAGTGCGGTTTGACCTACCAGACAGGATCACGGTGGCTACATTCTTGAAGGACGGATGTCCTCTTCCGCTACTGAACTCCGATGGAACCCCCATGATCCGTCTTCAGGAACGGTTCAACTACCATCAGATACAATCGTACCTGAGAAGTTTAAGGGTGGGTTTTAGCCTTACTCGTCCTCTTACTCCCTTTGAGCAGTATTTTCCGCTTTGCATCTCGATGGACAGAAGTGTTTCCACCCTTTATCGTATGCTTCTCGGGCATTCGGACGAGATCCCGGCCTTTAGAGACAGGTGGAATACATTGATCGGGAGAAATATCTCAGATGCGGAGTGGACCGACACTTTTACGCTCGTCCACAAGGGAACTAGTTCATTGAAGTGTGCTGAAAACACATTTAAAATCCTTACATTTTGGTATCGGACCCCGGACCGATTGCAGAGAATGTTTCCCCTCCATGACCCACAATGTTGGCGATGTAAGGCGGCTCTAAGAGATTACCTGCATATCTGGTGGGACTGTCCCATGATTCAAACGTTCTGGAAAATGGTTCACACTGCAGTTCGTAACATCTCGCATTTGGACATTGAGCTTGTTCCTTCAACATACATCCTGCTGCAGTTCCCTGCTCCCATGAAGGCCATGAAGAGGTCGGTAGTCCTGAGACTGGTGACTGCGGCCAAACTGTTGATCCCACTGCATTGGGGCAAATCGTTGTTGCCCTCCTGGAGGGAATGGGTGGATAGGGTTGAATTCCTCCGTAGGACGGACAATCTGGTAGCGAGGGACCTAGGGCAAGTTGAAAAATTTGTGCGGAATTGGTTCCATTGGGATAACTACGTGAGCTCGGCGCCTGAGAGACGCTTGGCACGACCTAGCCCTGAATAGGAGGGACGGAAACTGGATTGCGGAGTAGGAGGTGCAAGAGTGCAGTTTGCAGATACCAGCGGAGTCTGGGGGGGCAGTGCTTCCCCCACGGTGGGTCCCCTACCGATACGTCTGAAGTAGCCATAATCCCGGGACTGCTCCTGTACCCCGCCCCTCCTTTTTTATCATCCTCTCCCCCCCATCGCCCCTTTTCTCCTCTCTCCCCCCCCCCTTTTATATTATTTCTTGTCTTCTCTGTATGTTTGTATGTCGGTGTTTTGGTTTTATATTTTGTCTACTCTGTGTGTTTGTATGTCGGTGTCTATGTTCTATATGTACTAGCCTACTAGAACCCCAACAGTACGGAAGACGACATTGATGACCTTGGTAACTCTGGTCAGAGGCTGGTCAGCTCTCAAAATGGCAGACATATGCAGTTATTTCTCCTAACACTTGAATATTGGTCGGGTGTGGTTTTTGAACAATACCATCAAAATTACTGTACGGAGATAACTTTACAATGTCATGAAACCTGTCGTCTATGTCGGAGGAACTGTATTTTCATGAGATATATGTACTGTTGTGGAGTATGTTTATATGTGTTCCTTTATGTTAATAAAAAACTTTGCTTACAAAAAAATATATATATTATTTAAAATTTTTAATTAGCTTTTCCCTAAATCCCCAGTCTAACAGTACAAGATATTGATATTTAATATGATTAAATAAAGTTGTGCAATGTTGGGGGGCATGGCTGGCTGCGAATGAGAGAGGACGCGGGTCTCTGGAGCTCCGACCCGTCTCTCTCTCATCGGTTTACCTAGCCGACTATACTCACTGCAATTTGATCCTCTGGACCCTGGAGCAGCTAGCCACCGGAGACAAGATGTCCAGGGCCTGTTATGTCCCCCCCCCGGACCAGAGACGACAGTTTAGCGGCCGGAGTACGCTCTCGTGGCCATCTTGGAGCCTACCTCATTGATCGACCCGGAGGCAGTGTGTTGGCGCCTGGAAGATATGCTGGAGGGAGAGGATGATCGCCGCTGACGCGGGGCAATATACGGCGCTTCATCGAGGTTCTGAAGAGTTCTGGCGGTGCGGAGATCATGGATACAGTTGCGATCGAGGGATCTCATGCCGCGTCGGTGCTCCTGGAGCTTGGGATGTAACCCTGACCCACCAGTTGCCGATGTGGAGTATGCCGGCACGGGATCTGCTGGGACAGCACGTGCTGGTCTGGATGTCACGGCCTACTCTGTGGGGTGTGCGATGACGGCGCTTTCTGGGGCTGTGGGCCTGTGCGCTGTGGGGGGCAGTGCTGGCCTTGGCCTGGGCCTGCGGCTGATATGGCTTTTTGGATGGCCTGGATGCCGGGCGCTTGGATTGCACAGAGTTGCTTGGACAGGCCTGAGGAGGACTTCTGCCCCGCACTCCTACAAGATACGGGCTGAAGAGGCAGACCTTGCTTAAATTTGCTCCCTGCCCGTACCATACTGTCAATTGCTATTCCCCCCCTTCCTGAAATGTGATCCGTCCTCTGTCCGTTATCTACTGCAGACATTACTTTACTGCTTTAGTTGTTATTTTGCCGAGTTTCTCTTTTATTTTTTGTGTTAGAGAGCTTTATTTTACGTAACTACAGCCACAGTGCACTGCTTTCGATTATTTTTCTGTTATTCTCAAGTTTTCTGGCAGATGTATCCTATGCCTACCTGCTTTTATTGTTTTTCTTTATGCTTACATTGCTGTCTTTATGGGCCCTGCGCAGCCTTTACATTTAGTTTATTTTCTATGTTGTTGCTGCTTAAAATACTAAAATAAAGAATTTTAAAAAAAAATAAAAGTTGTGCAATGTTTGCAACAGTTTTGTGGGAAAACCTCTAGGATTGATTGGCTTCACTGTCAGTCACTTTTTTCACTTGTTTCCAGCGCTTTCTTTCTACATCAATAACATTATTTTAATTAGCTTTTCCCTAAATCCCCAGTCTAACAGTAAAAGATAATATGATTAAATAAAATTGTGCAATGAATGTTCACTGGTTAAGCAATTAAATAATCAAATCCTCAGAATAAACTCTTCTGATTTCATAAAAAAACAATACATCCGAACAAATCGGCAGGATTACTGTATCGACCGAAAAATATAGATCATCCGAAATACCAAAGTCTAGTCTAAAGATTAAAGAACAAAGATTCTTTTAAATGAAAGTACAAAGAGAACAGACGGTCCGAAAGAACGAAATTCCCCCATTATGCAACATCCAGATCGATCTGAAATTACAAGAAGACCCGAAATGAAACAAAAAGGCAACGAAATAGCCCTAAACTAAAAATTTTGAGGCCGAAAACCCCCCGAAAAAACAACAACTCGTATACATCCCTGCACCTCACCCAGAAAATCATACCTCAATTTTCCAAAACTACATTTTACTCTGAGATTTAGATATTACATTATCTTAATTAGCTGCATATAGATGGAGGGGGCTTTACGTAATCTTAACTCCAAGATAAGAAATAGCCATCAGTTAGGGATGTGCGTTTCGGGTTTCGGAATTTTCACGAAATTTCCCGATTCGGGTCTTTCGATGAGGCCGAAATTCCGAAATTTTTTAGATCCGAAAAAGTCGAATCCGAACTGTTTTCCGAGCCGAATCGAAATTTTTTCGGAATTTCGAATGGACTTGAAATGTGTCAAATCGAAATCTATTGCTTTGAAACGAGAACAGACTTTCCGAAAAAACGAAAAATTTGCCAAATCGAAAAATTTTCGGAATTTTCGAATGGACTTGAAATGTGTCAAATCGAAATTTATTTTCCCTCTATTCATGATTTCAGTTCCATTCGGGATTTCGGTTCCATTTCGGTAAGTCTGGACATCGTATATTTAACTAGTATCGGTTATATCGCTGATTCTGTAAATTTTTTTATTGTTTCCAATGATCCGATAAGAATTTTCGTATTTGGGTCAGATCCGATTCGTCCGCGGGTCGCGCATGCGCGCGCGCGGATGTCGTAACTTTATTGAGCCAGTTTTATTGACAACTTTTTGAACAAAATATTGTTTTTATTATTCATCATAATGGCCGCTGAAAGAGAGGAGTGCCATTCAAGCACCTCGTCATCATCTCTCCATGATGAACCACCACCCAGGAAGAAACGGGCCAGCAATATGGCGTTTGAAGAGATGTTGGAGCTGGTACGCATCTTTGATAGCAAAAATTATGATTGCAGTAAGGGCCCTTACTGCAGGAAGTCTAACGCCAGGAAGGATCGTATCTTAGAGAAGCTACGCACCACCATTTTGGAGTTATTCGGGAAGGACAGGACAAAGGACCAGCTCAGGAAACGCTGGTCTGATTTGAAAGTACGTGAGCAGGAGCAGCTGAGACGCATCCGCCGCGTCATAGCGAAACGTAAGTGTCATGTTATATTGTAAAGCTCTGCACAAACTGTTGGCGCTATATAAATCCTGTATAATAATAATAATGTGCGTGCATGTGCTAATGTGCACAGAAATACGTTTATTTATCTAGTCCTTTTTTCATGCAATGTGATTGTGTATAGCTTTGCGTTTTCACAACTCGTCATACATGCATTTTTGCCATAGCTCTTCTTTTTTGTGATTTTACGTATTCGTGAAAATTGTGATATTTGATGTATGTAGATGAAGTTAAAATGCTGGATTTCTTTTGGCACTGTGTGTATAGTCTGTAGTGTGCTGGGGGGGAGGTTGTTGTGATTGAGTGATGCATACGAGATGACCCGCAGCTTGCCCAATATTGGCTCCCACCTGCGCAACAATAAAAATCTCTGCGTCTCTGCTAAGTGATAGGATGGGACATGTAGTTCTTCTGAAAGTGCATCCAAACAGAGCTGTGTTCAATACAGCCTCAGCAGCTGCTGCAGCAGTGTCATTGAATGCTTTAGATGCAAATTTCAAAACAAAATGGTGGATTTCTGTTGTTGTTTCTGCAATATCCAGTTTTATTCACAGAAACTGAAAGTGAAACTGAGGCTGAGGCCTTCTATAAAATAACTAAAAGCAGTCAGCACAATGCGCTTTGTACGCACACAACACAAATAATAGTTTTTATTGAATAAACGTAATGTTTACTTCTGAAAAAAATATATAAATGAACGGTAATATATGTCTGTGCAGAGGAAATAAATAAATATTTTGTGACTTTAGAACTATGAGATGGGAGTAGTGGTGGGTCAAGCTGGTAGTGGGTAGTGGAGGGGTGTCGCAATACTTTCGGCAATATATTGTATAGATATACCATTTTTTCCAGTCTTCATTATTTACGTGTTATTTTTTGGATTTGGCAGAAGACAGGAAGAAGGCCTCTGAATCTGCCCGGGCAGGGACCAGTGCCCCAGTGGAGGAGGAGGAGGAGCCACGGGCGTCCACCAGCGCTGGTATATACTGTTTTATTTTGCAACGACTTTTGGTCAAAAACAGAAACATTTTTTGTTTACTGTATTTTAATTACATTTTTTTATGTATAGCACAAGAGGAGCAGGAGGAGGAGCAGGAGGAGGAGGAGGATGGCGATGATGGAGAGAGGGAGCCGGTGCAGCAGGAGGCCGCCAGTCCAGGTTTTTTTTTTTTACTGTTGTATTTTGTATCGACTTTTGTTCAAAAATAAATCAGTTTTGTTGTTTACTGTATTTTTTATTTCTTTAATTTCTTACATATAGCACTGGATATGCTGACGGTGGTGGTGGGGGAGGAGTCAGAGGAGTCGGAGCCTCAGGAGGCCGCCAGCACTGGTATATACTACTGTTATATTTTTTCAAGACTTTCAGTCAAAAATAGAAACCTGCTTTACTTACTGTATTTTCCTTCTTTCATTTATTGGATATATAGAAGGAGAAGCCAGACGCCGACGGGAGGCGATCGGCGAGCTTCGCCTGGCAGCTACCGCCATCAACTCCCTACAGGAACTGCTCCAGGAACTGCGGGAGCACATAACCAATGCCGCAGACCTCCTGGAGCAGCAGTGAGACCAGTGGCAGCCTCCTCCAGAATGTGCCTCAGCTGCTCCTGCTCGCGTGCCTTGAGGTCGGACCAGCGTTTTCAGAGATGGTCTTTCGTCCAGTCCTTCCCGAGTAGCTCCAGGATGGTGGTGCGTAGCTTTTCAAGGATACGATCCTTGCGGGTGTTATTCTTCCTGCCGTAAGGGCCCTTACAGCAATCGTAATCTTTGCAATCCAAGATGCGGACCAGCTCCAACATCTCCTCAAATGCCAGTAACTTGTTGGGCAGTTTGCCATCCTTGGCATGTTCCCTTCCCTATGTTCATATGTTGTAAATAAATTTTCTATTTTTTCACTATTTTCCTGTTTGTGTGCGTTGCTTTTCCTTACTTAATAAGTTAATATGTATTGCTTGGTTTCCACACTGTTAAAATTATATATACATAAATGTATTGACATTTCTATGGACCCTTTGTCATAAATTTGTCAACATATTTGTGGCCATGAATGTGACTGTGCACATTCTACACTTCCTGCCTGGCCAAAAAATGTCACACACTAACACAACCTTGTTGTACGGCCTTGAGATTTGATTACCGACGTGGCCTGGTTTTTTGTTAAGCTTAGGCGATGTCACAACAACACGGATTTTTGTCCACAGTCACATTCATTGTATAACCAAGAATTTATCAAAAAATATTGATGGCAGCACTGCGTGAAGTCTTCTCCGACACAACCCAAAGATCCTTAGTGCGGCTCAGGTCTAGTTTATTTGTCCCTGTTTGCAGCTTCACACAACACCTCCTCCCAGCTATGAGCTCTCTCTCTCCCACCGCTGCCCGCTAAGACGCTGCCCGCCAACATGATCACGTCTTTGCAGAAAGACAACAGCGTGGGGGAACAGCAGCTGCTGACAGTCCCAAGACCTCGTCACAATGACGTCAGTTTTGGAGTTAACCCCTAACTGTGACCAATGGTGGAGATAGGGGTTCCAATGAACCCCCTATCTCCCGATCCGCGGCAGCTATCGGTTGGTTAATGTTTGGTATCTTTGGATCGACCAGAGCATGGCCTTTCCAACAATACCAAACATGACAATGTTAAAATTTTTTAAAAATTTAAATAAAAAAAAAAAATAATACACGTTTTTTGTTTTGTTTTGTTAATGCAGCAATATTGTTGCCATTTCAATTATAATGTGAACAATGATGCTGCACTAAGGATTTTTGTATGGGGTGCGTTTGTTAAAAATAGTGTAATTGTCACCCAAAAAAATATAACAAGTCCCCTTTTCAATTTTTTTTAACAAACGCAACTCATAAAATATAACCGCAAACACTCGCATGTTAAAATGTGAAAAAAACACTTTACACCTTGTAAAACAAACATTGAAAATTCTAATTTTATTGCATTTTTTGTTATAATATACAGACAGGACATGACGCATACATATGATAATGATATATTATGAATCATCTGCCGAGTCTGCCGGAAAGAACGATATATAACATGTCTGGGTCATATTATAAAAGAAGGCTTCAAAACGCGTTTAAACAAGAGGAGCGAAACTGTTAAAAATTAGCTCAGCAGCAGACCGCAGTGAGGAACACAGGCGTGAAGGGAAGCCGTGAAATGCCTCAGCAGCGAAAGGGTTAATTTATATTTTTGTCTGTTTTAAATCATTTTATTTTATTATTTTTTTTCATTTCAGATCATTTTGATCAACTATTTTTCCGTTTTAAAAAATTTTTGTTCTGGTTTTTATTTTTAAAGTCAGACCATTCGGGTCAGTTTACCGTTTTTTAAATCGTTTTGTTCTTTTTTTTTTGTTCCTTGGCTTTCATACCATTTTTTTAATGTGATTAAATAAATAAAGTTGTGAAATGTATATTCATAAGAAAAAAAGGATCTTTATTTAATAAAAAAAAAAAAAACACGATAGAATCACCAGAATTATCGTATCGACAGAATGAATTATCGGATCCGAAAAACAAACCAAAAATTTATTATAAAAAAATATATAAAGTATAAAAAAGTAAACCATAGTACTTTACATCAAAACGAATAGAGTTAGACACTTTGAAACGAGGAGAACAGACGTTCCGAAAAAAAAGAAAATATCCGAAATCACGAAAAGTCGATACAAAAAACGAGCAAAGTGACCCGAAAATACGAAAAATGGTCTATATTCCAAAAAAATGGACACAATCGAAAATTTTAAACATCAGAACAAATCGAACCGAAAAAAAAATCGGTGCACAAGCCTATTAATATCTGACATCCCGATGTGAAACATCAGGACTTTTGCATTAGATTTCGACCATTTTTATTTTTTTAACTTCTGGATAGTCGAAAATCGAAATCTATCCAAAAAGTCCCAATGTTTCACATCATTCTGAACTTTGTTTGGATAGAGTAAGTCCGTGGGCGTGCGGCCGTTAAATGTATATACCAGTGGCGTCGTAACATGGGGGCGGGGGTGCGGCCCGCACCAGGTGACACCCGCCTTTAGGGTGACACCGTCACCCTAAGGGCGGGTGTCTCACCCTCCGCCTCGTTTTTCGCTCCCTGCGAGCGTCCGAAGCATGCAGCTTCAGCGCTCGCCTGGAGGAAACACGTCACCAGCCAATCGCAGCTGGTCACGTGGCTCCCCCTGGCGAGCGCCCAAGCTCCGTGCCGCCGGACGCTCTGAGGGAGCGAAAAAGGCGGCGGAGGTGAGCTGGGGCCATTATCATGAGGTGCTGGGGCATTCCATGTGCTGGGGCAAATCCATGAGGAGCTGGGGCATATCCATGAGGAGCTGGGGCATTCCATGTGCTGGGGCATATCCAGGAGGAGCTGGGGCATATCCACGAGGAGCTGGGGCAAATCCATGTGTGAGCTGGGGCATATCCACGAGGAGCTGGGGCATGTCCACGAGGATCTGGGGCATGTCCACGAGGATCTGGGGCATGTCCACGAGGAGCTGGGGCATATCCACGAGGTGCTGGGGCAATATCCATGAGGAGCTGGGGCATATCCATGAGGATGTCGGATGTCGGCCAAGCTTCCGGGAACTCCCCCTGAGGACTGGCGTCATCGTGCATAGCACGATGACGCCAGTCCTGGAGTTAACCCCTAGCTGCCACCAATGGTGGAGATAGGGGGTTCCAAAATGAACCCCCTATCTCCCGATCCGTGGCAGCTAGGGGTTAAAGTTTGGTATTGTTGGATCGGCTAGAGCATGGCCGTTCCAACGATACCAAACACGAATGTGAAAAACGTTTGTAAAAAAATTAAAAATAAAAAAATATTTAAAAAAAATTATAAAAAAAAAATAAACAATTTTTTTTTCTTTTTTTTGGTTTGTTAATGCAGCAATATTGTTCCCATTTCAATTATAATGTGAACAATGATGCTGCACTAACGATTTTTGTATGCAGTGCGTTTGTTAAAAATTTTGTAATTTTCCCCCCAAAAAAATTGTAACGAGACCCCATCTCTAATTTTTTTAACAAGCGCACCCCATACAAAATATAACCGCAATTGCTCGCATGTTAAAATGTGAAAAAAAACACTTTACACGTTGTAAATTATTGAAAAATCATATTTTATTGCATTTTTTGTTATAATATACAGACAGGTCATGACGTATACATATAATAATGACATATTATGAATCTGCCGAGTCTGACGGAAAGAACGATATATAATATGTCTGTGTCATATATTAAAATAAGGCTTCAAAACACGTTTAAACATGATGAGCAAAACCGGTAAAAATGAGCTCAGCACAGAGGTGGGAAAAGCCTCAGCAGCGAAAGGGTTAATTAAAAAAACACGATAGAATCGCCAGAATTATCGTATCGACATAATGAATTATTGGATCCGAAAAACAAACCAAAAATTTATTATAAAAAATATATAAAGTAGTATTAAAAAAGTAAACCATAGTAGTTTTCATCCAAACGAATAGAGTTAGACAGCTTTGAAACGAGAACAGACGTTCCGAAAAACGAAAAATTGGCGATATGCCGAAAACCATGTACAATTCCGAAAAACGAAAATTTCCGAAATAATGAAAAGTCGATACAGAAACCTAGTGAAGTTACCCGAAAATACGAAAAATGGTCGATATTCCGAAAAATAAATGTACCCGAAAACCGAATCGAGCTGAACCAAATCGAAACAGAAAGCAGTCGAAACGAGCCGAATCGAAAAGTTTAAAAATTCGAAGAATCGAATCGAATCGAAAAAAAAATCGGTGCAAACCATCAGTATTGCAGATTGTAAACTCAAATGTCATGCTCTGGTTGTCCCTCTCCTTGATCAGCAGCTGTACTAATAGGGCCTCAAACTTAGACACATTGGGCCAACTTACATTCCTAGCGGTAAAACGGGCACCAAACCACACACCAAACCACACACACACACACACACACACACCAAACCACACACACACACCCTGCGAACCTCACACACACACACCCTGCAAACCTCACACACACACACCCTGCAAACCTCACACACACACACAGTGAACCTCCCACACACACCCTGCGAACCTCCCACACACCCTGCGAACCTCCCACACACCCTGCAAACCTCCCAGACACACACCCTGCAAACCTTAAACCTCACACAAACCCTTCAAACCTCACACACCCTGCAAACCTCACACACCCTGCAAACCTCACACACCCACACACCCTGCAAACCTCTCACACACACACCCACCCTGCAAAGCACACACACACCCTTCAAACCTCACACACACCCTGCAAACCTCACACACACCCTGCAAACATCACACAAGCCCTGCAAACCTCACACTCGGAAACACACCCTGCAAACCACACATATACACACACCAAACCACACACACACCAAACCCCACACACACCGAAGCCCCCACACACACACCCTGCGAACCTCACACACACACACCCTGCGAACCTCACACACAGACACCCTGCGAACCACACACCCTGCGAACCTCACACACACACCCTGCAAACAACACACACACACCCTGCAAACAACACACACACCATGCAAACCTCCCACAGACACCTTGCAAACCCCACATACACACACCTTGCAAACCCCACATACACACCCTGCAAACCTCACACCCCCTGCAAACCTCACACCCACACTCTGAAAACCTCACACACCAACACACCCTGCAAACCTCCCACACACACACCCTGCAAACCTGACACTCACCCTGCAAACCACACACACCCTGCAAACCTCACACACACCCTGCAAACACACACACACCCTCCAAAAATCACACACGCACACACCCTGCAAACCACACACACACACCCTGCAAACCTCACACACCCACACACCCACCAAACCACACCCACACACCCACCCATTCACCAAACCACACACACAAACCCCCCCACACACACACACCAAACCACACACACACACACCAACCCCCCCCACACACACACCAACCCACACACACACCCTGCGAACCTCCCAGACACACACCCTGCAAACCTCACACACACACCCTGCAAACCACACAAACACACCCTGCAAACCACACAAACACACCATGCAAACCTCCCACACACACCTTGCAAACCACACATACACACCCTGCAATCCACACACACACCCTGCAAACCTCACACACACTCCCCCACAAACCTCACACCCACACCCCATGCAAACCTCACACACACCCTGCAAACCTCACACCCACACCATGCAAACCTCAGACACATCTCCTGCAAACCTCACACACCTCCTGCAAACCTCACATCACACACACCCCCTGCAACCCCCACACGCCTCCTGCAACCCCCACACACATCACCCCCTGCAACTCCCCACACACAATCACCCCCTGCAACCCTCCCCCACACACACCTCCTGCAAACCCCACACACACACCCCCTGCAACCCCCACAACCGTCACCCCCTGCAACCCCCACACCCATCACCCCCTGCAACAATCTGACGAGAGCAGCCAGATCCTCAACAATTGACTGCCCTCCGGGCAGGCTTAACACCTACAGGGTTATCCAAAGAGATTCGAAAAGTCACCGCACGTTCGGTGACTTTTCGTTCTCTTCAATTCGGTTCCTTTTGCCGATTGCATTTCGGTGACCCTGCAGTGCATTCAGCAAACACCACAGGGTCCCCGAATTGCAGGGAAAAGCTACCGCAAACCTGACGAAAACTAACCGAATGCACGCTGAAAACAAGCAAAAACATCTGGATTAACCTTCGAAAAACCCGAGCAGGAGCCTAATCACACAGAGCCGAAGCAGCTGTGACGTAGAGGAGGCAGTGAATAAATTAGCAAAACCATTTGTATGAATCTGGGAAAATGAAACGCTGTTTGCAAAGAAACTACTGAGCGAAAATGTCTGAAATTTTCACAGGAGGTCCAGGGAATGATAATAAAGAGGGCTGTTACAAAAAAAAATAAGTAAACTGAAAAAAAAAAAAAAAATCGGACTTTTAAAAAAAAAAAAAAATGCTTAAAGTATCCTAAAAAATCTATAAATAAAGAGACTTTTTGCTGCAGAATTTTATAATGAACGGTTTATTAGATATTGAATTAAAACGGGAATATTTTTAACATTGAAGTCTATGGGATTCTCCTGAATAAATTTGCCGAATTAAACCACCGAATGGCAGGGCATTAGGGGAACCTTTCACTGCTGGTTTGTGTTCTCTGAATAGCCGAAGCAGGGCATTTTCATGAGGATTTCACTGCCCTAGAACAGGCACCGAACAGGCACCGTATGTTCAGGCAATTCGCCAGGATTTGGCGTATTGTCTGCTCTCTGGATAGCCGAATCGTCAGGAAAGGTAACCGAACGCTGATTTTCAGCGTTCGGTTACCTTTCACAAGCAATTCGGATCTCTTTGAATAACCCTGCTAGTTTATTTATAAAGTATTTTGCCAGCGAAGCTTTATTGAGATTTCTCTCTTTTTCAAGTATGTCCTGGGTTCAAGATCATTGAATTTTTACAGTAGGTACAGAAATACAAAGTAATAAAATGCAAGATATTAAAAACAACACAAATATACAGATTAACAGAAAATAAATATGTAAGAAATATACTCACTATGTTAAATGTTTACAAGTGCATTCTGTATCAAGATATATTAATAGAGATCTCTTAAGTGACTTTAGACTGATGGTGTCTGGGTTGTTATTCCATAATTGTGGTACTCAAGTGGAAAATGAGGATCGAGACAATTTCTTTTTGTATTGTGGTACTGCAAGTACAAGTCCATTAGGGATGAGCTATTCGGTTCGATCTGTTCAGAGTTCGCATTGAACATCGGCCGTTTTTTTCCGCGTGTTCGATTCGAGTTCGCCCACAATGCACCACAATGGATGACAATGTACTTTTCCACTGGCCTGAAACTTGTAATTGGCTACAGCCTTGCACCACAGGTCAGGGGCAAGACTGTGCCAATCACGGCTCAGAGTCCTGATTGGGCAAATTTTGCCCAACACTAAAGGCCCAATTTTAAAGCACCTATTGTTCCTTTCATCCAAAGACGGCATAAGTTTCACCATATTTTAGCCAAAAATCCGCCACTTCACGGGCAGGTTATGGGGACCTCCTAGGCACGATATTTGAAGGAATTTTTCATTTTTATTCTTAACCTTTAATTCATGGAAAACTCCCTGTTCCTTTAAAAACGTTTTTTTTTAACTTTTTGTCCTTGTTTCCTGTCCCCCATGGCACTACCCAGACCCCCATACACCTTTTATGGCAAATATCTTGCATATATGCCCTCTTGGAGGGCACTGTAAAAATCGAACTTTTGAGTCCCATTGACTTGCATTAAGTTCGGTTCGTGCTCGAGTTCGAACTCGAACTTTTGAAATTGTTCGAGCTTGAATGCGAACCGAAGACGGGGGTGTTCGGCTCATCACTAATCTCCATATTTAAAAGCCGGCATAAGCATTTGTTGTACAATCTGATTTCTTACCATGGGACTCAGGCAGGGTTTGTTTCTGTCCATGGCACCTAGTCTGGGGTAAAGTTTAGATGAGAGTTTTTTGATGTGGGGGCCAGAGGATAGATTTGGGTCTAACCACATACCTAGATATTTGAGAGAACTGACTGTGGTCAGCATACCATTTGATTTTGTGCTAACACATAGATGGGAAGTTTGTAATTTATTTACCATATTTTTTGCTCCATAAGACGCACTTTTTCCCCCAAAAAAGTGTGGGGAAAAGTGTGTGCCTCTTATGGAGCGAATACTGCAAAGTGCACGTTGCAATGTTCGGCTCCCTGCGAGCGTCCGAAGCTATGGAGCTTCGGCACTCGCCTGGGGGAACCACGTCACCAGCTGAGTTCTCGCGAGATCGCGGCTGGTCACGTGGCTCCCCCAGGCGAGCACCCAAGCTCCATGCCGCTGGACGCTCAGAGGGAGCCGAACACACGGCGGCGGCAGGAGGTGAGCTGGGGCCTGGGGGCAGTATATCCATGAGAGGAGCTGGGGCATATCCATGAGAGGAGCTGGGGCATATCCATGAAAGGAGCTGGGGCATATCCATGAGAGGAGCTGGGGCATTATCCACAAGAGGAGCTGGGGCATATCCATGAGAGGAGCTGAGGCATTATCCATGAGAGGAGCTGGGGCATTATCCATGAGAGCAGCTGGGGCATATCCATGAGAGCAGCTGGGGCATATCCATGAGAAATCCTGGTGCATATCCATGAGAGGAGCTGGGGCAATATCCATGAGAGGAGCTGGGGCAATATCCATGAGATCTCCTGGGGCATATCCATGAGAGCTCCTTTTGTATATCCATGAGAGGAGCTGGGGCATATCCATGAGAGGAGCTGGGGCATTATCCATGAGAGGAGCTGGGGAATATCCATGAGAGGAGCTGGGGCATATCCATGAGAGGAGCTGGGGCAAATCCATGAGAGCTCCTGGGGCATATCCATGAGAGCTCCTTTTGCATATCCATGAGAGGAGCTGGGGCATATCCATGAGAGGAGCTGGGGCATATCCATGAGAGCTCCTGGGGCATATCCATGAGAGCTCCTGGGGCATATCTATGAGATCTCCTGCGGCATATCCATGAGAGCTGCTGGGGCATATCCATGAGGGCATATCCATTATTACACTATTTGATTCAGAATATTTTTTTTCCTGTTTTCCTCCTCTAAAAACTAGGTGCGTCTTATGGTCAGGTGCGTCTTATGGAGCGAAAAATACGGTAGTTTAGGTGCTGTTCCAAAGAGCATTGTAATAGTTTTGTCAGTATTTAGAAAACGTTTGTTATTTGCAATGCACTATGTAACCTCATGCGACAGAAGGACACTCAGATTGAACCAGCCTGGCCAGTTCAAAAGACAATTTCCTTGTTTTTAGCCAGACATTGAAAAATAAACTTTTGGGTTGGAAAGGTCATACAATTTGGTGCTGCAGTTATACTCACATTTTAAGCAATGTTATTTAATGCCAGAGCAGTCTCCTCAATATTCAATGCCAACACTGAAGCTTTGGAGGGGCGTCCTACTCAAAAGAGCACATTCTCAAATGCTGAACAGAAAGACATTGGGCAGTATTACAAAGCTGGTGCTAACTTAACCAGAGCTGTTGTAAACGTAACAATTCCATAGACCAAAATGGCTCTGGTAAGTTTACAACAGCTCTGATTAAGTTAGTACCAGCTTTGTAATACTGCCCATTCTTTTATGGTCATCTAAATTTACTAATTGGAAAGGCAATAAAGTCCCATGAAGGGGCAAACTATCTCATCAGGAGTATGGTTTTATTGAATAATCCCTAGAACAGGTCTCCCTACCTCGATTGGGTCACATCTGTTAATGCCGCTCCTTTACCGGACCCCCGTTCTCCCACCAGCAGTCTTTCATGTTTTTCTCCAGCCCTTAGCCGAAGTTTAAGGACAGGTACACTGATAGCATTCCCAGAAATGAGTCAGTACACAGATTTTGAGGCTAGGCCAGTCAGAGAGGAACTGAGCCTTTCATGAATAATATACACAGTGCCAGGGGGGGCCTAGTGGCCAATGGAAAATGACACCAGGAATCATTGTTTGGCGTCTTGCTCTCTGTGACATAACTAGACTAGGGACAGATAATGTGATTATCTCTGGTTACCAAGACACATTGCGCAACATACCAACAAAGCAGAACAATAGGATAATAAAAGATTGTGAGGACTAGACTGCGGTCACATGAGTGCACTTAGCACTTTCATCTGACTGCACGGTTTGCTGTCCATCATAACTTTTCAAAGGAGTCATTAGAGAACAACACAAGAAGCATGTGCACACTTTTTCAAGCATAGGCAACACATGTTGCAATGAATTCCATGGATGCTTGAAAAAACTACAACGAACAGTGAGACACCCCCACATACAGCTTTTTTTTCCTTTTTCTCAACATCGGTCACAACTAACTGATACTATACAGCTTTTTTGTTTCTTTTTCTCAACGTCAGTCATAACTAACGGATACTGTTAACCACAATTTCATCCGTTATAAAGCACATTGATTTCAACGAACGACTGCACGCGAAAAGTGTGCTTGTGTGACAGCAGCCTAAACTGGAGATTCAGATTATACAGTATCAGATAATGGTACAGTGTTTTCCAAACAAGACAGACAAACAAAGACCACTCCAACCTTTAACAGATATACCCATATTCTAGATAGAGGGAGTTGGAAAGGACTACAGTGACTCACACAGTAATCCTATTAACAGATAGTACAAGATAAACATAAATAATATTGATGATAACAAAAACAGTATTCACGCCTAGCACAGACAACAGGAACTCAAAGACCCTGCACCTATAATTGTAGGTGCAGGGTAACTTCAACAGAGGGCAGGAGAACAATAAAGAACATCAGGCCTGCAGCTCCCAAATGCATCACTAGGTCCATGTACCCCAAGTTCAACGTGACTCTCGTCACAGCCACATTAGTCACTATTGTGCTTTTATAATTTTATTAACTCATTTAGGTTTTTTTATTATAAAGGGGAGATATCCAAATTTAACCTACACAGATATTTTAAATGTTTTGCATTTATTACAGAAATTAATTCAATAGTATTTGAAACACTTCAACATATCTTAAACAACTGAATATCACTCTTTCAATTGTTTTTTTTATATTTGTTCTTGTTCATTAAATGTAGAAAAATATCCCCTGTTATTCTTCAACCATTTTTTTCACAAAATTAAATAAAAAGAAATGAAAGAAAAAATATAGGAATATGAGAAGGAGATTTTTCCTAGAAGGCCAAGAAAATCATTTATATTGGCTTCGTAAATCAGGTCTGCATTCATCTAAAACACACAAGCAGCCATTTGGAAAATATTTCCAGTGATGTATAGTGGCACAGTGTATTATATTCACTCCCAGGTCAGACCTACAGTCAGCCACAGCCGGATTTAATCCATATTACCAATTGCATACCGTGCATTATAATCTGTTTCGTAGATTTAATGAGCAACGCATGTTAATTATTTATTTCAGTACATATTCTGGCAGCCGGACTAGAAAGCAACAGAAATGTTTTGTCATAAATGAATGAGCTGCCATAAGAACCATGCATGGATGCAGAGCACCACTATAGAGTTCATCTCAACAAATTCTTTAACGATTTATGCTTTGCTTGGGTCGAGACTAGAAAATGAATGGTGACCTGGTAAAAAGAACAGTTAGTATTCTGTGTCCCTTTACATGCACTGCTGAGAGCAAACTATGGGTATCTGCAGTTTAAGACCATAGTAAAACTGTGACAGTGAAATACACCGACACCTTTGATTCTTGCAGTTTTTAATTGTCCCAATAATAGATTTCCACAGGCAAGTTTGTTTACTAGTATCTGTCATGAGATCCAAATAACACAGTGAGCTGGGTTCAACAGGTGTTTATTTCAGTAGTTAACACAGGGGAGACACCCGGTTTGCATCCTCTCTCTGAGCTGTCTTCCTGGTACTAGGGATGTGCGTTTCGGGTTTCGGAATTTCGGAATTTTCACGAAATTTCCCGATTCGTGTTTTCAGATGCGGCCGATTTTCCGAAAATTTTTAGATCCGAAAATGGCAGATCCGAAAAGTTTTCCGAGCTGAAACGAAATATTTTCGGAATTTTCGAATGGACTTGAAATGTGTCAAATCGAAATTTATTTTCGCTCTATTCATGATTTCGGTTCCATTCGTGATTTCGGTTCCATTTCGGTAATTCAGGACATCGTATATTTAACTATTATCGGTTATATGGCTGATTCTGTAAATTTTGTATTTGTAAATGCGTATCACTTGTTTTTTTTGTTTCCAATGATCCGATAATTCTGTCGATACGAAAATTCGTAATCTGGTCGGATCCGATTCGTCCGCGGGTCGCGCATGCGCGCGCGGATGTCGTAACTTTATTGAGCCAGTTTTTTGACAACTTTTTGGACAAAATATTGTTTTTATTATTCATCATGGCTGCAAGAGACGAGTGCCATTCAGACACCTCCTCATCGTCTTGCACCCATGAAACACCACCACCCAGGAAGAAGCGGGCCAGCAACATGGCATTTGACGAGATGTTGGAGCTGGTCCGCATCTTTGATCGGAAAGACTACTACTGCCGTAAGGGCCCTTACGGCAGAAAGAATAACGCAAGAAAGGAACGTATCCTCGATAAGGTTCGCACCACCATCCTGGAGCTGTTCGGGAAGGACCGGACGAAGGACCAGCTCCGAAAACGCTGGTCCGACCTCAAGACGCGCGAGCAGGAGCAGCTGAGGCACATCCGGCATGTCATAGCCAAACGTAAGTGTCATGTTATATTGTAAAGCGCTGCGCAAACTGTTGGCGCTATATAAATCCTGTATAATAATAATAATGTGCTTGCATGTGCTAATGTGCACAGAAATACGTTGATTTATCTAGTCCTTTTTTCATGCAATGTGATTGTGTATAGCTTTGCGTTTTCACAACTCGTCATACATGTATTTTTGCCATAGCTCTTCCTTTTTGTGATTTTGATGTTGAAATTGAAAATTGTGACATTTGATGTATGTAGATGAAGTTACAATGCTTGATTTCTTTTGGCACTGTGTGTACTGTAAGTGCTGGGGGGGGGAGGTTGTTGTGATTGAGTGATGCATACGAGATGACCCGCAGCTTGCCCAATATTGGCTCCCACCTGCGCATCAATAAAAATCTCTGCGTCTCTTCTAAGTGGTAGGATGGGACATGTAGTTCTTTTGAAAGTGCATCCAAACAGAGCCGCGTTCAATACATCCTCAGCAGCTGCTGAATTGTTGCAGCGCAGCAATTCAGTTTGCTGCAGCAGTGTCATTATTGAACGCTTTAGATGCAAATTTCAAAACAAAATGGCGGATTTCTGTTGTTTCTGCAATATCCAGTTTTATTAGCAGAAACTGAAACTGAGGCTGAGGCATCTATAAAATAAATAAAAGCAGTCGCACAAAGCGTTTTGTACGCACACAACACAAATAATAGTTTTTATTGAATAAACGTAATGTTTACTTCTGAAAAAAATATATAATTGAACGGTAATATATGTCTATGTGCAGGGGAAATAATAAATATTTTGTGACTTTAGAACTATGAGATGGGAGTAGTGGTGGGTCAAGCTGGTAGTGGGGTAGTGGAGGGGTGTCGCAATACTTTCGGCAATATATTGTATAGATATACCATTTTTTCCAGTCTGCATTATTTACGTGTTATTTTTTGGATTTGGCAGAAGACAGGAAGAAGGCAGCATCTGCCCCGGCGGGCACCAGTGCCCCAGTGGAGGAGGAGGAGGAGCCACGGGCGACCACCAGCGCTGGTATATACTGGTTTATTTTGCAACGACTTTTGGTCAAAAACAGAAAAAAAATTTGTTTACTGTATTTACATTTAATTTTTTTATGTATAGCAGAAGAGGAGCAGGAGGAGGGCGATGGAGAGAGGGAACCGGAGCCGGAGCAGGAGGCCGCGAGTCCAGGTTTTTTTTTTTACTGTTGTATTTTGCATCGACTTTTGTTCAAAAATAAATCAGTTCTGTATTTTTTATTTCTTTAATTTCTTAGATATAGCACCGGATGGGATGGTGACGGTGGTGGTGGAGGAGGAGAAGTCGGAGGAGGAGTCAGAGCCTCAGGAGGCCGCCAGCACTGGTATATACTACTGTTATATTTTTTCAAGACTTTCAGTCAAAAATAGAAACCTGGTTTACTTACTGTATTTTCCTTCTTTCATTTATTGGATATATAGAAGGAGAAGCCAGACCAGACATGTCCTCCAGCATTAGGCAAATTAACCGGATGGTGATCGGCGAGCTACGCCTTGCTGTTACGACCATCGACGCCATCCAGGAACTGCTCCAGGAATTGCGGGAGCATATAAGCAATGCCGCTGACATCCTGGAGCGGCAGTGAGACCAGCCTCCTCCTCCCCCCCTATGTTTGTTTGTGCCCCAGTTGAGATCAATCAACGTATTTCTGTGCACATTAGCACATGCAAGCACATTATAATTATTATACAGGATTTATAAAGCGCCAACAGTTTGCGCAGCGCTTTACAATATAACATGATACTTACGTTTGGCTATGACGCGACGGATGTGCCTCAACTGCTCCTGCTCGCGTGCTTTGAGGTCGGACCAGCGTTTTCAGAGCTGGTCCTTCGTCCGGTCCTTCCCGAACAGCTCCAGGATGGTGGTGCGTAGCTTGTCAAGGATACGATCCTTGCGGGTGTTATTCTTCCTGCCGTAAGGGCCCTTACGGCAGTCATAATCTTTGTAATCAAAGATGCGGACCAGCTCCAACATCTCCTCAAATGCCAGTAATTATCTCAAGTGAACCAATATTCTGAACAAGATGTTCTCCTGGCTTACAATGGTGGCAATCTTCCAGTCTATTTCCACTACACTATGTTTGTTTGTGTTGTTTGTGCCCCTGTTGGGCAGTTTGCCATCCTTGGCATGTTCCCTTCCCTTCCCCATGTTGTAAATAAATTTTCTATTTTTTCTATATTTTCCTGTTTGTGTGCGTTGCTTTTCCTTACTTAATAAGTTCATATGTATTGCTTGGTTTCCACACTGTTAAAATTATATGTACATAAATTTATTGACATTTCTATGGACCCTTTGTCATAAATTTGTCAACATATTTGTGGCCATGAATGTGACTGTTCACATTCTACACTGCCTGCCTGGCCAAAAAATGTCACACACTAACACAACCTTGTTGTACTGCCTTGAGATTTGATTACTGACGTGGCCTGGTTTTGTTAAGCTTAGGCGATGTCACAACAACACGGATTTTTGTCCACAGTCACCCTCATTGTATAACCAAGAATTTATCAAAAAATATTGATGGCAGCACTGCGTGAAGTCTTCTCCGACACAACCCAAAGATCCTCAGTGCGGCTCAGGTCTAGTTTATTTGTCCCTGTTTGCAGCTTCACGCAACACCACCTCCCAGCTATGAGCTCTCTCTCTCTCCCACCGCTGCCCGCTAAGACGCTGCCCGCCAACATGGTCACGTCTTTGCAGGAAGACAACAGCGTGGGGGAATGACAGCTGCCGACAGTCCCAAGACCTCGTCACAATGACGTCAGTTCTGGAGTTAACCCCTAACTGCGACCAATGGTGGAGATAGGGGGTTCATTGTTTTGTTAATGCAGCAATATTGTTCCCATTTCAATTATAATGTGAACAATGATGCTGCACTAAGGATTTTTGTATGGGGTGCGTTTGTTAAAAATAGTGTAATTTTCACCCAAAAAAATAAAACAAGTCCCCTTTTCAATTTTTTTTAACAAACGCAACTCATAAAATATAACCGCAAACACTCGCATGTTAAAATGTGAAAAAAACACTTTACACCTTGTAAAACAAACATTGAAAATTCTAATTTTATTGCATTTTTTGTTATAAAATACAGACAGGACATGACGCATACATATGATAATGATATATTATGAATCATCTGCCGAGTCTGCCGGAAAGAACGATATATAACATGTATGGGTCATATAAAATAAGGCTTCAAAAAAACGCGTTTAAACAAGAGGAGCGAAACTGTTAAAAATTAGCTCAGCAGCAGACCGCAGTGCCGCACACAGGCGTGAAGGGAAGCCGTGAAATGCCTCAGCAGCGAAAGGGTTAATTTATTTTTTTGTCTGGTTTAAATCTTTTTTTTTTTTTTTTCATTTCAGATCATTTTGATCAACTATTTTTAAAAGTTTTTTTTTTAAAAGTTTTAAAACCTTTTGTTCTGGTTTTTATTTTTAAAGTCAGACCATTCGGGTCAGTTTAGCGTTTTCTTAAATCGTTTTGTTCATTTTTTTTTGTTCCTTGGCTTTCATACCATTTTTTTAATGTGATTAAATAAAGTTGTGAAATGTATATTCATAAGAAAAAAAGGATCTTTATTTAATTAAAAAAAAACACGATAGAATCGCCAGAATTATCGTATCGACAGAATGAATTATCGGATCCGATAAACAAACCAAAAATTTATTATAAAAAACTATATAAAGTATAAAAAAGTAAACCATAGTAGTTTAGATCAAAACGAATAGAGTTAGGCTAGGGTCAGACTGAGGCAGTGCGAACGCGCGTTCTGGCGCACATAATCACGGCCGCACTAGCAGCAGATGCCGGGCAATGACAGCCAATATACGAAGTACGGTCGCACAAAAGTCCGGCCGCGCAACGCAAGTGGAAAATGAACGCATTTTTTCGAGAACGTTAAACCGCTGGTACTGACGTACAGAGTGCGCTGCGGCCGCATAGCAGCGTGTGTGCGTGATTAGGAGATGTCAGACGCTGCTAGTGTGCGGCCAACATAACGTTCAAACAGCCGGATTTCCCTAGACTTCTTTTCACCCCATCGTCATGAAATACGTCCAGAATTGCGCATCGTCTGACCACTTAAGCGTATTCCGTGAAAAAATGCGTGCGCACGCATCGACGTACATTTTGACGGTGGCCGCAGAAAATGCGCTCATCTGTCCCTAGCCATAGACAGATTTGAAACGAGGAGAACAGACGTTCCGAAACAACGAAAATTTCCGAAATTACGAAAAGTCGATACAAAAAACGAGCAAAGTGACACGAAAATACGAAAAATGGTCGATATTCCGAAAAAAAAATGTACACGAAAAACGAGTCGAGCCGAACCAAATCGAAACAGAAATCGGACGAAACGAGCCGAATCGAAAAGTTTAAACATCCGAACAAATCGAACCGAATCGAACCGAAAAAAAAAAAATCGGTGCACAAGCCTACCTGGTACTACCCCTTAGAGCCGCCCCTTCCTCTGATGTCGCTGCCGACTCTCAACACATCTCCCCCATTTTAATAACAATAAATTTTTCTTAAACAGACAAAACAAATAAACAGAAGCACACACACAGATACAGATAAAGGTACAATGCTATCTTGGACATCGGGGTAGACTACCCTAGTCCACAGTGACTATGGGATTATTCTGCCCATTCTTCCAGTCACTGTTCTAACTACAGCGCTAATCTCGGTAGCGCACTAGAAGCTTCACAACTCTACCACTCGAAGTCATTTTGCAAGGACCCTCTCCAGATCCCTGTGAGAGTGGTTGCAACTCCAAGTCAGGCAGTGATGTCTTCTCACCAGAATCCTGTTGCAGAGCAGGTGTACCTCTTAAGACCGGAGATTCCACCGGCTGTGGTTGCAAATTCTCGGCACCTAGCTCCTCAGGAACCACCTGGAGGTGCCGTCCATTGCGGTGGGCAACAGTCCCTGCTTCTGTGCAGACCACATAGGACCTTGGCTCAGCAGCATGCCTTACAACTATGGCTGGTGTCTTCCACCTCTTTTCATCATCCAGTTTGACTCTGACTCTCTGTCCCAGGTACAGTTCAGGCAGATGCCGCGCAGAGTGTCCCCTATCATAATAGTATCTGTAGTTCCGCTTCGCCTCTTCATCCCTCCTCCAAACATTCTCAGACAGAACAGGGGAGGAAGGATGGAATGCACCCACCGAAGGCAGCGTGGTACGAATCTGTCTCCCCATCATCAACTGTGCAGGGCTACATCCCGTTGCCTGAATAGGAGTCGCCCTATAAGCTAGGAAGGCCAAATAAGGATCTGGTTGCCTCAAAATGAACTTTGCGGTCTGAACCGCCCTCTTAGCCACCCCGTTGGTCTGTGGGTAATGTGGCCTGGAAGTAGAATGAAGGAAATCGTAGTCCCCACTGAAGGACCTGAACTCCATAGAAGCAAACTGCATTCCATTGTCGCTCACCAGCTCAGCCGGTACCCCCCACCTGGCAAACATGCTTTTCAGGCGTGTGATGACAGCCACGCTGGTCGCCTCAACTAACGGTGCAATCTCAAAATACCTTGAGTAGTAGTCCACAACAACCAGATACTTTTTTCCGTTGAGCTCACATAAATCTGCTGCAATCTTCTGCCAGGGGCCCGCAGGCAGTGGGGTAGAAAGTAGAGGCTCTCTCCTCTGTGTAGGCCGCGTTCAAGGCAAAAGGCACATCTTGATACATATTCTGCAATGTCAGTGCTGTTTCCAGGCCACCACACCGCAGAGGCAGCTCTCTCTCTACTTTTAAAAATTCCCAAGTGGCCATCGTGAATTCGACTCAACACCTCTCGCTGCATACTGGCTGGTATAACAATACGGTCTTGAAACAGCACCAAATCGTCTAGTTCAGTAAGGTGCGCTCCATCTGTCTGGAAAGCACTCAGCGGCATCCATACTGCCCGGCTCTCGGGCCAGCCGTTCTTTATGTAGTTTATGACCTCTTGGAGATCAGTATCTAGATGTGTCTCTCTCTTTATCAGCTCCAATCTCCCGGAAGAGATGGACTTAGAAGCCAAAATCGAATCCACATACACCTTCACATCTGATTCTGTAGATTACTCTTCAGCTGCGGCCAGCGGCAGCCTGGAGAGTGCGTCTGCCACTACCAGTTGTTTCCCCGGCACGTGCACAGCCAGAACATTGAATCTGAGCAGCCGCATCAGAAGCAGTGGTGTATTTAGGCTGTGTGTGTGAGGTTTGCAGGGTGTGTGGGTGTGTGAGGTTTGCAGGGTGTGTGGGTGTGAGGTTTTCAGGGTGTGTGTGTGTGAGGTTTGCAGGGTATGTGTGGATTGCAGGGTGTGTATGTGGGAGGTTTGCAGGGGGTGTGTGTGAGGTTCGCAGGCAGTGGTGTATTTAGGTTTTGTGCTGCCCTAGGCCTGACTAAACTCGTGCACCCCCTAATTTAAATTTGAGGCACCCCTTCCTGTCAAGGGCACACCTCTTCCTGGTTAATCCCCACCCTACCTCTTTAAGCTCCACCTTTTCCTCTTAGAGCTCCGCCTTTTCCTCTCTTTATATTAAAAGTGGATACCAAGTGCCTACTTGTATATTTTGTATACCATTTCAAATGTATCTATTGAGATGAATTTAAACATTTCATAATTTTATTTAAGCATTTTTTCAAAGAACAGCTACGCATGTCAAGTATACTTGATCACAGCCACTCTAATTGGTTGAACAATAAAATCCACAGAAACGTGCACTGTGTATGAGCATATCAGAGCTGCACTGCAATAAAACCCACAGAAATGGGCACTGTGTATGAGCATATCAGAACTGCACAGCAATAAAACTCACAGTAATGTGCAGTGTGTATCACAGAATCCACTGCAATAAAACTCCCAGCAATGCAATGTGCGGTGTGTATGAGTGCATCAGAATCCACTGCAATAAAACTCCCAGCAATGCAATGTGTGGTGTTTGTCAGCGTATCAGAATCCACAGCAATAAAACTCACAGCAATGCAATGTGTGGTGTGTGTCAGCGTATCAGAATCCACAGCAATAAAACTCCCAGCAATGCAATGTGCGGTGTGTATGAGTGCATCAGAATCCACTGCAATAAAACTCACAGCAAACCAAGTGAATATGAGCACACAGCAATTATTTATTCTATATTTACCGGCCTCTGTCCGCAGTAGGGCTGTGTGCAGAGTCAGCAGGGACTGTGTACGGACTTAGCAGGAGGTCCCTCCAGGCCACGTTAGGATCGTGGCTGTGCCTCTGCATGGAGCCATCTTGTCAGCAGTGGGGTGCCACTGCCAGAGGGTGCACCGTGGCTTTGATTCCCTTTCCCAGTGGGTGTTCAGTCCAGAATAGAGTGAGAGTCCGTGTTAACGAAAGGGCGGGCAGCTGCGTGCGTGCGTGTCACTTGGCTCAGCCAGTCAGGTGGTACTGCGACTCAGTACCACCTGACTGGCCGGACCGCGTGACCTGCACGCACGCAGCCTCACCAGGAGCCAGGCAGCTCAATGACAAATTTCTATCACTGCAGTGCTGGTTAAGGAAAGGTCCACTTTAAACAGCAGTAAGCAGACAGAGCTTCATATTCTTCTGATACCCTCCCCTTTACCTGCCATTTACTGTCATCTTCTCTTTCTGCACACAAATCACATCCCCCCTCTCCTAGAGCTGCTGCAGGGCAGGGGAGGAGCTATGGAGGGAGGAGAGGGGGATTTTTATTCTATTCAATTTTATTCTGTATGCAAACGCCCTGCTCCGCTGCTCATTGTTTGAGAACACAGCTCCAAGCTGACACACAGTGACAGTGGCACCTCCTAGTACCCCCTAATGACACCCCAATAATCACTGGTACCTGGGGCGGCCCACTCCCCGCCACTCCCCTAAGTACACCACTGCTCTGTGATATGCTCACACACAAGTTTGGCGAACTGTCAGCAAGTATGGTGCTGTTTGAAGGCATTGCAAATCCCCATAGAGAAGTAATGGATAATTTATTCAGAGAACACAGAGAACAGCAGAGAAATGGCAGTGAAATGCCCTAATGTTCGGTGGTTTCAATCAGCAGGTTTATTCAGGCGAACCCCATAGGTTTCAATGTTAAAAATATTCCCGGTTTTATGCAATATCTAATAAACCATTTATTATTTTAATCTGCAGTAAAAAGTCTTTATTGATTTTTTTTTTAGTACCTTTTAGTCATTTTTCAGGTATTTTTTGGGCAAAATTTCCCTCCCCCTGCTTTTTTTTAATAGCGGTTTTTCTTTTTTCTGTAACAGAACTTTTTATTATCAATCATAGGATCTTATATGTAAATTCCAGACATTTCTGTTCAGTAGTTCTTTTGAAAACAGCAGGCCATGGGTTTGCGGTGGCAGCATTAAGCGGCTGACTACATGCACTTTGGAGACCCTGCGGTGAATGGTGAATTCACTGCAGGGTGGGGAAATTTTATTCCTCAAAGTGCAGGGAAATACAGAACACCAAAATGTTGGCGTCATTTCGGTGCTCTGTGAGTAACCCATTTAGTGTTGAGGTTTTTTGCTGCCCCCTGGAAAGTGAAAGCCTAGGCCTTGCCTACCCAGGACATACTTGAAAATTAGTGAAATCTCAATGTATCCTTCCTGGTAAAATACTTTGCAAAAGTAAAAAAAAAATAATATATATATATATATATATATATACAGTGGCAAGAAAAAGTATGTGAACCCTTTGGGATTACGTGGAGTTTTGCATGAATTGGTCATAAAATGATCTTCATCTAAGTCACAACAATTTGAAAAACACAGTCTGCTTAAAATAATACAACACAAACATTATATGTTTTCATGTATTTGTTGAACATAACATGTAAACATTCACAGTGTAGGGTGGAAAAAGTATGTGAACCCCCATAGTCTATTGACTTCTCCAAGAGCTAATTGGAGCCAGGAGTGAGCCAACCTTGAGTCCAATCAGTGTGATATTATTCGATGTGTTGCTGAAAGCTGTCCTGCCCTTTAAAAACACACACCAGTTTTGGGTTTACTGGTTTCAAGAAGCACTGCCTGATGTGAACCATGCCTCGCAGAAAAGAGCTCTCTGAAGACCTACGATCAAGAATTGTTGACTTGCATGAAGCTGGAAAGGGTTACAAAAGTATCTCCAAAAGCCTTGATGTTCATGTGTCCACGGTAAGACATACTGTCTACAAATGGAGAAAGTTCAGCACTGTTGCTACTCTCCCTAGGTGTGGTCGTCCTGTAAAGATGACTGCAAGAGCACAGCACAGAATGCTTAATGAGGTAAAGAAGAATCCTAGAGTGTCAGCTAAAGACTTACAGAAATCTCTGGCACATGCTAACATTTTTGTTGACACATCTACAATAAGGAAAACATTAAACAAGAATGGAGTACACGGGAGGACACCACGGAGGAAGCCATTGCTGTCCAAAAAGAATATTGCAGCACGTTTGAAGTTTGCAAAAGAGCACCTGGATATTCCACAGAACTGTTGGCAAAATATTCTGTGGACAGATGAAACCAAAATTGAGTTGTTTGGAAAAAACACACAACACTATGTGTGGAGAAATAAAGGCACAGCACACCAACATCAAAACATCATCCCCACTGTAAAACATGGCGGAGGGAGCATCATGGTTTGGGGCTGCTTTGCTGCCTCAGGACCTGGACGGATTGTTGTCATTGATGGAAAAATGAATTGCAGAGTTTATCAAGACATTTTGCAGGAAAACGTAAGACCATCTGTCCGCCAACTGAAGCTCCGCAGAGGATGGGTGATGCAACAGGACAATGACCCAAAACATACAAGTAATTCAGCAAAAGAATGGCTCCAACAAAACAAAATACGCCTTCTGGAGTGGCCCAGTCAGAGTCCTGACCTCAACCCGATTGAAATGCTGTGGCATGACCTTAAGAGAGCGATTCACACCAGACATCCCAAGAATATTGCTACACTGAAACAGTTTTGTGAAGAGGAGTGGTCCAAAATTACTCCAGATCGTTGTGCAGGTCTGATCTGCAACTACAGGAAACGTTTGGTTGAGGTTATTGCTGCCAAAGGAGGGTCAACCAGTTATTAAGTCCAAAGGTTCACATACTTTTTCCACCCTGCACTGTGAATGTTTACATGTTCTGTTCAATAAACACATGAAAACATATAATGTTGTGTTGGATTATTTTAAGCAGACTGTGTTTTTCAAATTGTTGTGATTTAGATGAAGATCAGAGCACATTTTATGACCAATTCATGCAAAACTCCACGTAATCTCAAAGGGTTCACATACTTTTTCTTGCCACTGTATATATTTTTTTAGGGGTGGGGCCACCTGATGCGGGCCGCCACCCCCTGGAAAGTGCCACCCTAGGCCTAGGCCTTGTTGGCCTAGGCCAAAATACACCACTGATCAGAAGTCTCTGGCATCTAAGTGGTGCCTTGTCAATGTCATAAGAGTTTATCAATGTAACCAGCGGCTTGTGGTCAGTCTCCAGATTAAAACCTTCCAAGCCCACCAGATATCGTTGAAAGCGCTCGCAGGCCCAAACTCCAGCCAGACACTCCTTTTCTATCTGAGCGTATTTTGTTTCTGCCGCAGTTAATGTACAAGAGCAGTAGGCAATGGGCTGCAGCTTGTCGTCATTCAGTTGCAGAAGGGCTGCTCCTAGCCCATAACTGCTAGTGTCTGCGCTAACCACAGTCTTTTTAGAAGGGTCATAGAACCCCAGCACCGGAGCAGACCCCAACATGAACTTTTTAACCAGTGCAAAGGCCTCCGCCTGTGGAGGTCCCCAGGTCCAAGCAACGTCCTTCTTCAACAATTCTGTAATAGGATGCAACACTGAGGACAGTTCCATCATAAACTTGCCCACGTAGTTCACAAGGCCCAGTATTTGTCTTAGTTCATGAACATCGGAAGGGCTTTTCAATTGCTCAATAGCGAGAACTTTACTAGCCTCTGGCTTAATACCGTCTCCACTGATAATATGGCCAAAGTAGCACAGTTCTGTTTTCCCAAAGTGGCATTTATCTTTGTTCAGTTTCAATCCTGACTCTTATGGTCTGCAGTACACGCTGCAGTCGCTGATCATGCTCTTCTAGAGTGGACCCGTACACGAGGATGTCGTCCATAACTACCACTCAGGAGGGAACTCATTTCCCTTTGAAAGATCTCTGGTGAGGAAGATATCCCGAAGGGGAGTCTGCGGAAACAAAATCGACCTACCAGCGTAATGAAAGTAGTCAGCTTACGGTTCTCCGGGTCGAGGGGAATCTGCCAGAAACCGCTGTAAGCATCAAGCGTGGAAAATAATTTAGCCCCTGACAACTTCGGAGCTATGTCTTCCAATGCCGGCAGTACAAATCTCTCGCTCTTTACAGCCTCGTTCAGGTGTTTCAAGTCCACACAAATACGAACTTTCCCATTCTTCTTAGCAACAGGCACAATAGGAGCACACCAGTCAGTAGCTTTAGTGACTTCCTCAATAACACCCATAGTCTTCATCCTCAAAAGTTCGGCCTCAACCCAGGGCAAAAGGGGAAATGGAATCCTATGAGGCGCAGCGATACTGTACGGGATAACATCCGCTTTTAACTCTATGCGGACCGGATCACAATTGAGCAGCCCAAGTTCTCCAAACATGTCCTCCGTGATCTCATGCACTCGCACAACAAGACCCAGGCTACAGGCTGCATTCCGGCTCAATAGGTTATTAACGCAGTTTCCTCTGATCACGTACACCCACAGGGTAAATTTCTTTCTTTTGTACTCACTGCTAGCAAAAAATCTCCCGGCACAATCGATGCGACCTCCAGGGCTGTGAACGTTTATCAAAACTTTCTCAAGCTGCGGTCGTCGCGACAGTTTCATGAACGTTGCAAAAGAAATAACCGTAATGTACACTCCCGTATCAATTTTAAAAGCAATCCTTGCACCCATCAATGAGAGTGTAACATGCCAATCTTCTTCTGAGCCGGACTGATTAATCACAGACCCTATAAAGGACACCTCTTGAGCCTCTTGGTCACTGTCCAGATGCATCTCTTTAACAGACTCTGATTTGCAAACCACCTCAAAATGGCCGACTCTGTTACACTTTCTGCACCTCCTGTCTTTAGCAGGGCATAACATCTTCTTTCCATGAGCGCAGTTACAGCGTGTGCAACGAGCCTGTAGAATCCCATCGCTTCTAACCCTGTCTGTCACCTGCGGTCTGCTGTTCACACTCTGTCTGTCACTTGCAGCTCTCCTGAACTGCTGCACCATGCTTTCAGATCTCATCTCTGCACTTTGCTTCTTTACTAGTTCACTTTGGCACGCTATCCGTATAGCCTCATTTAGCGTCAACGCAGACTCCAGCTGCAGCTTCATCAAAACTTCTGAGTCTGCAATACCTATGACGATTCTGTCTCTGATCTGCTCCTCTTTCGCAGCACCAAACTCACAGAACTCCGCCAATTCATACACGCTGCGTACAATTGATTCCACTGATTCACCCACACGCTGGGTTCGCTTGTGGAAACAGGCTCGCTCATGAATCACATTTCTCCTGGGCACTAAATGGGCGCTGAGTTTATCCATGACTATCTCAAAGTCTAATTCTTCCCTCTCACGGAAAATAAATGTATTGTACACAGGCTCCACATCTTTCCCCATAGAATATAAAAGAGAGTTAACCTGTACTTCACCGCTCTCCTTATCCAGCTTAGAAGCAATCCTGAAGGGTGCAAACCTCTGCCTCCAGGTAGGCCATCCTGCAGGCTGAGAGAAATCAAAAGGCTCCGGTGGAGTGTACTTAGACATCTTCACAGATCGAAATGGATGCGCAGGTAAGAACTTCTGACACCATGTCATGAGATCCAAATAACACAGCGAGCTGGGTTCAACAGGTGTTTATTTCAGTAGTTAACAAAGGGGAGACACCCGGTTTGCATCCTCTCTCTGAGCTGTCTTCCTGGTACTACCCCTTAGAGCCGCCCCTTCCTCTGATGTCACTGCTGGCTCTCAACACAGTATCTATTAGTTAACAGGGGGTTGTTTTAATTATATCGGATGTTTTTTTTTTTTTTAAAAAAATATTGGCTGCTTGCGGCTAACAATTTTTTCAAAATATCAGCTGATTCATTTGAAAAAAATTGTCTGGAGCCAGTGGTCTGAAAAAAAGCTGCTTGGTGAAACGGCCAAAAAAGCATATTTTCGGCAAGCACCATACATATTTGTACCTTTAAACATAACTATTAGAAAAATCCAATGTTTAAAAGAAGATTTCAGTCTGAATCCCTCTATCTCTGCGTAAATTAGACAACCTGCCTAGCGATACATATTTAAACTGCGCACCAGAAAGAAATATGAATCGGGCTTCTCTGACTCCCCAATACGGTATAGCTTCACCTCATGCTCCTTCTCCTTCTTGTAGATACCTCCTCTACTCACGTCGCCTCTCCCCTCTGGAACACCAGACACAGGATATGGGACATAGTAGTGCTGGACAAACTGGAACAAACTGCATCTCTCTGAGTTAGAACCAGCTTTTATTCAGGATATCAAAATAAAATATATCATTATCCAGAGCCGTAGCTAGCTCCTTTTGCACCCGAGGCAAGAATAGAAAATTGTGCCCCCCACACACAATATTTTTAGAGGTTATTTAGAGGAAAATACTGTAGGTAATAAATAACAAAATTAATAATCCTAAATAACGTTAGTCTCCCCGTGTTAGTCAGCAAAGGCGGCTCCAGATTTGGTGAGGCCTTAAGCGAAGCTCAGTTATGAGGCTCCTCAGGGCCAGAGACCAAGCTATTACCAGAAGTTTTAGAGGACCGTGTGTGTATGAGTGTATCACAGAGCTCCACAGCAATAAAACTCACAGTAATGTGCGGTGTGTATGAGTGTATCACAGAGCTCCACAGCAATAAAACTCACTGCAATGTGTATCGATTGGGTATTGAACATGAGCGTTGTGGATTGGGTATTGAAGATGAGAGCGTTGTGTATTGTGTATTGAACATGAGAGCATTCTGGATTGCGTAATGAACATGAGAGCGTTGTGGATTGCGTAGTGAACATGAGAGCATTGTGGATTGCGTAGTGAACATGAGAGCGTTGTGGATTGCGTAGTGAACACGAGAGCGTTGTGGATTGCGTACTGAACACGAGAGCGTTGTGGATTGCATATTGAAGATGAGCGTTGTGGATTGCGTGTGAACATGAGGCGTTGTGGATTGCGTATTGAAGATGAGAGCATTGTGGATTGCGTAGTGAACATGAGAGCGTTGTTGATTGCGTAGTGAACATGAGAGCATTGTGGATTGCGTATTGAACATGAGAGCGTTGTGGATTGCGTAGTGAACATAAGAGCGTTGAGGATTGCATAGTGAACGTGAGAGCGTTGTGGATTGCATAGTGAACATGAGAGCGTTGTGGATTGCGTAGTGAACATGAGAGCATTGTGGATTGGGTAGTAAACATGAGAGTGTTGTGTTTTATTCAATGAGAGGAGCATTATTATATGTATATTAACCTCCCTGGCAGTAACTATGAGTGTGGCTCGGGGTTCATTTTCAGTACCAAAAACAGGAACCCAGAGCCACACTTGGGATTGTACATACCTTGTCCCTGCGTTCCCTCGATGTCCTCCCGCTGTGTCCCCCAGCCGATTGCAGCACACTGCTTCCAGGTCCCCTTCCCTGCGCACGTTGTGATGCTGGGATGCAGAAAAAAAAAATCCTATTTAAAAGAAATTATTGATTCCACATAAAATCGGAGAGGGGAGGAGAGTTTATAGGGGGGGCTGGTGGGTAGAGATGTGGGGGGAAGAGAGCTGGGGGTAGAGATGTGAGGATTTAGAGCTGGGGGCTGTGGGGGTAGAGGGGTTGGGGTAGATATGTGGAAGTAGAGATCTGGGGGGGCAGGGGGTTAGAGGCTGAGGGGCAGATATCTGGAAGTATAGATCTGGGGGGCTGGGGTAGAGAGCTGGGGGTAGATAAGTGGAAGTAGAGATCTGGAGGGGCTGGGGGTTAGAGGGCTGAGTGGTAGAGAGCTGGGGGCAGATATGTGGAAGTAGAGATTTGGGGGGACTGAGGGGTAGAGAGCTGGGGTAGAGATGGGGTAGAGGGCTGGGGTAGAGGACTGGGGGTAGAGATGTGGGGGCTGGGGTAGAGATGTGGGGGTAGAGCTTGGGGGCTGGGGTAGAGATGTGGGGGTAGAGATGTGGGGGTAGAGCTTGGAGGGCTGGGGTAGAGATGTGGGGGTAGAGCTTGGGGGCTGCAGTGTAGACAGCTGGGGAAAGCTGCTAAAGAGGGGGTAGAGAGCTGGAGAGGTAGAGCTAATGAGAGGGAGCTGGGAGGGGGAAGCTGCAGGAGAGGGGGCTGTTTGAGGGGAGAGCAGCTGGGGGTGATCTTACCTAAGAGGTATCCCCCTGGCTGCAGCTGCTCCTGTCATGCTTCTTCTCTTCCCTGCTCCCTCCCTTCCACGTGGTGTGGGGACAGGAAGTCTTGCAGGAGGATGGGAGGAGCAGCCGGAAGGGGCCTCGCTCAGCAGCTGAGTGAGACACCTTCTGCCGGCTCCTTTCCATCCTCCTGCATGTCTCCCATCTTGCTGCTCTCAGCGAGTGAATCATGCAGCAGCCCCAAGTCTTCCCTGCGCTCGGCTCCTCTCCGGCAGTCAGAGAGGTGATTTCTTTCTGCCTGCTCCTGCGCCCCGTTGCAGATGTGCCCGAGGCGGGTGCCTCACTGGCCTCACCCTCCCTACGGCCCTGTCATTATCCATCCCATTTCGTCCATAAGTAAAATAAAATTGGACTTCCTCAGAGATATGTATAGCCCCTACCTGTTCTCATACATATATGTATACAAAAACCACAAGTCCATCTTCCTGTCCGTGCACAATTAATCAATCCAATTATATAACTAAGACATTTAAAACTCATATTCTTACTTCTGAGTCTTCAGACGCGGCATTCACAGCATACTGCTCGTGGCCACTCATTCCATCATTGACTCCTTCAATCCATGACATCAAGTTCGCGCATACTCCCTCCATCCGGGTTTTTCATTCATTGCGCATGACTGTCAAACCTCCCAAAGTACTTTCGCTTTCCAGATCGAATCCCCTATGCTTGCACTTCCGTTCCCCGGGCTGTTGGTATTCTGAATCTTATCCCTTGCCTTATCGAAAGGCTTTCCTATATTAAACAGAATAAATACTAAAACCTACAGAATCCCTACCTTACAAAACAGTTGGCTAATCTAGAAACTATCTAAAATAAAAGATCTTGAACATAGAAAATCTCGCAAAATTAAAAATTAAAAATATTAACCCCTTAGTGACCAGGCGGTTTTACACAAATCCGTCTTTTAGTGAACGATGCTGTTTTTACGTTTCTGCGCTGTTAGTGTTTAGGTCAAATTTTCCTCTTACTCGTTTATTCAACCCACACATATTATACACCCTTTTTCCCGCCATTAAATGGACTTTCTAGAAATACCATTATTTCCATCATATCGAATAATTTACTATAAAAAAAATATGAAATATGAGGAAAAAATGGTAAAAACACACTTTTTCGTAATTTAATCCCCAAAATCTACAACCACCCAAAAAGACCCCGGCTAAATAGGTTCAAAATTTTGTCCCGAGACTATAAATACCCAATATTTACATGCGTTTGCTTTTTAACCCCTTCACTGCTGAGACAGTTCACCTATGTGCGCTGCGCTCATTCTGACCATTTTGTGCTAATTATTTTTAGATGAAAGCCTAGGTCCTATTTAATTAAACCCCCCCAGACAAAAAAAATTTTTAAAAAAGAAAACATTTTTTTATTTTATTAAATTTTTGTATTATTTCTTTTTATTTCTTTTATTTTTTTTAATTTTTTTTAAATCCAAACCTGGTCATGTTTGGTATCATTGGAAAGGCCATAATCAGGCCTTTCAAATGATGTCAAATATATACCATCTAGCTGCCATGGATCGGGAGATAAAGGGATCCTTAGGATCCCCTTATCTCTACATGGCAGCTAGATGGTTAACTGGCCCACTGACATCCTCACACATATGGTGAGGTTGTCAGTGGGTGGGGGGGGACCTGGAGGCTTGGCTGACATCCAAGAGCCCCCCTCCAGGTTCGAATCGCGTTTTGGCGCCAATTAGTACCGAAACGCGATTCGGCAGCGAAAAGGTTAATGCCATACACCGCTGAAAAGGGGAGACTCTCCCCTCTCCAGCAGTGCAAACAGCATCTCCCTAGCTTCAATGGTTGGGGAGATAGAGGGCTCCGAAGGAGCCCCCCTCCCCTCCATTGAATTGCATGGGGACGCCTGCTGATTACGTCACCACGCAGCGTGGCGACGTCATCAGCCTCGCCTGCCCATGTAAATCACATGGGCAGGCTTCCTCCCTGCCAGATCGCCGTGGGATCCAGCGAGGGAGGTGAGTATCGGGCAGGAGGGGGATTAGGCGCCGCTGACGTACCCTGTACGTCCGCGGGTCTAAGGGAGACCTGTGGACAGGACGTACAGGGTACGTCAGGGGTCCTTAAGGGGTTAAATAAAAAATGCAAAACTGAAAATGAAATTTAAAAAAAAAAGGAATAAAAAAATAATAAATAAAAATCCATATAGAAAAATACAAAAAAAACGCCGAAAATATTTATTTATTTATTTGTTTCTAAAGTATTTTACCAGGAAGGATACATTGAGATTTCACTCATTTTCAAGTATGTCCTGGGTTAAAGAACATTGAATTTTTACAGTAGGGTACAGAAATACACTGTGTTTTTATCCTGGAAAAATAGGTGGGGGTACTCTCACGCTCAGGGAAAAACTGATTATTCTGGCTATTTTTTGTGTCCCAATAAAAACTCCTTTATTAACCCTTTAAGGACAGAGGCAATTTTACACATTCAGAGCACTTCTAAAAGTAGAATTTCAGTAATTTGCCTGTTCAACCATATTTTACCAATGTCATATTAACAGCACCCAGGGGCATATCTCACGATCCTGCCAAGACGCTCGCTGTCATTCTTACTTTGTGGAGTGTAGGCAGCAGATAATGTGGCGATTCAAGGACCATGGCCCCTCCCTTCTTTTTACGCAGGTCCCCCATAGTTGTTTTTATGCAGGTCCCGGTTTTTGTTTCTAAGGCTAGGGTCAGACGAACGCATTTTCACGTTGTCTGTGAAAAAGTGCGTTCGAACGAATGGACGCATTTTTTCACGGAGTACGCGAGAGCGGTCATACGATGCGCATTTGCGTTCGTGATTTTGTACGGATCATCAATAAAACACTTTGTGCATCTGGACGTTATGTTGGCCGGACATTAGTAGCGTCTGACATCTCCAAATCACACACACACGCCTCTAGCGGACGCAGCGCACTCTGTACAACCGTACTAGCGGTTTTACGTTCTCGAAAAAATGCGTTCATTTTCCACTTGCGTTGCGCAGCCGGACTTTCGTGCGACCGTACTTCGTATATTGGCTGTCATTGCCCGTCATTTGCTGCTAGTGCGGCCGTGATTAAGTGCGCCTAAACGCGCGTTCGCACTGCCTCAGTCTGACCCCAGCCTAAGCAGTTCCCTTTTTTGTTTCTAGACCGTTTTTTTTAAAACCAGGCAGGTCCCCATTTTTTTTTAAAACCAGGTTTTATTTTAAAACCAGGCAGGTCCTGTTCTTTTTAAACCAGGTAGGTCTTTTTTATTTTTAATCTGGCATGTCCCTTTTTTTTAATGTAGGCAGGTCCCTTTTTATTAAATGCAGGCATGTACCGTTTTTTTTTTAATGCAGGCAGGTCCCGTTTTATTAAAAAAAAAAATTGGGCAGGTACCATTTTTTTTAATGTAGGCACGACCTGTTTTTTTTAATGCAGGCAGGTCCCTTTTTCTTAATCCAGGCAAGTCCCTTTTTTTTTGGAATGGGCTGCTGGCGCCAATACTGCGTACCGGCGTGTACCGCCTGAAATAAAAGCCCTGGAAATACAAAAGTAATAAAATGCAAGATATTAAAAGCAAAACACAAATATACATATTAACACAGAAAATAATTACAGTGGTACCTCGGTTCACGAACGCCCATGTTAACGAACAATTCGGTTCACGACCAGGAAGTTCGTCAACATTTTACCTCTGTTCACGAACTCTGCCTCGGGTTATGAATAGGGATGAGCCGAACACCCCCGTGTTCGGTTTGCATTAGAACTTGAACAATTTCGAAAGTTCGAGTTCGAACGTTAACATGAACCAAACTCAATGCAAGTCAATGGGACTCAAAAGTTTGATTTTTAGAGTGCCCTGCAAGAGGGCATATATGCAATATATTTGCCATAAAAGGTGTATGGGGGTCCGGGTAGTGCCCTTGGGGACAGGAAACAAGGACAAAAAGTTTGAAAAAAAAGGTTTTAAAGGAACAGTGAGTTTTCCATGAAATAAGGGTTAAAAATAAAAACAAAAAATTCTTTCAAATATCGTGCCTAGGAGGTCCCCATAACCTGCCCGTGAAGTGGCAGATTTGTAGGATGTATAGAAACATTTAAAAACAAAAAAATGACGTTTCAAATGACGGTAAACGGTGTTCCTTTAATCTATTCATAAACAACTGCTTGGGGTGGCAGTCTGTATTAAAAGAGGAGACCTTTTAGGACACGCAGAACAAGTTTAGTGATATTTTGGCTAAATTATGGTGAAACTTATGCAGGCTTTGGATGAAAGTAACAATAGGTGCTTTAAAATTGGGCTTTTAGTGTCGGCAACAGTGCCGTCACACCGTAACCCCTCTGTGGTATTGTGGAAGAGTGCAAGGTTGGACTCTGATTTTAAAAAAATTTAAATTATATAAATCTGGTACAGGCGTCAGTGCACCCAAATAATGTGCCTTTCATGGCAGCAAGTGCCTTCACACCGTAACCCTTTTGTGGTATTGTGGAAGAGTGCAGGGTTGGACCCTGCAGTCCAAAAAATTTAAATGATAAAAATCTGGAAATATAGGCGTCAGTGCAGCCAAATATTGTGCCTTTGGTGGCAGCAAGTGCCTTCACACCGTAACCCTTTTGTGGTATTGTGGAAGAGTACAGGGTTGGACCCTGCGGTTCAAAAAATTAAAATGATATAAATCTGGCACAGGCGTAAATGCACCCAAATAATGTGCCTTTCATGGCAGCAAGTGCCTTTGCACCGTAACCCTTTTGTTGTATTGTGGAAGAGTGCAGGGTTGGACCATGCGGTTCAAAAAATTAAAATGATATAAATCTGGCACAGGTGTGAGTGCACCCAAATAATGTGCCTTTCATGACAGCAAGTGCCTTCACACCGTAACCCTTTTGTGGTATTGTGGAAGAGTGCAGAGTTGGACCGTGCGGTTCAAAAAATTAAAATGATATAAATCTGGCACAGGCATCAGTGCACCCAAATATTGTGCCTTTCATGGCAGCAAGTGCCTTCACACGTTAACCCTTTTGTGGTATTGTGGAAGAGTGCAGGGTTGGACGCTGCGGTTGAAAAAATTAAAATGATATAAATCTGGTAATGGCATCAGTCAGTGGCGTCACTAGGGTTGGTGTCATCCGATGTGGTACGGATTTTTTTTTAACAACTCTTACTCCTAAATCAGTACTCTCATTAAAAAACTGAATGCTCATACACACAGTGCACATTACTATGAGGTTTATTGCTGTGGAGCTCTCTCATATGCTCACACAAATTTTTGCCAACTGCCAGCAAGTACGGTGCCTGTTCGAAGGCAGTGAAAGCACACATGGATATATATTGCCCCCAGCAGCTCTGGTAATATTGCTCCCAGCAGCTCTGGATATATTGCCCCCATCAGCTCACCCATAGATATAGATTGCCCCAGCTCACAAATATATATTGCCCACAGCAGCTCACCCATGGATATATATTGCCGAAGCTCACATATGGATATATTGCCCCAGACCAGCTCACACATGGATATATTGCCCCCAGACCAGCTCACACATGGATATCGCCCCAGCTCTCATGGATATTGCCCCCAGCTCTCATGGATACTGCCCCCAGCACACATGGATACTGCCCCAGCTCACATGGATATGCCCCAGCTCACATGGATATGCCCCAGCTATCATGGATATGCCCCAGGAGCTCTCATGGATATGCCCCAGTAGCTCTCATGGATATGCCCCAGCAGCTCTCATGGATATGCCCCAGCAGCTCTCATGGATATTGCTCCCAGCTCATGGATATGCCCCAGCTCCTCTCATGGATATTGCCCCCAGCTCATGAATATGCTCCAGTAGCTCTCATGGATATTGCCCCCAGCTCATTGATATGCCCCAGGAGCTCTCATGGATATGCACCAGGAGCTCTCATGGATATGCCCCAGCTCCTCTCATGGATATTGCCCCAGCTCCTCTCATGGATATACTGCCCCAGCTCCTCTCATGGATAATGCCCCAGCTCCTCTCATGGATACCGCCCCAGCTCCTCTCATTGATACTGCCCCCGCTCACCTCCTGCCGCAACGCTGCCGCAGCTTGTTCTGCTCCCTCTGAGCGTCCGGCAGCATGGAGCTTGGGCACTCGCCTGGGGAGCCACGTGACCAGCCGCAATCTCGCAAGAACTCAGTTGGTGACGTGTTTCCCCCAAGTGAGCGCCGAAGCTCCATAGCTTCAGACGCTCGCAGGGAGCCGAACACTGTGTCGCAGGGTGAGACACCCGCCCTTAGGGTGATGATGTCACCCTAAGGGCGGGTGTCACCTTGTGTGGGCCGCACCCCCAACCCCACCTTGCGACGCCAGTGGCGTCAGTGCACCCAAATAATGTGCCTTTCATGGCAGCAAGTGCCTTCGCACCGTAACCCTTTTGTTGTATTGTGGAAGAGTGCAGGGTTGGACCATGCGGTTCAAAAAATTAAAATGATATAAATCTGGCACAGGTGTGAGTGCACCCAAATAATGTGCCTTTCATGACAGCAAGTGCCTTCACACCGTAACCCTTTTGTGGTATTGTGGAAGAGTGCAGAGTTGGACCCTGCGGTTCAAAAAATTAAAATGATATAAATCTGGCACAGGCATCAGTGCACCCAAATATTGTGCCTTTCATGGCAGCAAGTGCCTTCACACGTTAACCCTTTTGTGGTATTGTGGAAGAGTGCAGGGTTGGACGCTGTGGTTGAAAAAATTAAAATGATATAAATCTGGTAATGGCATCAGTCAGTGGCGTCACTAGGGTTGGTGTCATCCGATGTGGTACGGATTTTTTTTTAACAACTCTTACTCCTAAATCAGTACTCTCATTAAAAAACTGAATGCTCATACACACAGTGCACATTACTATGAGGTTTATTGCTGTGGAGCTCTCTCATATGCTCACACAAATTTTTGCCAACTGCCAGCAAGTACGGTGCCTGTTCGAAGGCAGTGAAAGCACACATGGATATATATTGCCCCCAGCAGCTCTGGTAATATTGCTCCCAGCAGCTCTGGATATATTGCCCCCATCAGCTCACCCATAGATATAGATTGCCCCAGCTCACAAATATATATTGCCCACAGCAGCTCACCCATGGATATATATTGCCGAAGCTCACATATGGATATATTGCCCCAGACCAGCTCACACATGGATATATTGCCCCCAGACCAGCTCACACATGGATATCGCCCCAGCTCTCATGGATATTGCCCCAGCTCTCATGGATACTGCCCCCAGCACACATGGATACTGCCCCAGCTCACATGGATATGCCCCAGCTCACATGGATATGCCCCAGCTATCATGGATATGCCCCAGGAGCTCTCATGGATATGCCCCAGTAGCTCTCATGGATATGCCCCCGCAGCTCTCATGGATATGCCCCAGCAGCTCTCATGGATATTGCTCCCAGCTCATGGATATGCCCCAGCTCCTCTCATGGATATTGCCCCCAGCTCATGAATATGCTCCAGTAGCTCTCATGGATATTGCCCCCAGCTCATTGATATGCCCCAGGAGCTCTCATGGATATGCACCAGGAGCTCTCATGGATATGCCCCAGCTCCTCTCATGGATATTGCCCCAGCTCCTCTCATGGATACCGCCCCAGCTCCTCTCATTGATACTGCCCCCGCTCACCTCCTGCCGCAACGCTGCCGCAGCTTGTTCTGCTCCCTCTGAGCGTCCGGCAGCATGGAGCTTGGGCACTCGCCTGGGGAGCCACGTGACCAGCCGCAATCTCGCAAGAACTCAGTTGGTGACGTGTTTCCCCCAAGTGAGCGCCGAAGCTCCATAGCTTCAGACGCTCGCAGGGAGCCGAACACTGTGTCGCAGGGTGAGACACCCGCCCTTAGGGTGATGATGTCACCCTAAGGGCGGGTGTCACCTTGTGTGGGCCGCACCCCCAACCCCACCTTGCGACGCCAGTGGCGTCAGTGCACCCAAATAATGTGCCTTTCATGGCAGCAAGTGCCTTCACACCGTAACGCTTTGGTGGTATTGTGCAAGAGTGCAGGGTTGGACCCTGCGGTTCAAAAAATTTAAATGATCTAAATCTGGTACAGGTGTCAGTGCACCAAAATAATGTGCCTTTTATGCAGCAAGTGCCTTAAGAGTTCAGTGGTGGAGGTTTTGTGAATGCTGAAGACATCCCTGATCTATTCCGTCACGTCAGCATCAGGGGATTGATAGCTGCTGATCCAGGACTGATTCATTTTTATAAATGTCAGCCGGTCTACAGAGTCGGTGGACAAACGCACTCTTTTGTCAGTGACAAAACCTCCAGCGGCACTGAACGTCCTTTCAGAAAGCACACTGGATGAAGGGCAACCTAGTATCTGCATAACAAATTGGCTAAGTTCTGGCCAGTGATCCAATCAACACCCAGTAAGCCAGTGGATCATCTTCTGGAAAGGTATCCAGGTCTGCCCTTGCCCCTAGGTAGTCCTGCAAAATAAGGTGAAGACGCTGGCAATGGGTGCCTACATTTTACGTCCCTGGGCGTCGTGGATAGTTACATAGTTACATAGTTACATAGTTATATAGGCTGAAAAAAGACATGCGTCCATCGGGTTCAGCCTCTCCCACATAACCTACTGCTGTTGATCCAAAAGAAGGCAAAAAACCCAGTCTGAATGCTTGCCAATATGCAACATACTGGGAAAAAATTCCTTCTTGACCCCAGAATGGCAGTCAGATTTCTCCTTGGATCAAGAAGCTTTTACCCACATATTAAATATTATAACCCTTAATATTCTGTGTCTGCAGGAAGTCATCCAGTCGTTTTTTAAAAGTCTGTACAGACTCTGACCCAACCACCTCAACAGGCAGAGAATTCCACAGCTTTATTGTTCTCACCGTAAAATAACCCTTCCTATGCTTTAAGCTAAATTTTCTTTCTTCCAGTCTAAATGGATGACCCCTTGTCCTATGTATAGTCCTGTTAATGAATAGGTTATCAGACAATGGTTGATAATGGCCCCGTATATATTTATATAAGGTTATCAGATCCCCTCTGATAACCTCTGATAGGGATGAGCTGTTCGGGTTCGTAAGGTTTGGAGTTCGACCAGAACTTTGGCAGTTCGAAAGTTCGCGAATTTCAAACTTTTTGGGTGTGTTCGGTTCGAGTTCGGAAAAAAAAATAAATTTTGAAAAAAGTATAGAAAATGCTTAAGAAAATACAAAAAAATCTAGAAATAAAGAGACTCTTTACTGCAGAATATTATAAGCAACGGTTTATTAGATATTGAATTAAAAACTAATGTGTACGTGTAAAGATAATCAACTCAAAATGACCTCTGTTCACAAACGGGCATAACACCAGGTGTTTTTAGTCTGGTAATCAATTTGATACATTGTACACTATACTGAGGGTGGGGTGGTGTCTGCTTCTGATTGAGATTTGAGAATTAATTTCCCTAAAACATCCTAATATGCTGCATTTAACCCTTTTGCTGCTGAGGCTTTTCACGCCTCTGTGCTGAGGTCATTTTTACCGCTTTCGCTCATCATGTTTAACCGCGTTTTGTAGCCATATTTTGATATATGACCCAGACATATTATATATAATTCTTTCCGGCAGACTTGGCAGATTCATAATATGTCATTATTATATGTATACGTTATGTCATGTCTGTATATTATAACAAAAAATGCAATAAAATTTGAATTTTCAATAATTTATTATGTGTAAAGTGTTTTTTTTCACATTTTAACATGCGATCGTTTGCGGTTATATTTTGTATGGGGTGCGCTTGTTAAAAAAATTAGAAATGGGGTCTCGTTACTTTTTTTTGGGGGAAGATTTCGCTTTTTTTAACAAACGTACCGCATACAAAAATCGTTAGTGCAGCATTATTGTTCACATTATAATTGAAATGGGAACAATATTGCTGCATTAACAAAACAAAAAGAAACTTGTTTTTTTTTTTTGAATTTTTTTGTAAATATTTTTTTTTTAAAAAAAAAAACATTTTTCATGCTCATGTTTGGTATCGTTGGAAAGGCCATGCTCTGGCCGATCCAACGATATCAAACATTAACCCCTTGCTGCCACGGCTCAAGAGATAGGGGGTTCATTGGATCAACCTATCTCCACCATTGGTGGCAGCTAGGGGTTAACTCCAGGGCTGGCATCATCGTGCTATGCACGATGACGCCAGTCCTCAGGGGGAGTTCCTGGAGGCTTGGACGACATCCAAGATGTCGGCCAGCTCCAAGAGAGGATCATGATCCGGCACTTTTCAGCGCCGATTCGTGATCCGGCTCCCCAGGGGTTAATCACAGCCACTGTTTGGAAGGGCAGGCTGCGCCCTTCCAAACAGTGCCTGGATTAACCCTCTGCCCCCGGTGATTGGGAAGGAGAGAGGTCCGAAGGACCTCTCCCCCCTCCCTTTCAGGCGCTTCCTCCGCACACGCGACGGGGGCACCTGAATTAGATGTCATCGCGCCGCCGCAATGACATCTAATTGCTCCGCCAGGGTCCCAGAGTGCTGGGCTGACATCCGAGATGTCAGCCCGCACGGGGGGGCACATCAATCTGCCGGAATCCGGCGGATTGCTGCCTCCTGTGCATGGACGCGCTCAGCGCATCCATAGCACAGGAGAACCACTTGGCTGGAAGCGCTGAGCGCGTCCATAGCAGCCAAGTGGTTAATTGGTGTTTAAAAAAAATTCAAAATAACATCTAAAGCAATGTTAAACATTCACAGGGTTATTCAGAGAGCGGTGAAAAACAGGAGAATAACAGGAGAAGTGAAAATTCTAGGTCAAAATTGCCAAACCAGAAAAATTCTCCCATTTAACTCACTTTCCAAATTGGCTATTTGGTCTAGATTGTTCTCTTCTCCTGCCAGTTCTACTGGCTTTCACCTCTCTCTCAGGGTTGTTCAGAGAAAGGTGAAAACCAGGAGAATGGCAGGAAAAGAGAACAATCTGGACCAAATAGCCGATTTGGAAAGGGGGATAAGGCTAGGGTCAGACTAACGCATTTTTCACAGCGACCGTCAAAAAGTGCGTCCGAACGCATTGCCGTATTTTTTCACGGAATGCGCGAAAACGGTCATATGATGCGCATTTTTGTGCGTGATTTTTTACGGATCCAAACCAGGAAACTTTGGGTGTCTGGACGATATGTTGGCCGGACATGAGCAGGGTCTGACGTCTCCAAATCACGCACACACGCCGCTAGTGGACACAGCGCACTCTGTACGTCCGTACTAGCGGTTCTGCGTTCTCGAAAAAATGCGTTCATTTTCTACTTGCGTTGCGCAGCCAGACTTTCGTGCGACCGTACTTCGTATATTGGCCGTCATTGCCCGTCATTTTCTGCTAGTGCGGCCGTGATTAAGTGCGCCTAAACGCACGTTAAAAATTCGCTAGTCTGACCCTAGCCTAAATGGGAGAATTTTTCTGGTTTGGCTATTTTGACCTAGAATTTTCACTTCTCCAGTCATTCTCCTGCTCTTCACCGCTCTCTGAATAACCCTGACAGGGTTATTCAGAGAAAGGTGAAACTCAGGAAAATGACGGACGAGAAAATTCTAGGTCAAAATAGCCAAACCATAAAAATTCTCCCAAATATCTCACTTTCCAAATCGGCTATTTGGTCTAGAATTTTCCATTTTCCAGTCATTCTCCTGCTTTTAACTGCCAAAAAATCAGTAAACTTTTTCTGCGTGTCCGAAAATGTCTCGTCTTTTCATACAGACTGCCGCCCCAAGCAGTTGTTTATGGATAGATTAAAGGAAAAGCATTTACTGTCATTTGAAATGTCATTTTTTGGTTTTTACATATTTCTATACATCCTAGAAATCCGCCACTTCACGGGCAGGTTATGGGGACCCCTAGGCACGATATTTGAAGGAATTTTTCGTTTTTATTTTTAACCCTTATTTCATGGAAAACTCACTGTCCCTTTAAAAATGTTTTTTTTTTACTTTTTGTCCTTGTTTCCTGTCCCCCAGGGCACTACCCGGACCCCCATACACCTTTTATGGCAAATATCTAGCATATATGCCCTCTTGGAGGGCACTCTAAAAACCGAATTTTAAGCCCCATTGACTTGCATGCAGTTCGAGTTCGGGTTCGGACCCGAACATTTGGAAAGTTGGGGTTCGGCTTCGAACTGAACTCGGGGAGTTTTCGGCTCATCCCTAGTCGTGGACTAAAAAAAATTAAAAAGGCATCAGTCAAGTGGCCCCGGCCTTCACCTCTATTCCTCTGATCATACGCAGCCTCAGAAGCACGTGTGTCATCACTTGGTAACCTACCAGTGCCTGGAAAGGTGTTACACATGTGTCGCTTTAGAGCGGCCTCTAGTTTATTCATCCTGACCTCCCTCTGTGCGGGCAGGATGAGCTCTGCAACTTTACCCTTGTATCGTGGATCAAGAAGGCTTGCCAACCAGTAATGATCCCTCTCCTTGATAGCACGAATCCTGGGGTCCTTTACCAGGCTTTGCAGGATAAGGGAGCCCATGCAGCATAGGTTGGAGGTGGAATTAGCATCTGAGTCTTCCTGGTCAATGAGGAGGATGACCACATCGTGCACTTCCTCCTCCCAGCCACGTACTAGTCCTTGGGTTTCTGGGCACACAAAACCCTCCCTTGAGGAATCCCCACCTTCAATGCCCCACACCTTAAATATTCCTCCTCCTCATCCTCCTCCTGTCTGATCTGAGGAGAACCCGCTGGAATGCTGTCTGCTGAAAGACTGGGGCCTTCAGAGCTAGGGAAGGCCTCCTCTTCCTCCCGCTGCTCTGCATCTAGAGCCACATTTATAATTCCCTGCAGATTGTGCTCCAGCAGGAACACTAAAGGACTTGTGTCACTGATGCATGCACTGTCCCTGCTCACCATCCTCGTTGTCTCCTCAAATGGCGACAGTACAGTGCATGCATCCTTGATCATCAGCCACTGCGGGGGAGGTAAAAAAAACAAGTTGACCTGAACCTTTCCTTGTGCCATACTCACACAGGTACTTGTTAATGGCCCTCTGCTGCTTTGTGCAGATGCTGCAGCATTGCTAAAGTCGAGTTCCACCTGGTGGGCATTTCACAGATCAGACGGTTTGTGGGAAGGTGGAATTCTCTTTGAATTTCTGCCAGGCGAACACTTGCTGGGACTGACCGTCTGAAGTGGCTGCAGACTTTTCTGGCCTGGCTGAGAAGCTCTGCCAGTCCTGGCTACCTGGTTAGGAAATGCTGTACCACCAGATTTAGGACGTGTGCTAGGCATGGTACATGCGTCAACTTACCCTTGCGTAGGGCGGAGAGAAGGTTGCTGCCATTATCACAGACGATTATTCCCAGCTGAAGCTGGCGTGGTGTTAACCATCTCTGCACCTGCCCCTGCAGAGCTGACAGAATTTCTGGCCTGGTGTGGCTCCTGTCCCCTAAACAAACCAGCTCAAGCACAGTATGGCATCTTTTTGCTTGAGCCATTGCGTAGCCCCTGCCACTTAAACTCGGTTTAACTGCCATTTCGCCAGAGACAGAGAAGGATTAGGAAGAGGTGGTGGAGCAGACAGACCTCATACAAGCAGCTTTCTTTAGACGTGGTGGATGAACAAGCTCCAGCACAGAGCCCCATCTTGGATCCCTCTCAGCTGCAATCAGAGTTACCCAGTGTGCCGTGAAGGAAATGTAATGGCCCTGTGCATGCTTGCTGGACCACGTGTCTAAAGTCACATGCACCTTGCTGCTGACTGCCTTTCCCAATGACTCGATAACATTGTCTTCCACGTGCTGGTATAGTGCTGGAATGGCCTTCATTGAAAAGTAATGGCGTTTTGAAACATGCCACTGTGGTACAGCACATTCAGCAAATTCACGGAAGGGAGCAGAGTCCACCAGCTGGAAAGGCAGCAGCTGCAATGCGAGTAATTTTGCTAAGCTGGAATTTAGACTCTGTGCTTGGGGATGGTTGGGACTATATTTTTTCTTATGCTGCAGCAGCTAGGGCAACATAATCTGACTGCGTAAATCTTCAGCTGATGGGATGCTGTCACATTGTGAGGAAGGACCTGGTACACCCATTACTGTAGCATCATCCCTGTCAGTGGAAGTTGGAGTCAATGACATGGCAGGACATACAGTGGGGGTAGAGACAGGTGAGGAGGACCTACGCAAAGTTTTGCGCCAACGGGATGCATGGCAGGTGGTATGTCGCCTCAAGCACGTGGTTCCCAAGCGTCCATTGTCTTTCCCACGCTTGATCCTCATCTGACATAGATTACAAATAGCAATGGTGGTGTCTGCTGCACATTTCTTAAAGAACTCCCAGACAGCAGAGTTCCTGGATGTGTGCTTTGAGACAACAGCGCTCTGCACCGGAGCAGCTCTGACATCTGATGCCTTGGACTGGCTAGAGCTATGGTTGGTCATAGAGGACATTGTGCCTCGTGTTTGTTGTGCCTCCTCCTCCTCCTCACTTGACTCCTCTGTTCGATCAGGCACCTAGGTGGAATCAGTGACCTCATTATCATTGTCATCACCCCCTATCTCCTCGTCTCTGGAGCCAACTTGGCAGTATGCTGCAGCTGCTGGGGCAACATGAGTGCCAGTTATTTGTGTGTCACTGGCACCCCCTTCCTCTAGGTTCATTATATTCCCTTCCTCAACCTCAGAGATTGAATCAGAGCACTGTAGTTGCTGTGCATCCTCAAGCAGCATGTCACTGTCATTGTAGTCAAACAATTAAGCTGACTCCTCCGTGTGTGATAGTGAGGCTACGGCAGGAGTAGCTGTGGACATTGAGGCTGCATTAGAAGCTTTGGCAGCTGAGGTGGACTGTAAAGCACTACAAGCCTTGCTGGCAGAGGACTGGGAGGCTGAGGATGGCCTGGTTAGCCAATCCACCAAATCCTCTGTATGTTGCTGCTGCTTAAGACGGCCAGCACCAGTTAGAAAGGACAAGCGTGCCCCTGCAGAGGATGCACCACGTCCATGACGACCAGAGGCACAGCCCCCCGACACAGATGCTGCTTGCCATCTTATCTGTGTCTGGGAGTGTCTGCCTGTCCTTTTTGGTCTTCCTGACATAGTGAGTGATATATAGATTAAATATATACAGAACTCTGATTCAACTCTGTTATAAAAATTGGAGATATGCTGTAGAACTCTGATTCACATTCGCAGCCAGTGACAAGACACAGATTACAATTCCCAGAAACCTCCTATAAATCAGTGAGACACCCTGATGGGTGGCAGTGACAAGACACAGATTACCACAATTCCCAAATATTTTGTAGAAATTACTGACCCCCAAAATACTTGGTGGCAGTGAGAACACACGGATTATAACAATTCCCAAATATTTTGTAGAAATTACTGACTCCCCCAAAATACTGGGTGGCAGTGAGAACTCACGGATTATAACAATTCCCTAATATTTTGTAGAAATTACTGACCCTCCAAAATACTGGGTGGCAGTGAGAACACACGGATTAGAACAATTCCCAAATATTTTGTAGTAATTACTGACCCCCAAAATACTTGGTGGCAGTGAGAACACACGGATTAGAACAATTCCCAAATATTTTGTAGAAATTACTGACCCCCAAAATACTTGGTGGCAGTGAGAACACACGGATTAGAACAATTCCCAAATATTTTGTAGAAATTACTGACCCCCAAATACTGTGTGGCAGTGAGAACACACAGATTATAACAATTCCCAAATATTTTGTAGAAATTACTGACCCCCAAAATACTGGGTGGCAGTGAGAACACAGGATTTAAACAATTCCCAAATATTTTGTAGAAATTACTGACCCCCAAAATACTGGGTGGCAGTGAGAACACACGGATTATAACAATTCCCAAATATTTTGTAGAAATTACTGAGCCCCCAAAATACTGGGTGGCAGTGAGAACACACGGATTAGAACAATTCCCAAATATTTTGTAGTAATTACTGACCCCCAAAATACTTGGTGGCAGTGAGAACACACGGATTATAACTATTCCCAAATATTTTGTAGAAATTACTGACCCCCCAAAATACTGGGTGGTAGTAAGAACACACGGATTAAAACAATTCCCAAATATTTTGTAGAAATTACTGACCCCCCAAAATACTTGGTGGCAGTGAGAACACACAGATTAAAACAATTCCCAGAAATATTGTAGAAATGAGACCCCCCAGTAGCTGGTGGCAGACTGGCAGTGAGAACACAGACTAACAACACACACTAGCACAAGAACAATCTCCTCTCAAACATTTGCTGAAGCGCTGTGTGAAGCTTTATATAGTGTGCTGCGGGATTTAGCTCTGTGAGCCCATGATTGGGCAAAAATTTGCCCAATCAGGACTCTGAGCAGTGATTGGCATAATCTTGAACCTGTCTTGCAAGGCTGTAGCCAATTACAAGCTTCAGGCCAGTGGAAAAGTGCATTGTGTTCCATTGTGGTGCATTGTGGGTGAACATGCGCGAACATGCGGAAATGTTCGTAGTTTGCGAACATGTGAACAGGCGATGTTCGAATTGAACTCCGAACCGATCGATCCGAACAGCTCATCCCTAGTTACGAACACAACCTTGGCCATCTTCCCCACTCTGACACATGGTCGTGGTTTCCTGTACTTCCTGTACTCGAGATCGTGGTCGCAGACAGGGCTACTGTGAATCTTTTTTGTGTGCTTTGTAGCACAGTACTTTTCAGTATTACTGTTGTAGCGCTCACCCCCGGAGGAGCGTTGAATAAACCTCGGGATAGTCTCACCGCACTACTAATTACTATACACCAGCACTGTTGTGGATATTCTATTTTATTTACTTTACTAAAGAATAAAGTATCATATAATATACATGCGCGTTGAAGGAATTTACAGGATGTGTCACGCGGGAAAAACATGTGGCGGAAAAGAAACGGTTAATACCGCGATTCGCAAATTTAAGTCCTGTTCAAAAGAGCTCAAAAATGGTGTCTTAGGGTACCCAGGTACTATATTCAACTGGCAGTTAATGAACGAAATTATCTTCGACTAGTCAGCGTTGGGGCCCTGTGGATTGAAGCAATTAACCAAGTGCGCACTTTCGTTTCGGAACCTTAGGCCTTGAGGCCTCTCACCCATCCGTCGAATGAAGTGTCCAGAACCCAAGCCTCGACAAAAGGATCTCTCTCCGCTTTAGATTGGAACTCGGTGCCAACGAACCTACTCTCCAATTACCGAATCTCTGCAACAAGAACACTGATCCGCCGCCTACATTCCCAATCGATCGTCGCGGCCTCCTCACTCGGGGTAATGCTGGAACTTGGTTTCTCTCCTATTTGCTCAGCGGAAGGTAGTAGGTGACAGCCCGATCTCCAGCACCGAATATGGCAGTGTCCCCACTCTGGCCTGGTTGCGATCCTTGACAGTGTCCTGCGTGCGTTCTACTCTTTCCGTCGCTCTCCTCGCTCTGCCCCTGTCTTGCACGAGACTGCTGATCTCTTCCCTTGGCGCCAGCACGCCCACTTCCTGGCCTCTTTGCAAAGGGTTCTGGGAGATGAAGTCCTTTTGGCACAACATAGTCCATAAGATCTCTATCTCTGTCTCCCTCTAATGGTAGCAACAGTCAATTACACAGTCCACAATCTATCACAGCGCTACACTCTCCCCCCCCCAAACTCTTGGGTTCCTCCAAGGGAGTGTAACGGATACATAACATTGCAATGTTTACATTAATCAACACTTTCAGGCTCAGCATCAAACATATAATGGGTCTGAAATGCATCCTCAATTTGACTCATGTCCCTAGCTACTTCAACCAGCATAACAGACACTTCGGGCAGCCTCCGCACAGTTGTAACCACTTCTTCTGTGCTGTGTCCTGGTGAGTCTCTGAGGAGGCCATACTGAACGTTTGGACTCAGATTCTGTGATCTCCTCTTTGGGTGGAAGAGTCACATGCACCCGTTCAATTCTCTCATCAACCATTAGAGCAGACACTTCTTCAATGTATGAGCCCTCCAGTGAAGGCATAGAACTGTAATCTATGGATACATCCTGTAGTACTTCAGGAATTTCAGATGTCTCAGGTACTGCAAGTCTGAACTCAGGAGCATCAGACCTCTGGTTACTTTCACACTGATCCGAGGCCAGGATGACTTCTTCATGCCCAGAGGGGTACACCCAGTACAGACAAAAACTTCCTTCTTCACTGTTCTCCTCACTTTCTTCAACAGGGCGCAACTGCTGAGATCGAGTAACAGGAGCCGGACGAAAAACAGGCAGATTAGGCAAAGAAAGTTTGTCTCCAACTGGTATCCTTACAGCTTCTCTCAAAGGTAACAGATGATTCCTGTGCCAGTTCTTTAGAGGCCCGGCCTTTCCGTCCAGCCGGATTTGGTATACTGGCAGACCAGACAGTTACTTGCAGACAATGTAAATTTGAGAACTCCATCTATCGGCCAGCTTGTGCCTCACAGAAACACCCAAGTTCTTCAACAAAACCCTATCACCGGGTTGTGTAAGTCCTGTACCCGAACTCTCAAATCGTAATTTCGCTTATTCCCCTGTTCTCTGCCCTCTGAAGTCAAACGGGCTTGTTCAAATGCAGAAGCCAAATTTTTCTGGAGTCTGTCCACATTTTCATGCATGCACAAAACAAACAAAAATGGCTAAAGCCCAATACTTCAATGAAAATTTAATTACATTAATAATACATTAAAATTTAATAACATATCAAACCCTAGAAATTTTTGGAAAATCATAAGTGACATACAAGCACCCCCCATCCACTCCCAACCAGCTGCTGTCAAAGTAAACAACCAAACTGTACAACACCCCCTAGATGTAGCAAATGCTTTTAATAATTATTTTGTTGAATGCGCCACCACCCTGATTGCTAAACTAGGAAATGACACGCAATCAGAAAAGCCGCATGCAGGTCAGGCCCCACCAACTGTGCAAAGACCCTGTAACACAGAGAAATTCAGTTTTAGAACAGTGCCTGTCAGTGTCATCACTAAGCTTCTCCGTAACCAAAAAATGAAATACCAATCTGGACCTGATCAAATCCCAGCAATGCTGCTGAAAATCAGTGCACCAGGAATTGCAAAACCTGTCGCAAGCCTAATCAATGAATCACTGGCGACTGGATACATACCCAAACTCTGGAATACTGCAAGGGTGATACCTATCCATAAAAGTGGAGACAATACTTTGGTATCCAACTACTGCCCAATATCACTGCTCCCTGTAATGTCAAAAATTCTGGAAAAATGTGTCTACACTCAATTCCATGATTATTATCAGTATCAGAACTATTTAACCCCAGATCAATCAGGTTTTCGTCCAAAACACTCAACTACAACCGCCCTTTTAAAAGTTTGTAATGATATCCAAGCGGGCATGGAAAAAGGTAACCTAACTGGAGCCATCTTCCTTGATTTTGCCAAGGCCTTTGACACAGTAGACCATGGCATCCTATTACAAAAACTTAAAAACTCTGGTATTGGTGATAGCATGCTAACCTGGTTCCAATCATATGTGTCTGATCGGTCGCAATATGTGTCGAATTATGACAGCACTTCCCTTCCCCTCCCAGTCACGTGCGGTGTACCCCAAGGCTCGATACTCGGCCCCCTGCTATTCACAATATTCATAAATGATCTGCCCAATGTCTGCAAAGCCTCAACTGTACACATGTACGCAGACGACACTGTAATCTATACCAGCCAACCAAATCTCCCGCAGCTGGAGGCCGTGCTGCAAGACCAATTCACAGGGGTAGAAAAGTGGATCACAGATAACAAACTTTTTCTAAATACTGACAAAACTGTTACAATGCTCTTTGGAACTTCACCTAAACTACACAAATTGCAAACACCCCATATATGTGTGGGGACAAGATCAAATAACACACTGACTACAGTCATTTCTCTCAAATATCTAGGTATGTGGTTAGACCCAAATCTATCTTTTGGCTCCCACATTGAAAAACTCTCATCTAAACTCTACCCCAAACTAGGTGCCCTGTACAGAAACAAATCCTGCCTGAGCCCCGCGGTAAGAAAGCAGATTGTACAACAAATGCTTATGCCAGCCATTGAATACGGAGATGTAGTGTATGCAGCCGCCTCTCAAACACACCTCCAAAAACTTACTACATTGTATAACTCCTTCTGCCGCTTTGTGCTACAATGTAACTACATGACCCACCATTGTGACATGTTAAAAGAACTAAACTGGCCGTCGCTGGAATCTAGACGCACCCTTCACCTTTCCAACCTGGTGTTTAAGAGCTTTTCTGGGAAGCTACCACCCTACCTGAATAGGCTGATTGCCCCAGCAGTTCCCTCATCCTATAACCTCAGATCCAGGACCAGCACCTTACTTGCAATATCGCAATACAAAAAGAAAGTGGCTCGATCCTCATTTTCCTACAGAGCACCGCAAATATGGAATAACCTCCCAGACGCCATCAAATCTCCCCCCAGTCTAAAGTCCCTTAAGAGTTCCCTATTAACATACCTCAATACGGAATGCACCTGTAAACATGTGACATAATGACTTTATTTCCTACATATTTATTTTTCTGTTAATCTGTATATTTGGTTTTGTGTTTAATATCTTGCATTTTACTATTTTGTATTTCTGTAACTTTTCAATGTTCCTGAACCCAGGACATACTTGAAAACGAGAGTAATCTCAATGTATACTTCCTGGTAAAATCCTTTATAAATAAATAAATAAATTCTTGTGAGAAGTGACAGATGTCTGATCAAGAGATAGGCCAAAGGCTAGGTCTACTGGCAGCCGAGCTTCTCTTCCAAACATAGGACGGTAAGGTGAGTATCCAGTAGCATCACTCTCAGTACTGTTATACGAGTGCACCAGCATAGCTATGTGATGACTCCAATTCTGCTTCTCTTTGGTTGACAGTGTCCCCAGCATATTCAGTAGAGTGCGATTAAATCTTTCTGGTGGAGCATCACCTTGGGGGTGATAGGGAGTAGTTTGAGTCTTTTGAACGTCTACCACTTATAGCAATTGCCCAACAAGTCGGCTCTCAAAGTCTCTGCCTTGATCTGAGTGGATTCTCTTGGGTAGGCCATAATGAACGAAAAACTTCTCCATTAAAACTTTTGCCACTGTAGGAGCACGTTGGACTTTTGTAGAAAAAGCTTGAGTGTAATGGGTGAAGTGATCAGTCACAACCAAAATATTTTCCTGCCCACTAGCATCAGGCTCTAAGCACAGGCAATCAATGCACACCAAGTCCATGGGTCCTTGACTTTGCAGGTGGCTCATTGGAGCAGTTCGAGTAGGTAAAGTCTTCCTCTGAAATCACCTCAAACACGAATGGCAGTAACTTTCAACTTCAGACCTCATGTGAGGCCAATAGAATCTGTCTCGTACCAGTTTAAAAGTTCTTTCTGCACCCAAGTGTCCGTGATCATCATGCAAAGCTCTGAACTCTCTATGCTTTCCAGGGAGGAACAATTATTGCGTTTCTTTGGCATTGTTCGAGGGGCCCCTTTATTACAATAAAGTTCTGGAACAACCACAGCCATAACTCCTATAGCATCTGCCTCAACCTCTCCTTTGATCCGGCGCTCTGCCCCCTGACATAAGGCTTGCAACCCATCTGGAGTCAACTGAGTCCATTCTGTAGTGTAGGGTCTTCTAAACAAAGCATCTGCATCCTGATTATTCACTCCAGGGCGATACTTAAGGCTAAAACCCTGACAGAGCGGCCAACCACCGATGTGCTGTTGCATCCAGTTTCGCAGTAGTAAAGACATATGTGAGAGGATTGTTGTCGGTCTTTATCACAAATTCAGCCCCATAAAGGTAATCTTTCAGCTTGTCTACTACCGCCCACTTCAAGGCCAGCAACTCCAACTTGTGGGTATCATAGTTCTTCTCTGAAGGGGTAAGGCTTCGGCTCACATACGCTACAGGCCTCAGCAGACCATCATATTCTTGGTACAAGACTCCCCTAAACCTTCTTTGCTGGCATCCACATGCAATTCGTATGGCTTATAAGGATCAGCGTAAGCCAGGACGGGAGCTCGAGTTAAACTCTCTTTCAGCTTCAAGAAGGCACTTTCACGCTGATTAGTCCACTCTTCTTGAATCGATTCTCGAGCCTTCCTAGGCCCTTGAGCAGTCGACTAACGGTTAAGAGCCGTCTTCTCTAACGTCTTCTGTTCGCAGGAGTTTATTCAAAGGTTGAGCTATCTTGGTGAATCCACCCACGAATCTTCGATAGTATGAGCAGAATCCCAGGAAAGATCTAAGTTCGGTAACATTTTGGGGTCTAGGCCAGGAAGCTATGGCTTCCAACTTTCGAGGATCCGTTGAAACGTCTTCCGCAGAAACGACATGCCCCAGATACGTAACTGAAGGTAAGTAAAATTGACACTTCTCTAAGGACAGCTTCAACCCCTCTTCATGGAGTCGCTTCAAGACCTTCTCCAACTGTTGCTCATGTTCTTCCAAAGTCTTCCCGAACACAATCAGATCATCCAGATACACCAACACCTCTATCAGGTTCATATCTCCAACAGTCTTCTCCATCAGCCGTTGGAACTTGGTGGGCGCTCCCCTAAGGCCTTGAGGCATTCTATTGAATTCAAAGAACCCCAGTGGTCAGATGAACGCAGTCTTCTTCTTGTCTTCAGGATGCATAGGTATCTGATGATACCCACTTTGCAGGTCTAGTACACTAAACCATTTTGCTCCAGACAAACACTGCAGGGCATCTTCTATTCAAGGAGTAGCATATTGATCAGGAATGGTCCTTTGATTTAGCGTGCAATAGTCTATACATAAACGGATAGAACCATTCTTCTTTTGAACCATCACTATGGGAGAAGCATAAGGACTCCTGGACTCTTGAATCACCTTAGTCCTTTGTAGTTCAGCCAACTGTTCTCGTAGATCATCCAAGTCTCCCAACGAAAGTCGTCTTGACCTTTCTCAAAACGGCTTGTCGTCCTGCAGTCGAATGCAATGCTCAGTACTCTTAGCACACCCCACGTCGAACTCATCTTTGGAGAACAAGTCCTTCCACTTTGGGATCTGGGACTGGAGTCGTTTCTTCCATTCAAGCGAGATAGGAGCATCCTTAGGATAGAACCGTTCAGCTGGAATCTCTTTGTTCAGTCCCCCCCTAAATCTGTAGGGGAGAAAGACGTAACAGAAGCCACTTGTCCGATGGGCATTCGTGCTTTCAGGACCACTGGGGAATCAGACACATTACATACACTAACGGAAACCCTTCCTCATGTCCGTTTCAAAGCTCTTGTAGAGATTATTTCAGGGATGACTTCTACTCTGGCCTCAATGCCATGACTGAGATCAGTTTCCAGTACCACATAAGGACCCGGGTGTGATCCGTTCAACTTGACGGAAGCCCGGAAACTCGCCACTTCTCCTGATTGTAGAACTTTCTCTGTTCCTCCCAATCTCCACAGACACCCCACCTTGGCAGGTGCTCTCTGTTCTTCGACCATTCTTTGATAGATCAGACGTAACATTGGATGTACTTCTTTGTTAGAACCTTCTTCCATTACTACCAGATCAGTATTCGTCCCCACTATCATAGAACTTCAGCTGGCCCCCAAAGGGCGAGGACACACAATAGCCAATGCATCACAGCCACCAGACTGTCTGACGACTTCTGAGCCAAACTCCAACTTCACCTGCAGATATCCATCATAGGGAAGCTTCTCAGTTCCGATTTCCAGATTTCAAGGTCCTTTAGCTTCTTCAAGGGTATGTGCTTCAAGTGTTTCTCATAGAAGTCTCGATAAATCACCGTCACTTGGGCACCTGAGTCTAACAAAGCTTTAGTATAGACTCCCTCCACTTGAATTGGAACGATGAGCGAAGAACCTATCAGCCGGTCAGGAAACTTGTTTGCAGCAGCAGGAGGCATAGATCCAGTTTGTTGCACTCTCACCTTCTTTCTGACTCGTGAATATTTTGGGTGTGCATTGCTGTCCCGTGACATAGGACATACTAAGGGAGTAACTCTTTCAGGCCTGGCAGGCACAGCATTTGGCACGGATCTGGGCCCTCTCAGTGTTTCATTTCGGACTTGAAAATCAGAGCGGCTTTCTACAGTTGGGCACCTAGTTTGCTCCCTCACCAGGGCCCTCTGTAGTTTCCCGCCTGTGATGTAGATAACAGTCCTTCTAAGGTCTTTAAGAACTCTTCAACTGTTTTCCGTTCTGGCCTTCGGTTCGTGCACTGCGCTCTGAAATGACCCATTTTTCCACAGCTGAAGCATCTCTTCTTTGAAGATGGAGGCGCACTTTCTCTCTGTGATTCATTCGAAGGGCCCTGGCTAGAGGCCACAGCAACTCCTGTTGTCCGCATATCCGTCAGAAACTTTTGCATGTCAGTCTGTGTCTCTGCCACCTTCAAAATTACCCGGCACAGATCCGTGTGTGCCTGCTCCAATTCAGCTTGAGCTTCTTGCACTTTCTTAACAGTCTTCTGTATTTCACCATAAGCCTGAATAGTTGACTCTTTTGCAGTACTCTCTGAAGGTATAGGAACAACAAACTGCTCTTGTCTGTCAACTTCAGACCCATAGGTATCCAACGAATCATCTTCAGTCGGTGAACATTCGTTATGTCTCACGGGTTGCGTGTAGGCTCTTTCCCCTCTTCTTAGGAATTTCTCTTCCAGAAGAGCCTCTTCTTCTCTAACAGCTCGAATTAGTTCTAGGTATTTAAATACTCTGTTACCTTCTCTGGTTTTCAGCTGGAAACATCACAGGGTCTAGAGGTTGAGCACCCCTCAATATCTGCCGCATTCTCATTTGGTCTATCATAGCAGGTTCGGCCCCTTTCTTGAGAAGTATTTGTTGCAGAATCTTATCCAGGTGCCTCATATAATCAGTCATTTTGTCACCTTTCCGCTGGTAGGTGTGTTCATACTGGTACATGAGCTCACCAGCCTTTACTGTTTACCTAAATATATTAAAGGAAGTCTTCAGGTGATCTAAAGCAGTACAGTCTTGCTTACTCAACTTCAGGTTTCTGACAGCCTCTGATGCAGGTCCCTATAAGCTCTCAGTAATTCTCTGTTTCTTCTGTGATTCAGAGACGTCCCACTTGTCTAGAGCCTGCATCGCCTGTTCCACCCATTAATCAAAGGTTTCTTCTCCCGACAGAGTTGGCGCGCTTCCTGAAAAATTTCTCAACCTTCGGTAACCAAAATTAGTGTAAGGAGGGTTTGTTCTTTGGCATTTAGCTAGCAAGTCTCCGATAGCCACAATGAACTCTGGCCCGATCATGGGTAGCGGGCTGGGTGCAGGAACATTTGCAGGATCACCACGTGGCGTACTTGGCTGGACCAGTCGAATTCCACATCGGTCAGCGTCACACTCGTGCCCTGAAAACACACTGAAACACCCTTTCTCCACTCGAAAAGAACAAACATGTGAGAAGTCTCTGGGTTCACTTTAATGTCCAGAATTAACCCCGATCTTCCGGTGTCAGTGCGGTCACGGCCCGGCAAATTTGGTCTTTGACCCAAGTGTCTGCGGGAATGTCCATAACTACGCATAACCCTAGCTGGCTATTCTGCTCCTTACACCATTCTGCAGCAGTGTCTGGATCCAGGTAACCCTTTAATTTGCGGTATACTCTGAGACTGAAATCCCAGACGAGCCCCCACGTGTAGCGCTCACCCCCGGAGGAGCCGCTGAATTAACCTCGGAATAGTCTCACCGCACTAGGAATTACTATACACCAGCACTATTGTGGATTTTCTATTTTATATACTTTACTAAAGAATAATTTGTCATATAATATACATGCGTGTTCAAGGAATTTACAGGAGGCGTCATGCGGGAAAAACACGTGGCGGAAAAGAAACGGTTAATACCTCGATTCGCAAGTTTAAGTCCCGTTCAAAAGAGCTCAAAAATAATTCAGCGTTGGGGCCCTGTGGATTGAAGCAATTAACCAAGTGCGCACTTTCATTTCGGAACCGTAGGCCTTGAGGCCTCTCACCCATCCTTTGAACGAAGTGTCCAGAACCAAAGCCTCGACAAAAGGATCTCTCTCTGCTTTAGATTGGAACTCAGTACCAACGAACCTGCTCTCCACTTGCCGAATCTCCGCAACAAGAACACTAATCCACCGCCTGCACTCCCAATCGATCGTCGGGGTCCTGCTGGAACTTGGTTTCTCTCCTAATCGCTCAGTGGAAGGTAGGTGACAGCCCGATCTCCAGCACCGAATATGGCAGCGTCCCCACTCCGGCCTGGTTGCGATCCTTGACAGTGTCCTGCGTGCGTCCTACTCCTTCCGTCGCTCTCCTCACTCTGCCCTTGTCTTGCACAAGACTGCTGATCTCTTCCCTTGGTGCCGGCAGCCCACTTCCTGTCCTCTTCGCAAAGGGTTCTGGGAGATGAAGTCCTTTTGGCACAACATAGTCCATGACATTTTCTATCTATGTCTCCCTCTAGTGGTAGCAACAGTCAATTACACAGTCCACAATCTATCACAGCGCTACACTGTATTAAATCCAGCATGGCTCCCAAGAAAGTGCAGAACAAGCGTGGTGGGAAAAAGAAAGCGCAGAGAGGTGACAATAATGTGCAGAGCGTTAATGAAGGTGAGAAGAATGTGCAGAGCGTTAATGAAAGTGACGAGGATGTGCAGAGCGTTATTGAAGGTGACGAGGATGTGCAGAGCGTTATTGAAGGTGACAAAGATGTGCAGAACATTATTGAAGGTGACGAGGATGTGCAGAGCATTATTGAAGGTGACGAGGATGTGCAGAGCGTTATTGAAGGTGACAAGGATGTGCAGAGCGTTATTGAAGGTGACAAGGATGTGCAGAGCGTTACTGAATTTGTTTCATATTTTTGCGGTTACATTTTATTTTCCCATATGTAACGGATCCGCTACCCTGCAGGGGTAACTCCGTCTGCGGCGCCGAGTCTTGCTGGAGAGCTTAGCCGGGTAGCGAGCTAGCAAGGTGGGAGAGGGATTGGCAGCGGTCCTTGGATGATCTGGAAGCGAAGGATTCAGTAAAGCTGGCTTCTTCAGTGATTATGCCCTCCCCAAATACTAGTCGTGACTCAGTACAGGTTTGAAGGTAGATCAGAATATTTAATGAACAGCAGAACATACATGGTCCTTTTATATGGTACACTCCCATTGTTCTCTCCCATGCCCGCCCCCAGACCCCTGGAGTGAATTCTGCACAGGGGCTAGCCATGCCCAGGTTCTGATTGGTTGGTTCCAAGACCATTGCAGGCTTCTCTCAGGTCCTCTCAAGTCTTCACTTGGGTCCCACTGGTTGTATGCAGATGAAGTCTTCACCTCACAGTGACCACATACAGTGATTTACATAACCCATTGTAAAGGGAATCAGATAGTGGGTGGCTGAGACAATGTGACTCTCAGCCTTTCAGAATAGGTAAACAGATAACAGATATCTACAGAGAAAGCACTTTTGCATAATCCACAAGTTATACAAACCTATTGTACATTCTATATACGAAGGAAACATTTGACTCTAGTGGCGGTAGTGTTTTTAAAAACCACATTTAACTAAAGAAATATTTGTCTATTTAAAACTAAAAATGAGCGATTGACAATACATTTAAAACCACACAATATATCTGAGCATAAACTAGCAGGATGGGTGCAGGGGAAAAACATGATTAATTAGAAGTCTAGCAACAGTTTTACACTAAATCTAACAAAGGAAATTAGTTCCTATAAATAAAGGGTAAACGAAATATAACAAAACAAGAATGAAATTAAACTAAATAAATCCTGTGGCGGCCATTCCGTCACAAAGCTCCCCCGAGTCCAAAGATGGCAGACCCGGTGAGACCCTTAGTCGGGTCCGCTTGGGGATGTCCATGAAAGTCAGTGCTCACGTTTCATGTTCGGTCTGATGAGATAGCCCATCTGCATTGGCATTGTGTTTTCCAGGCCGATACTGAATGGAAAAATTAAAAGGCTGTAGTGTGAGGCTCCACCGCAGAAGTCGGCCATTGTCTCCGGCCACCTGGTTCAGCCATACCAGGGGGTTATGATCCGTGAGGACGGTGAAGGAGCGGCCATATAGGTAGGGCTGAAGTTTCTTAAGTGCCCACACAAGAGCTAAACATTCCTTCTCGATGGCCGCGTAGGCGACCTCCCTGGGTAATAGCTTCCGGCTGATATAGGCAACAGGGTGGTCATGTCCATCTTCTCCCACTTGACTCAGCACTGCTCCCAATCCGAACATGGAGGCATCTGTGTGAAGGACAAAACGCTTAGTTGGATCAGGAGTGGCTAGTACGGGTGCCTCCACCAATGCCCGTTTTAACTGTTGGAAGGCTCCCTCACACTCCGGGGACCACAGGACTTGCCGGGGAAGGGTTTTGCGGGTGAGGTCGGTCAGGGGTTTGGCGATGGCGCTGTAATTGGGTACAAAGCGTCGGTAGTACCCTGCTGTCCCTAGAAAGGCTAATACCTGGGTTTTGGTGCGGGGGGTAGGCCAATGGGCAACGGCTTCGATTTTGGCTGGTTCTGGGCGCTGCTTCCCGCAACCCACCCTATGCCCTAGGTACTGGACCTCTGACATCCCTATGTGGCACTTGTCGGGTTTGATGGTCAGCCCTGCCTCACTTATGCGGTCCAGTACGGTTCTCAAGTGGACTAGGTGTTCCTCCCAGGTATTGCTAAAAATGGCAATATCGTCTAGGTAGGCACTCGTAAAGTCCTGCATTCCGTCCAGCAGCTGATCCACCATGCGTTGAAAGGTGGCCGGGGCATTCTTCATCCCAAATGGCATGACCCGAAATTGGAACAGACCAAAGGGGGTAATGAATGCCGATTTTGGCACATCTTCGGCGGCAAGGGGAATCTGCCAATAGCCCTTACACAGGTCAATGGTGGTGAGGAAGTTCCCCTGGGCAATGCGATCGAGGAGCTCGTCTACCCGGGGCATGGGGTAGGCGTCGGTGACCGTGTGCTCATTCAGCCTCCTGTAGTCAACACAGAACCTGGTAGTGCCATCCTTTTTGGGGACTAGGACCACTGGAGATGCCCACGGGCTATCTGATGGTTCTATTACCCTGAGATCCAGCATCTCTCGGATCTCCTGCTTCATCCTGTCCTTTACTGCATCTGGGATGCGGTACGCCCTCTGCCTCAAGGGGGCTTGACCTTGGGTATCAACCCGATGCAGCGCTACAGTAGTGTAGCCGGGGCAGGACGAGAACAAGTCTTGATGCTCCTGGAGCAACTGCTGAGCCTGTTCTCTGTGGCATGAACTAAGTCCCTCACCAAGCCGGACATCAGCTACCCCTCCTTTGGCTCTAGGATCCCCTGGCAGCACCGGTAGGGGGAGACCCTCCAGGTCCCCCACATCCGGAGCGCAGATCGCGGCTACTGCCTCTTCCCTCTCATGATATGGCTTCAGCATGTTCACATGAAAAGTTCGTTGGATCTTTTCATTGGAACAGCTGGCTGCTATGAAGGTGGTATCGCAAAGTTTCTCTATTTTTTGTACGGTCCCTGCCAAGCTGCCTGGAGCTTATTCTGTTTGACCGGTCGGAGAGCTAACACCTTCTGTCCTAACTGGAAGGTGCGGTCCCTGGCCGACCGGTCATACCACCTCTTCTGCCTAGTCTGTGCGGCTTTGAGATTGTCCTGGACCAGGGCGGTCAATCTTTGCAGCCGATCCCTGAACTCGAGTACATAGTCTATGACCGATGTCCCTTCTTCAGACAGAGTACCCTCCCAATGCTCCCGGAGCAGGTCCAATGGGCCCCAGACCCTCCGGCCGTACAGCAGCTCAAAGGGAGAGAAGCCGGTGGCTTCCTGGGGGACCTCCCGGTATGCAAAGAGGAAGTGGGGTAGGTGGCGTTCCCAGTCCTTATGGGACAGGGTGAAAGTGCGGAGGAGCTGTTTTAAGGTACCATTAAAACGCTCACAGAGCCCGTTGGTCTGCGGATGATATGGGGAGCTGTACAGGGGTTTAATCCCGCACAGCTTCCAGAGCTGTTGAGTAACCTCGGCTGTGAACTGCGTGCCCTGGTCGGACAGGATTTCCTGTGGAAATCCAACCCTTGAGAATATCTGGAGCAGAGCACCAGCTACGGTCTCTGCCTGGATATTCCGTAGGGCTATGGCCTCGGGGTACCGGGTAGCGTAGTCAACTACGGTGAGGATGTATTTCTTCCCCGTAGTGCTAGGCACCGCTAAGGGCCCTATCAGATCTACCACCACCCTCCTAAATGGCTCTCCCACTATGGGTAGGGGTCTCAGGGTGGCCTTAGCTCTGTCCCCTCGCTTCCCTACTCTCTGGCATATCTCACAGGTCCGGCAGTAATCCCTCACATCGCCAGATAAACCAGGCCAGAAGAAGCTCTGGGTCAGGCGATGCAAGGTCCGCCGGTGTCCCAGATGGCCTGCTAGAGGAATATCGTGCCCGATCTTTAAGAGATCACGCCGATATTTCTTTGGCACTACCAGCTGTCAAAGGGGTATCTGGGCTGCCCCCCTCCCTGCTCCCCCGGAGATCCTATACAACTTCCCCTGGTCCCACTCAAATCTTACCTCTGCTAGCCCTCCCGGATCCTGGTCCGCCTGTTGTCTATAGGGGGCCAGAGTGATGTCCTCTAGGATTTCTTTGGCAAAGTCGCCCGGGGAATCCCAGGTCATGGAGGGGCCCCTATCTGGGGCAGGGTCGGGTCTGGTGATTCTTACCGTGGTCCCTCCGGAGCTTGGGTGAGGAGCCTGCCGAGTCTGCAGCCGGGTAGTAACGGGGTATGCCTCTCCATGGTCGGTGGGTTCGAAGGCGGAGGTTAACAATCCCAAATCATTCCCCAACAGTATGTCTGTGGGTAGGTTCTGCATCAGCCCTACTTTGACATCCCGAGCTCCGCTACCCCAGTCCAGGTGGACCCGTGCTGTGGGGATTCGGTACACGTTGCCGCCTGCCACTCAGATAGCCACTGAGTAGCCCGTGGTGGCTGCAGGGGGAACAAGGTGTGGCTTGGCCAAAGTAAGGGTGGCCCCAGTGTCCCAAAGTCCTTGCACTGGCTGGCCATTGATCCGGACAACTTGTTGATGGTGCCGACGGTTGTCTGCGGCAGCAGCTTGTATCGGGTTGGCCTCATGCAGGATTCCGCAGTCCTCCTCAGGGAAGGTAGTCAGCATCCGGTCCGGATCATGTTGACTGCAGTATGCCGCGGCCCGGGCCAAAGGGTACTCTGGACGAGCTGCCGGTGGTCGGGCCTGGTTCAGGGGGCAGCGAGCTCGGATATGTCCAATTTGATTGCACCCATAACACCTGGGCCCAGTTCGCTGTTGTTGAGAGGGAGGTTGGTGCCTGGGGTGTTCCATGAGGGCAGTCCGGGGTTGCGTGAGAATCGGCCCAGGCCGGGGTGTGGGTCGCGACTGGGTCGAAGCATTCCTCCGAGCATCGTGGTATTCATCTGCAAGGCGGGTGGCTTCAGGTAGCGTGAGGGGTCTTCGGTCCCGGACCCAGTCCCGCACCTCCGGAGGGGTACAGTGGTAAAACTGCTCGAGTAGGATGAGGTGAGTGAATTGGTCCAGAGTGGTCGCCTGACACCCCTGGACCCAGTTCTTAACGGCCTGCTGCATCCTGTGGCCCCACTCTGTGTAACTGTCTATGGGGCCTTTCCGGAAGTTTCGGAACTTAAGCCGATAGGCTTCTGGAGTGAGGGCATAGCGGGCAAGGAGATGTTCTCTTACCCGCTCGTAGACAGTGCAGTCCTCGTCTGCCACGGCCCGAAATGCCTCAGCTGCTCTCCCGGTGAGTTTGCTTGCCAGGATGGGGACCCAATCTGTGGTATCAACCGCCTGCAGCACACACTGCCGTTCAAAGTCCTGCAGAAAACCATCAATATCTTTGCATCCTTCCGGGAACATTTTGAATGCTGCATAGGGAATTTTGTGCCTGGGAGCTGTTGTGGCGTGCTGGGACGTGGTGGACCCTCCAGACCTGTGTTGAAGCTCGGCTTTTCGGAGCTGGTCAGTATCTGCCAATATGCTGGTAATCACTTCTGCCGCAGGGTTGGCTCCATACAGGGCCAGCCGCCACTGTACCTCTCGCCGCCATTCAGAGGCCTCTGAATTCTCGGAAGGTGCCATGCTCACCCGGTCATCCTCCATCAGTTCAGTAATGAGCGTTGCCTTGGGTTTCCCGCTGGCTACCTTTCCACGAGCCTCTAGCAAGTCTTTTAGAGTTGTCCGCTTGAGCCTTTCGTAGCACTGGGCCATACAGTTAGAGCTGCTCCGTTGAGGTGGAAGTCTTGCAAACCTCCTTGAGCTTCAGGGCTGCTGAGACCGGGGTCAAGCCAGCGGCTGTATCTCCCCCTGCTGGGCTGGTCTCAGAATCTCCCCGGGTGATGTGCTGCTCCAGGCGCTCGGTGGTTGTGGTGCCCGAGACCGGTGTCAAGCCAGCGGCTATATTTCCCCCTGCTTGTCTGGTCTCGGAGATCCCACCGCTGCCAGCCAATTGTAACAGATCCGCTACCCTGCAGGGGTAACTCCGTCTGCGGCGCCGAGTCTTGCTGGAGAGCTTAGCCGGGTAGCGAGCTAGCAAGGTGGGAGAGGGATTGGCAGCGGTCCTTGGATGATCTGGAAGCGAAGGATTCAGTAAAGCTGGCTTCTTCAGTGATTATGCCCTCCCCAAATACTAGTCGTGACTCAGTACAGGTTTGAAGGTAAATCAGAATGTTTAATGAACAGCAGAACATACATGGTCCTTTTATATGGTACACTCCCATTGTTCTCTCCCATGCCCGCCCCCAGACCCCTGGAGTGAATTCTGCACAGGGGCTAGCCATGCCCAGGTTCTGATTGGTTGGTTCCAAGACCATTGCAGGCTTCTCTCAGGTCCTCTCAAGTCTTCACTTGGGTCCACTGGTTGTATGCAGATGAAGTCTTCACCTCACAGTGACCACATACAGTGATTTACATAACCCATTGTAAAGGGAATCAGATAGTGGGTGGCTGAGACAATGTGACTCTCAGCCTTTCAGAATAGGTAAACAGATAACAGATATCTACAGAGAAAGCACTTTTGCATAATCCACAAGTTATACAAACCTATTGTACATTCTATACGAAGGAAACATTTGACTCTAGTGGCGGGTAGTGTTTTTAAAAACCACATTTAACTAAAGAAATATTTGTCTATTTAAAACTAAAAATGAGCGATTGACAATACATTTAAAACCACACAATATATCTGAGCATAAACTAGCAGGATGGGTGCAGGGGAAAAACATGATTAATTAGAAGTCTAGCAACAGTTTTACACTAAATCTAACAAAGGAAATTAGTTCCTATAAATAAAGGGTAAACGAAATATAACAAAACAAGAATGAAATTAAACTAAATAAATCCTGTGGCGGCCGTTCCGTCACACCATATGCTTCAGAATGGATTAACTTGATTTACATTGAACCCTATGGGAAAATGTGATTCGGCTCACGACCAATTCGGTTCACGACCAGAGTCGTGGAACCAATTAAGCTCATGAACCAAGGTACCACTGTATTTAAGCAATATGCTCACTATGTTACGTGTTTACAGGTGCATTCTGTATTGAGGTATATTAACAGAGATCTCTTAAATATCTGTAGACTGGGGAAAGATTTGATGGTGTCTGGGAGGTTATTCCATAATTGCGGTGCTCTGTAGGAAAATGAGGATTGAGTTACTTTCGTTTTTCTTTATATTGCAAGTAAGGTGCAGGTCCTGGATCAGAGGTTATAGGATTAGCGAACTGCTGGTTGAAGCAGTCGATTCAGATAGGGTGTTAGTTTCCCTGAAAAGCTCTTAAACACCAGGGGCTATATTACAATCTTCGCGCAAAAACGCTCGCGCAAAGTGAAAATGTTTTGCGCCAAGCATTAAACTTTTGCTCGCGCAAATCACCGCTGGAATTACAATCCTCGCGGCTTTTATTTCTTCCGCCGATAAATTGCGTGCGCAAACAGTACACGCAGAAATGCAGGCACAGTGCTGCCTCGCGCAAAAATCTATGCGCGCACAGTTTTTTGCACCCATTCAGCCAATCAAACTGAAGAAACGCACCTATCAAACGCAACTGAATTGTGGCTGACAGAGGCATCGGAGACGGGTTCTGCGTCTATGATGCAAAATGAGCACATATACTACAGTAATAATACACCCCCACCTGCCATCATCCATTATATTGTTGCCGCATTCGTTTTTAGGTTCTGTTTTTTTTTCGGGTTAGCCATTTTGTTTAGATATGCAGTTAGCACCAGCTTTTTGCAGTTGCTAAAATTATGCGCGCAAAGGCTATGCGGTAATTACCGCAAATAGATTGTAATACCATCCTCGTACGAGCACACATTCGCATTTGAACTCAAAATGTTAAGAATAGGATGCGCGAAGAACAGTAAGCTTGCGCAGGGTTCAGGGTCAGATCCAGATACAGGTTTCTGGGGGGGGCATTTTACCAGTTTTGGCGAAGAGCTGCTGTTGGGTTCGCAGTGACAGGCGGATATATTTGCCCCAGCTCACATATATACAGTATATTCCCCCAACTCACATGGATATATTTGCTCCCATCTCACATGGATATATTTGCCCCCAGCTCACATGAATATATATATTTGCCCCAGCTCACATGAACATGTATTTGCCCCCAGCTCACATGGATATATTTGCCCCAAGCTCACATAGATATATTTGCCCCCAGCTCACACATGGATATTTGCCCCCAGCTCAAATGGATATATATATATTGCCCCCAGCTCACATGGATATATGAACAAAAGTATACGTATCTGGTGAGCGCAAAGGTACATGCTCTGGAGTCCGGATGACTCATGAAGGTCCGCAATTCATCATATGGTTATATAAAAGAAGCAAAATACAAAATTCAAAGTGCAAATTGCAAAATACAATTTTTTTTTTATAAAAAAGTATATAGGATGTTCCACTCACAAACGCTGAGCCCCAACACTGGCTCTGAGTGGAACTGCATGCACAAGGGCCATATATATCAGGGCCATATATCATGGCAATATCACATAATAGAACATAATTAGTCAACAATTGACTGACATTTAATAATATTATATAAACACATTGTATTACACAATTCGAAAGTTATAACACATGTTGAATTTATTAAAGGAACTTTGACACTTTTTTTATATTTTAATTCAAATGATCAAATAATCCATATTCACATGGTATCTATAGGGTTTATTTCTAACCATCACAAAAGAACCTTATTAAATGGGTTCATTCCATCCCCAGATGGCATGGAAGTAAGAAATACACTTTATATATATCCATTTTGATATTTTTATTGATTGAAAACCTTCTATGTAGATGCTAGATGGGACTTCCGCCGATATGCCATCACCCATTAATAGCAACATTGTTTACGATAAGGATACAAGCGGGACACTCGCAAATATCGCTAAGAGCGGAATAATCAAATATACGCAGGCGCAATATGGCGAAGTTCAATCTACATCAACAACCACCGTGAATCGTGGAAGAGACAACGGTGCATGCGCAAGATGGCCGCGCATATCAAACAACTTTTATCACCAGCGCGGAACGCAGAAGAGGGTGTGACGCACGCGCAAGAGGGCTCACGATGGCGGCAAAACACCGGGCCATAATTGGGACTGATTAGCGACGTATAGTGGTTAATTTATATGTAATCTATAAGGTATATAAACCATACAGTTGAATCTATCGACCTACCAGCTGAGGAAGCTGCTTTGTTGTTTATTTTAAATTTTGTTTTAATAAATTTTTAAAGACCACTGTCCCAGTATCCAGAGCATTTTTTATTTGGATTTTCTCCACAAATTCCATGGGCTCTCCACTTCGAGCTATAGAAGCTCCACCAAGAGTAAGTTTTGATTTAGCAAAATAATCTTGCCAATTTTAAATCAGATTTACACTAGGAGCATGCATTTTTGCGTGTCCTCTTTATTTATATCATTGCATGGTGCCTATACATTGCAACCAAGAAAAGGTGGGGGTCACCTGCAAACAAGGAGGAAGACAAATAACCCAGAAATGCAGTTCCACTCAGAGCCAGTGTTGGGGCTCAGCGTTTGTGAGTGGAACATCCTATATACTTTTTTATAAAAAAAATATATATTTTGCAATTTGCACTATGAATTTTGTATTTTGCTTAGTTTATATAACCATATGATGAATTGCGGACCTGCATGAGTCATCAGGACTCCAGAGCATGTACGTTTGCGCTCACCAGATACGTATACTTTTGTTCTGAATTCCATGGTGTAGCGGAAACCACTAATTACTGGTGTAGCATTGGCGTTTGGGTGGTCACGGCGTGTTGTGTGGCGCTTACCATTTTTTTTCAATTTCACATGGATATATAGATTGCCCCATCTCACATGGATATATTTGCCCCCAGCTCACATGGATATATTTGCCCCGAGCTCACATGGATATATTTTCCCCAGCTCACATGGATATATTTGCCCCCAGCTCACATGGATTTATTTGCCCCCAGCTCACATGGGTATATTTGCCCCAGCTCACACATGGATATATATTCGCCCCCAGCTCTCACATGGATATATATTTGCCCCCAGCTCTCACCTCCTCTTTTGCCAGGCATCTCCGCAGTCGCTCCGAGTACCCGCCAGACATTCTTCTCCCTACGAGCAGCCGCCGGCATGCAGCTTGGCCGCTCGCCGGGAACCACCTGACCAGTGCAGCCGCGTTCTCACGAGATCGGGAGTTCACGTTAACTCCGCGATCTCTTGCGCTGGTCAGGTGGTTCCCATCCTGGGCGAGCAGCCAAGTTGCAGGTCAGCAGCTGCTCGTAGGGAGAAAAGCGTCAGGCGGCAGCGATTTTCTCGGTGTGGGGACAATTGCCCTGCTGCCCCCTGGATCCGTCCCTGGCAGGGTTCGCGCAAGCTCACCCATGGTAGACGATTGCACGCGGTTGTTGTGCTGACTATGTAATACGGGATTAGGTGCAAATGGTTTTACCCCTCGCGTTAATGTTTTTTTGCACTGCGCAAACATTTGCGGGAAGATTGTAATTTAGCCCCAGGTTGGAAAGGTGATGGGAGCGACTGGATTTCAGCAATGGCAGGTTTAGTTCTTTTAACATGTCACAATCAGGGCCAGATTTACCCCTCAGGAGCCTGTAGGCAGAGAAATCTGAAGCCCCCTCCCATAAAAAAGATATTTTTCTTCATGGGAATTTTTTTTTAATTAGAACAAAAATAAATAAAATAAATTAGGTATCAGAAACATTAAGAAAAGTGAGGCTGCTGAATGGCGCACTTTCTCTCCTGTCACCACTCCTAACCAGCAATGGTGAAGGCGGGGTTTAACGTGATGAAGTGTCATTATGTTAAGCTCCACCCTTGCCTCTCCTGACATTGGAGGACTGATATGACAGGAGGTGGAACTCAGGAGGTAACACGAACGATGCAGCTGCAACTACAGATGAAGCCTTGCTTGCTCACCGGCCGCAGTAGGTGAGAGGCGGGCAGGCTGGTGAAGCTTCATCTGTACGTACATCCGCTCTGCATCACTCGCATTACATCGCAGCCCGGCACTTACCAGGCCAAGGACAGGTATCGTTCCGCAGGCTGAGGGTTGGGAACCCCCCTGCTTTACTGACTTCAGTGGCTGTCCGAAAGGGTCACATCCTTGTCACGCTCAGGCAGCCAGTGAGAACAAATCACACTCCTCTCACTGGCTGCCTGAGGGTGTCAAGAGTGTGACCGCTGTCAATCCAGTCTAAGAGTGAAAGAGGTGTGACTGCTAAAAGCAATCACACTCCTGTCACTGGCTGTCTGAGAGGGGTCACTGTAGACGGCATGGGCTTCCGCAGAAATTTTTCTGGGGGGGGGGCAAAATTTTTATGGCATCCATATTCTGCCCTTTTGACAATGTCATGAAGGCGACAGTCATAAAATAAAGCGTACTAATACAAAGGCTGCGAAACATGATGCAAGTCTAATAGAAGAATAAAGGTGTAAGTGTCTGATCAGAGAGTTGCATTTTCTAGTCTGTTAACGCCATACATTGCACCACACAAGTGTCAAGGCACTAAAGGAAGAGGTTTTTTTTAAGGCCATCTCTGTATACACAGAAGAACCAGCTTTGTATACACAAACCATAACCCCCCAACACACAGATACTGGCACACACACCAGGCTCCCCACTCCAAATATACTGTATATATATACACACACACACACACACACCAGCCCCCCTTCCCACTCACACACATATATATATATACACACACATATATATTTATACACACTCACCTTCCCTGCATACACACACACACACACACACACACACAGATATCTCCTCTCAACCCTCTCTTAGAGTGTAAGCTCTTGAACAGGGTCCCCTCTTCTTTTAGATTGTAAGCTCTGGAGCAGGGTCCCCTCTCCTGTTAGATTGTAAGCTCTGGGGCAAGGTCCCCTCTCCGGTTAGATTGTAAGCTCTGGAGCAGGGTCCCCTCTCCTCTTAGATTGTAAGCTCTTGAGCAGGGTCCCCTCTCCTCTTAGATTGTAAGCTCTTGAGCAGGGTCCCCTCTTAGATTGTATGCTCTTGAGCAGGGTCCCCTCTCCTCTTAGATTGTATGCTCTTGAGCAGGGTCCCCTCTCCTCTTAGATTGTATGCTCTTGAGCAGGGTCCCATCTCCTCTTAGATTGTAAACTCTGTAATCTCTCATAAATAAAGACACCGGCATCAAGCTTAATAAAAAAGTTTTTATTTGTCAATCATTACCTTTTTTCCTGCTGCCCATAGGAGCAGCTGCATCTCAGCCCTGCCTCTCCCAGCATGCAAAGTGAGTGAGAGCAGGTGGTGGATTGGAGGTGGAGTGGAGATGTGACGCTCCTGCAGCCTAGTGGAGAGCCCAGGAACTGCAGCGTGCAGTGAATAAATTATCATAATTTAAGCCTGTTGATCCAGGGGGGGCACCCCTTGCCCCATGCTGTGGACGCCCATGGTAGAAGGCTCACTCTCAGGCAACAAGTGTCACTCAAACTTAGACTATTATATGTAGAAATAAGATTGATAAATTTACAGTGATGGAGGAGGATGCTGCTACTGAGTCTGATGTTGCTGCTGCTATGGAGTCTGATGCTGCTGCTGCTGCTACGGAGTCTGAAGCTGCTGCTACGGAGTCTGATGCTGCTGCTACGGAGTCTGACGCTACTTCTGCTACGGAGTCTGATGCTGCTGCTGCTACGGAGTCTGAAGATGCTGCTGCTACGGAGTCTGGCGCTGCTGCTCCAGAGTCTGACTGTCACGTGCGCTATGGCGATCACCCCAGATCAGCGTTGTTTGGTCTTAATGGTCAGGTTTCTTAAATACTCAATTTCACAGGAGTGTGGACTGCTTCACCTAGTCCCCCCCAACCAGGGAGGTGATATTGAATGCTAAGTACCACTCAGCAACAAATGGTTTTGTGACCAAGTGACTACTGAGTGAAATCAAATTTACTATACACAGACAATGTAGCAAGATTGAAACATAAATTGGTTTAACAAAAGCGTGATCAAGAGTACTTTCCGAGTTGGCACCAAGGGTGGTAGTCGTACAGACAAGATTGGCAACAGAGAGGACTACCATATATTTGTTCATAACCATGTATAACGGATGCTCAGTGAATTCATCAGTATGCCAAACACGGCTATGCCAATCACGGCTCAACACTATGCCAATCACAGCTATGCCAATCACGGCTCATGCCAATCACGGCTCACTATGCCAATCACGGTTCGATTCGAACATCGCCTGTTCGCATGTTTGCGAACTACGAACATTTCCGCGTGTTCGCTGCATGTTCGCCCACAATGCACCACAGTGCACTTTTCTACTGGCCTGAAGCTTGTAATTGGCTACAGCCTTGCACCTGCCCACAGGTCAGGTGCAAGACAGGTTCAAGACTATGCCAATCACTAGGGATGAGCTGTTCGGTTCGATTAGTTCATAGTTCGCATCGAACATAGCCTGTTTGCATGTTCGCGAACTACGAACATTTCCGCCTGTTCGCCACGTGTTCGCCCACAACGGACCACAATGCACTTTTCCACTGGCCTGAAGCTTGTAATTGGCTACAGCCTTGCACCTGACCACAGGTCAGGTGCAAGACAGGTTCAACACTATGCCAATCACAGCTCAGAGTCCTGATTGGGCAAATTTTGAACAATCATGGGCTCACAGAGCGAAGTCCCGCAGCACACTATATAAAGCTTCACACAGCGCTTCTGCACGCGTTTGAGAGGAGATTTCAGAGGAGATTGATCTTGTGTTAGAGTGTGTTCTTACTGCCAGTCTGCCACCACCTACTGGGGGGGTCTCATCTACTGGGGGGGTCACTGGGGGGTCTCATTTCTACCAAATATCTGGGAATTGTTGTAATCTTTGTGTTCTCACTCCCAGCAACTATTTTGGGTGCTCAGTAATTTCTACAAAATATTTGGGAATTGAGGTGATCTGTGTCTTGTCACTGCCAGTGCCACGCAGTATTTTGGGGGTCAGTAATTTCTACAAAATATTTGGGAATTGAGGTGATCTGTGTCTTGTTACTGCCAGTGCCACGCAGTATTTTGGGGGTCAGTGATTTCTACAAAATATTTGGGAATTGAGGTGATCTGTGTCTTGTCACAGCCAGTGCCACGCAGTATTTTCGGCTTCAGTAATTTCTACAAAATATTTGGGAATTGAGGTGATCTGTGTCTTGCCACAGCCAGTGCCATGCAGTATTTTTAACGTCAGTAATTTCTACAAAATATTTGGGATTTGAGGTGATCTGTGTCTTGTCACTGCCATTGCCACGCAGTATTTTGGGCGTCAGTAATTTCTGCAAAAATTTGGGAATTGAGGTGATCTGTGTCTTGTCACAGCCAGTGCCACGCAGTATTTTGGGGGTCAGTAATTTCTACAAAATACTTGGAAATTGAGGTGATCTGTGTCTTGTCACTGCCAGTGCCATGCAGTATTTTGGGGGTCAGTGATTTCTACAAAATATTTGGGAATTGAGGTGATCTGTGTCTTGTCACAGCCAGTGCCACGCAGTATTTTCGGCTTCAGTAATTTCTACAAAATATTTGGGAATTGAGGTGATCTGTGTCTTGCCACAGCCAGTGCCATGCAGTATTTTGAGCGTCAGTAATTTCTACAAAATATTTGGAATTGAGGTGATCTGTGTCTTGCCACAGCCAGTGCCATGCAGTATTTTTAACGTCAGTAATTTCTACAAAATATTTGGGATTTGAGGTGATCTGTGTCTTGTCACTGCCATTGCCACGCAGTATTTTGGGCGTCAGTAATTTCTGCAAAAATTTGGGAATTGAGGTGATCTGTGTCTTGTCACAGCCAGTGCCACGCAGTATTTTGGGGGTCAGTAATTTCTACAAAATACTTGGAAATTGAGGTGATCTGTGTCTTGTCACTGCCAGTGCCATGCAGTATTTTGGGGGTCAGTGATTTCTACAAAATATTTGGGAATTGAGGTGATCTGTGTCTTGTCACAGCCAGTGCCACGCAGTATTTTCGGCTTCAGTAATTTCTACAAAATATTTGGGAATTGAGGTGATCTGTGTCTTGCCACAGCCAGTGCCATGCAGTATTTTGAGCGTCAGTAATTTCTACAAAATATTTGGGAATTTAGGTGATCTGTGTCTTGTCACTGCCATTGCCACGCAGTATTTTGGGCGTCAGTAATTTCTGCAAAAATTTGGGAATTGAGGTGATCTGTGTCTTGTCACAGCCAGTGCCACGCAGTATTTTGGGGGTCAGTAATTTCTACAAAATACTTGGAAATTGAGGTGATCTGTGTCTTGTCACTGCCAGTGCCATGCAGTATTTTGTGCATCAGTAATTTCTACAAAATATTTGGGAATTGAGGTGATCTGTGTCTTGTCACAGCCAGTGCCACGCAGTATTTTGGGCGTCAGTAATTCTACAAAATATCTGGGAATTGAGGTGATCTGTGTCTTGTCACTGCCAGTGCCATGCAGTATTTTGGGGGTCAGTGATTTCTACAAAATATTTGGGAATTGAGGTGATCTGTGTCTTGTCACAGCCAGTGCCACGCAGTATTTTCGGCTTCAGTAATTTCTACAAAATATTTGGGAATTGAGGTGATCTGTGTCTTGCCACAGCCAGTGCCATGCAGTATTTTGAGCGTCAGTAATTTCTACAAAATATTTGGGAATTTAGGTGATCTGTGTCTTGTCACTGCCATTGCCACGCAGTATTTTGGGCGTCAGTAATTTCTGCAAAAATTTGGGAATTGAGGTGATCTGTGTCTTGTCACAGCCAGTGCCACGCAGTATTTTGGGGGTCAGTAATTTCTACAAAATACTTGGAAATTGAGGTGATCTGTGTCTTGTCACTGCCAGTGCCATGCAGTATTTTGTGCATCAGTAATTTCTACAAAATACTTGGAAATTGAGGTGATCTGTGTCTTGTCACTGCCAGTGCCATGCAGTATTTTGTGCATCAGTAATTTCTACAAAATATTTGGGAATTGAGGTGATCTGTGTCTTGTCACAGCCAGTGCCACGCAGTATTTTGGGCGTCAGTAATTTCTACAAAATATCTGGGAATTGAGGTGATCTGTGTCTTGTCACTGCCAGCAAGTATTTTGGGGGTCAGTAATTGCTACAAAATATATTTTGCAGGGGCAGGTGCAGAGATGGTTAACACCACGCTAGCTTCAGCTGGGAATGGTCGTCTGTGATAATGGTAGCAACCTTCTCTCCGCCCTATGCCAGGGTAAGTTGACGCATTTACCATGCCTAGCACACATCCTAAATCTGGAGGTAAAGTGTTTCCTAATCAGGTACCCAGGGCTGGCAGAGCTTCTCAGCCAGGCCAGAAAAGTCTGCAGCCACTTCAGACGGTCATTACCAGCAACCGTTCGCCTGGCAGAAATTCAAAGAGAATTCCACCTTTACACAAACCGTCTAATCTGTGACATGCCCACCAGGTGGAACTCGACATTAGCAATGCTGCAGCATCTGCACAAGCAGCAGAGGGCCATCAACGAGTACCTGTGTGAGTATGGCACAAGGACAGGTTCAGGTCAACTTGTTTTCCCCCCCTCAGTGGCTGATGATCAAGGATGCATGCACTGTACTGTCACCATTTGAAGAGGCAACGAGGATGGTGAGCAGGGACGGTGCATGCATCAGTGACACAAATCCTTTAGTGTTCCTGCTGGAGCACACTCTGCAGGGAATTATAGATGTGGCTCTAGAGGCAGAGCAGCGGGAGGAAGAGGAGGCTTTCCCTAGCTCTCAAGGCCCCAGTCTTTCCGCAGAGAGCATTCCAGCGGGTCCTACTCAGATCAGACAGGAGGGTGAGGAGGAGGAATATTTGAGTAGTGGGGGCATTGAAGGTGGGGATTCCTCAAGGGAGGGTTTTGTGTGCCCAGAAACACAAGGGCTGTTACGTGGCTGGGAGTAGGAAGTGCACGATGGGGTCATCCTCCTCACTGAGCAGGATGACTCGGAAGCTAATGCCACCTCCAACCTACACTGCAGGGCTCCCTTATTATGCAAAGCCTGCTAAAGGACCCCAGGATTCGTACTATCAGGGAGAGGGATCATTACTGGTTGGCAACCCTTCTTGATCCACGATACAAGGGTAAAGTTGCAGAGCTCATCCTGCCCGCACAGAGGGAGCACAGGATGAAACAACTTGAGGACGCTCTAAAGCGACACTTGTGTAACACCTTTCCAGGCAGTTTTAGGTTACCAAGTGATGACACAGGTGCTTCTGAGGCTGCGGATGATCAGAGGAATAGTGGTGAAGGCCGGGGCCGCTTGACTGATGCCTTTTTAAATTTTTTTAGTCCACGACGCCCAGGGACATCAAATGTAGGCACCCATTGCCAGCGTCTTCACCATATGGTGCAGGGCTACCTAGGGGCAAGGGCAAACCTGGATAACTTTCCAGCAGATGATCCACTGGCTTACTGGGTGTTGAGATTGGATCACTGGCCAGAATTTAGCCAATATGCTATGCAGCTACTAGGTTGCCCTTCATCTAGCGTGCTTTCCGAAAGGACGTTCAGTGCCGCTGGAGGTTTTGTCACAGAAAAAAAGAGTGCGTCTGTCCACCGACTCTGTAGACCGGCTGACATTTATAAAAATGAATCCGTCCTGGATCAGCTATCAATCCCCTGATGCTGGCGTAACAGAATAGATCGGGGATGTCTTCTGCATTCACAAAACCTCCACCACTGAACTCTTCCACAATACCACAAAAGGGTTACGGTGTGAAGGCACTTGCTGCCATGAAAGGTACAATATTTGGCTGCACTGACGCCTGTACCAGATTTATATAATTTTAATATAGGACCGCATGGTCCACCCCTGCACTCTTCCACAATACCACAGAGGGGTTACTGTATGAATGCACTTGCTGGCCTGGCACCAAAAGCACAATATCTGGGTGCACTGCCACTGACGCCTGTACCAGATTCATATCCTCAGAGAGGTTACTGTGTGACGGCACTGTTGCCGACGCTAAAGGCCCAATTTTAAAGCACCTATCGTTACTTTCATCCAAAGCCTGCATAAGTTTCACCACAATTTAGCCAAAAAAATCACCAAACTTTTTCTGCGCGTCCTAAAATGTCTTGTCATACAGGCTGCCGCCCCAAGCAGATGTTTATGAATAGATTAAAGTTAAAGCATTTACTGTCATTTGGAAACGTCATTATTTTTGTTTTTAAATGTTTCTATACATCCTAGAAATCCGCCACTTCACGGGCAGGTTATGGGGACCTCCTAGGCACGATATTTGAAGGAATTTTTCATTTTTATTTTTAACCCTTATTTCATGGAAAACTCACTCTCCCTTTATAAATGCTTTTTTAAAAACTTTTTGTCCTTTTTTCCTGTCCCCAGGGCACTACCCAGACCCCCCATACACCTTTTATGGCAAATATCTAGCATATATGGCCTCTTGGAGGGCACTGTAAAAATCTAATTTTGAGTCCCATTGACTTGTATTGAGTTCGTGTTCGAGTTCGAATGCGAACCAAACTCGGGTGTTCGGCTCATCCCTATTGTTTCTGGAGCAACATGGAGATTTTATTCTCAGGTGTGACTGACCTGTTTGGATGTCGCTAGGCGTGAGTATGGTTACTTCACTCAGGGGGATAAAATTTGTGCCACTTTGACCTATTTTGTGAAATTGCGCACAGGTGGAGTGTCCGGTGCAATGGTTGAGCGTAATCTGGCTGTGATACATTTGCTTTTACAGTGTCTAGGTTGGGAGGATGTGATACATGAGTTTCTAGTTTGTAAAATGCTGAAAGGTTGGAAAAAAATGTCAGCTCCTGATGGTAGGCGACCTATTTCCTTGGAGGTATTGCATGGGTTACTGGAGGAGCTTGCGTTTATTTGTTCTTCGGAGTATGAGTTTCTGTTTCAGGTCTCCTTTTCTTTTTATGGAGCTTCTCGCATTGGAGAATTAGTGGCACCCAATTTACGGGTTCATGCTAATGTGCTGATCTCGGATGTTCTGGTGTTGCATAATTCAATGTGCATTTGGTTGTGGAAATCGAAAACTGATACGTTGGGTCGGGGAAAGGTAGTGGTGCTCAAGCAAACCAGTCTTTGTGTCAATGTCCCGTCGAGTATGCAGTGTTTTATTTGCGCATTCGTCCAGGTTGTTGCTATTCATTTTTGATTCATGCGGATGTTATCCCACTCTCTCGATATCAATTGTGCACATTTTTTGAAAATGTCTCATCAGACTTGGTTTATCCCCTGCACAGTATGTATCACATTCATTTTGGATAGGTGCAACTACGGTGGCACATGGCCTGGGCCTGGATGAGGAGCAGTTGCGCAGGGTTGGGTGCTGGCAGTTGTATCGGTTTTGGTCCTACGTCAGGCCTCATTTACTTCAGTTGTTCTGTTTAACTGTGCTGTTTTCTTTCAGGTTCTTGCCCTCTTTTTGTTTGGTTTTAGGGGCATTTTTTGTGTATTGGGCATGCAGGCGAGCAGAAGAACGGACCTATGGCTGAAACCTTGGTATTCCATTTGATCAGTCAAGGTTGCGTTGGCGGGGTATTTGGTTTGCGATGGGATCAGCTGTTCTGTGAGATCAGATCCCTTTGCAGGGTGGTCAATGGCTCAATTGTTTTGGTTCTCCATGCTGGTGGGAACGACATTTTTGCTTGGACCGTTGACTAGGGATGAGCTGTTCAGTTCGGACGGTTCGGAGTTCGACCCGAACTTAGCCTGTTCGATTAGATCGCGAACACCGAACATTTCCGGGTGTTCGCCGCATGTTCGACCACAATGCATCACAATGGACCACAATGCATTTTCCCACTGGCCTTAAGCTCGTAATTGGCTACAGCCTTGCACCTGACCACAGGTCTGGTGCAAGACAGGTTCAACAGTATGCCAATCACGGCTCAGAGTCTTGATTTTGCCCAATCATGGGCTCACAGAGCTAAGTCCTGCAGCACACTATATAACGATTCCATGCATAGCTACAGCACGCATTTTGAGAGGTGATTTCTGAGGAGATAGTTGTGTGTTGTTACTGCCGGTCTGCCACGCTACTGGGGGGTCTCATTTCTACCAAATATCAGGGAATTTAGGTGATGTGTGTCTTGTCACTGTGCCAGCAAGTTTATTGGGGGTTTACAAATTTCTTAAACATTTGTGAATTGAGGTGATCTGTGTCTTGTCACACAGCCAGTACCACGCAGTATTTTGGGTGTCACTAATTTCTACAAAACATTTGGGAATTGTTATCCGTGTGTTCTCACTGGCTGCCACCCATCAAGGGGTCTTACTGATTTATAGGAGGTGTCTGAGACTTGTAATCTGTGTCTTGTCACTGGCTGCCAGCTATCAGGGTGTCTCACTGAGTTATACCAGAGTTTTTTAAATCTTTATACCAGAGTTGAATCAGAGTTCTGTATATTAATCTATTATATCACTCACCATGTATGAAAGAACAAAAAGGACAGGCAGACGCTCCCAGACACAGATAAGAGGGCAAGCAGCCCCTGTGTCGGGAGGCTGTGCCTCTGGTCGTGGTGGACGTGGTGCATCCTCTGCAGGGGCACGCTTGTCCTTTCTAACTGGTGCTGGCTGTCTTAAGCAGCAGCAACATACAGAGGACTTGGTGGATTGGCTAACCAAGCCATCCTCATCCTCCGAGTCCTCTGCCAGCCAGGCTTCTAGTGCTTTACAGTCCACCTCAGCTGCCAAAGCATCTAATGCAGCCTCAATGTCCACAGCTACTCCTGCCGTAGCCTCGCTATCACACACGGAGGAGTCAGCTGAATTGTTTGACTACAATGAGAGTGACATGCTGCTTGAGGATGCGCAGCAAGTACAGTGCTCTGATTCAATCTCTGAGGTTGAGGAAGGGAGTATAATCAACCTAGAGGAAGGGGGTGCCAGTGATGACACACAAATAACTGGCACTCATGTTGCCCCAGCAGCTGCAGCATACTGCCAAGTTGGCTCCAGTGACGAGGAGATAGGGGTGATGATGACGATGATGATGAGGTCACTGACTCCATCTGGGTGCCTGATCGAACAGAGGAATTAAGTGAGGAAGAGGGGAGGAGGAGGCACAGCAAACACGAGGCACAACATCCTCTGTGACCAACCGTAGCACTAGTCAGTCCAAGGCATCAGATGTCAGAGTTGCTCCGGTGCAGAGCGCTGTTGTCTCAAAGAACACATGCAGGAACTCTGTTGTCCGGGAGTTCTTTAATAAATGTGCAGTAGAGTGCAGCATTGCTATTTGTAATCTATGTCAGATGAGGCTTAAGCGTGGGAAAGATACCGGACACTTGGGTACCACGTGCTTGAGGCAACATATGAACAACTGCCACACATCCCGTTGGCGCAAAACTTTGCATGGGCCTCCTCCTCCTCCTCATCTGTCTCTACCCCCACTGTATGTCCTGCCATGTCATTGCCTACAACCTCCACCGACAGGGATGATGCTATAAGAGCTTGTGTGAAGCCTTCTAAGTGAAGCCTTCAAAGTGAGCACTTCTGGTGAGTGATCTTCTGGTGAGTGATTTTGATTTTTGTTTCAAACAGATCTTTTATATTCATTTTAAGGTTTTAAGTTAGGTCTGGTGTGTAAATTAGGTTAGGCTGGTGACTCATTCCTCTTACTGATTAGCATACAATTGGAATCAATTGGGTGCTATTTGCTAAGGTGTCAGGAATGGCACCGGGGTGGCACCGCAGGTTCAGGGAGTCTAAGCCCAGGATGCAGGGATGCTCTGAAGGTACCTTGGTTAGGCTGATGTTATGTGATCCGAGGCGTGGTACAATGGGGGTTATCCAGGAGAATTGTCAGCAGGCGATCCTAGGTCGAGGGACTGGTACAGCGGGATAGTCGTTGAAGCAAGCAGGGGTCTGATACACAGTAAGTCTTAAGCAATAGTTCAGCTATGTTTGCAGGATAGACTTGCAATGCGAAGCCATGGTAGAAAGGTGGGAGTGTCTCTTTATTTGCAAGCAGGAGGGTGTGGTGTGTGTGGTGCTTGTGCTTTTACTGTTACATAGTTACATAGTTACATAGTTATATAGGCTGAAAAAAGACATGCGTCCATCGGGTTCAGCCTCTCCCACATAACCTACTGCTGTTGATCCAAAAGAAGGCAAAAAACCCAGTCTGAATGCTTGCCAATATGCAACATACTGGGAAAAAATTCCTTCTTGACCCCAGAATGGCAGTCAGATTTCTCCTTGGATCAAGAAGCTTTTACCCACATATTAAATATTATAACCCTTAATATTCTGTGTCTGCAGGAAGTCATCCAGTCGTTTTTTAAAAGTCTGTACAGACTCTGACCCAACCACCTCAACAGGCAGAGAATTCCACAGCTTTATTGTTCTCACCGTAAAATAACCCTTCCTATGCTTTAAGCTAAATTTTCTTTCTTCCAGTCTAAATGGATGACCCCTTGTCCTATGTATAGTCCTGTTAATGAATAGGCTATCAGACAATGGTTGATAATGGCCCCGTATATATTTATATAAGGTTATCAGATCCCCTCTAAGGCGCCTTTTCTCTAAACTAAACAGGTTTAAGCTTGTTAGTCTTTCCTCATAACTTAACCCTTCCATCCCCCTTATTAATTTAGTTGCCCGTCTCTGCACTTTTTCTAGCGATATAATATCTTTTTTAAGACAGGTGCCCAAAATTGCACGGCATATTCAAGGTGCGGCCTGACCATTGATTTATACAGAGGCAAAATTATGTTTTCATCCCGTGAGTGAACTACCCTTTTAATGCATGCCAGTACTTTGCTGGCCTTGGCGGCTGCTGTTTGACATTGCACATTGTTACTTAGTTTGAAGTCTATGATTATTCCCAAATCCTTCTCCTGCTTGGATTTCCCTAACTCCGTACCATTTAGGGTATACATTGCTTGTGTGTTCTTCACTCCAAAGTGCATAACTTTACATTTATCTAGATTAAATTTCATCTGCCATTTAAGTGCCCAGTCCCCCAATCTATCTAAATCCCTCTGCAGCGAAGGAACATCCTGCTCACATTGTATTACTTTTCCTAGCTTTGTGTCATCTGCAAACACTGATACATGACTTTCAATGCCTATCTCAAGGTCATTTATAAATAAATTGAATAGTATTGGTCCTATAACAGACCCCTGAGGGACACCACTTACCACTGGTGTCCATCTTGAAAATGTACCATTTATGACCACTCTCTGTACCCTATCTTTTAGCCAGTTTTCTATCCAAGAACAAGTATTTTCATCTAGACCATTTTTTCTTAATTTAAATAGTAACCTTTTGTGTGGAACTGTGTCGAAAGCTTTGGCAAAATCTAAGTAAATCACATCCACTGCGACCCCCTGATCTATACTTCTACTTACTTCCTCATAGAACGTAATTAGGTTAGTCTGACATGATCTGTGTTTCATGAAACCATGCTGATTTTTGCCAATTACATTATACCTCCCAATAAATTCCTGAATACTATCCCTTAGTAACCCTCAAATACTTTCCCAGCCACAGATGTTAAGCTCACAGGTCTATAATTCCCAGGCACAAATTTTAAACCTTTCTTAAATATAGGGACCACGTCAGCTTTTCTCCAATCCTCTGGTACTATTCCTGAAAGAAAAGAATCTTGAAAGATTAAGAACAAAGGTTTACATATTTCAACACATAGCTCTCTTAGTACTTGCGGGTGAATTCCATCTGGCCCTGGGGCTTTATTAACATTCACATTGTTTAATTTGTGTAAAACCTTGTCCTGAGTCAACCAGTCACTTTGTATTAGTAAGTTTTTATTAATGAATTTCATGTCTCCTGTTATAGGTTTCTCTTTGATAAATACTGAAGAAAAATAATCATTTAAAATTTCTGCCTTATTCTGATCTTCAGTTAACAATAACCCTGACTCAGATTTTAGTGAACCTACATTTTCACTCTTGGGTTTTTTAGAATTTATGTACCTAAAGAATCTTTTAGGGTTGGTCTTGCTCTCTTTGGCTATTTCTTTTTCATTTTTCTAGTTTAGCCCATCTAATCGCATTTTTACATGCTTTATTGGCTGCCCTATATGCTTTATAGGATGCCTCAGATTTATCAAATTTAAAAGCTTTAAATGCCTTCTTTTTATGTTTCATTTCCTTAGTTACCTTCCTACTAAGCCACATTGGTTTCAGTCTGTTTCTTTTATATTTATTAACCAGTGGAATATATTGTGACGTGTACTTTTCTAGTGTTAGTTTAAAGATATTCCACTTATCCTCACAGGGTTATCCAAAGAGATCCGAATTGCTTGAGAAAGGTAACCGAACGCTGAAAATCATCGTTCGGTTACCTTTCCTGGCCATTCGGCTATCCAGAGAGCAGGCAATTCGCCAAATCCTGGCGAATTGCCTGCACATACGGTGCCAGTTCGGTCCCTGTTCGAGGACAGTGAAATCCCCATAGAGAAGCAATGCTTCGGCTATTCAGAGAACACAAACCAGCAGTGAAAGGTTCCCCTAATGCCCTGTTATTCGGTGGTTTAATTCGGCAGATTTATTCAGGCGAATCCCATAGGCTTCAATGAAAAATATTCCCGTTTTAATTCAATATCTAATAAACCGTTCATTATAAAATTCTGCAGTAAAAAGTCTCTTTATTTATAGATTTTAGGATACTTTAAGCATTTTTCAGAATTTTTAAAAAAAAAAATAAAAGTCCGATTTTTTTTTTTTTTTTTTACAGTTTACTTATTTTTTTTGTAACAGCCCTCTTTATTATCATTCCTGGACCTCCTGTGAAAATTTCAGACATTTTCGCTCAGTAGTTTCTTTGCAAACAGCGTTTCATTTTCCCAGATTCATACAAATGGTTTTTCTAATTTATTCACTGCCTCCTCTACGTCACAGCTGCTTCGGCTCTGTGTGATTCGGCTCCTGTTCGGCTCCTGTTCGGCTTTTTCGAAGGTTAATCAGATGTTTTTGCTTGTTTTCAGCGTGCATTCGGTTAGTTTTCGTCAGGTTTGCGGCAGCTTTTCCCTGCAATTCGGGGACCCTGTGGTGTTTGCTGAATACACCGCAGGGTCACCGAAATGCAATCGGCAAAAGGAACCGAATTGAAGAGAACGAAAAGTCACCGAACGTGCGGTGACTTTTCGAATCTCTTTGGATAACCCTGTCAGTGTTTTTCCCGTGAAAGAGTTTCTGCCAGTCAATGACATTGTGAACTTCCTTTATTTTAATAAAGTTGGCCTTTTTAAAATTATATATTTTAGCATGCCCCCTATGAATGTGTTTTTTTGAGTTTATTTCAAAAGTCACCATGTTATGGTCGCTGTTTCCCAATTGTTCTTTTACATTAATATTTGAGAAAAGATCCACGTTATTTGTTATAACCAGGTCCAGACAGTTATCCTCTCTAGTTGGTGTTTCTACCAGTTGTGTCATGAAGGTATCATTTAAAATGTTCAGGAACCGGATTCCCTTTGCTGAATTACTAGTCCCACTATCCCAATTAATGTCCGGGTAATTAAAATCTCCAATAATTAAAGTGCTACCATGATGTGCAGCCTTCCTAATTTGCTCTAACAGTTGTTCTTCCTCATCATTATCTATATTAGGTGGTTTATAGCATATGCCAACCAATAATTGACTTCCCTGTTTATTCCCCAACGAAATATTTACCCATAAGGATTCCACATTTCCCTCATCACTTTCCAGTTGTGTAATATTAGGCTTTAAATCCTGATTTACATATAAACACACTCCACCCCCTTTCTTATGTTTCCTATCCTTTCTAAACAATGTATAACCATTTAAGTTTACAGCCCAGTCATGCGTTTCGTCCCACCATGTTTCTGTTATTCCTATAATGTCGTATTGCTTAGTGTATGCTATTACCTCTAGTTCCCCATCTTGTTATTAAGGCTCCTTGCATTAGCAAGCATACATTTAATGTTGTCTCTACCCACACATGCTGAATGCGACTTTACATTACATGCCTCCACTGTTCTTACATTACCCATCCCCCCGGCTCCACCCCCTTAGTCTGAACTGAAACCCTTCCACTATCTGCTCTGTCTCCATTTTGTAAGATACTGTATCCCTCCCCCCCTTCCACTAGTTTAAAGTCTCCTCCAACCTTTTAACCATCCTCTCCCTAGCACAGCAGACCCTCTTCCATTCAGGTGCAATCTATCACAACTATACAGATTGTACCCCAGTGCAAAATGAGCCCAGTGCTCTAAAAACCCAAAGCCCTCCTTCCTGCACCAAGCTTTAAGCCACGCATTGACCTCCCTAATCTCCCGCTGCCTTTCCACTGTAGCACGTGGCACAGGTAGTATCTCAGAAAATACTACCTTGGAGGACCTCTTCTTCAGTTTACTTCCTAATTCCCTGAAATCATTCTTCAGGTCCTTCCATCTTCCGCTTACTTTGTCATTGGTACCAATATGGACCATGACAGCTGGGTCATCTCCAGCCCCTCCCAATAATCTATCAACTCTGTCAACCACATGCCTAACACGGGCACCCGGCGATGTTACCCGGCGATGGCGGTGTTTAACCCCTCTCTTTGCTGGATTGGAACGGGGGCAGCACTTTACATGTGTTGCCTGAGCAAGGAATGTGATCCTGGGGTGGTCAGCGATGGGGATCCTGACATAGCCCCTCCCTCAAGTCCGAACCCCGTGCGGCCCAGATATGCTTGTAGGCTGGGTTCAGCTGCAGGAGACACATAGGAAAATATTCCCTGCACACAATAAGAATCTTGATCTTTAGTAGAGTTTCTGGACTGTGCATCACAAGGTATAGGACCACTTTGGTAGGTGTTGGAAGCAAGGAGGATCGCCCCGCAGCAGGCAGAATTCTGGGCACAGGGGGCAGCATTAGCTTGGAGATGATTCTTTCTCTGACGCCTCCTTGCCCTTGATTTGGAGGATTTGGCCAGGATGGTTCCACACAAGGAAGGAACTGGAGCCACACTTGGACCAATCTCCTCCATGATGGGTATCTCTTCCTCGTTGCTGGATGTCATAGACGTGGTGAGGGTAGTGCCCAGGAATGCCCCTTCTTGGTCACTCTGTGCAGTCTGCAGCGGTGACTCACCATTTAAATCAATAAAGTCAAGCCCCGTCTCTGAGGATGGATCAAAGGTAGGTGGTACAACTGCAGCAGATGGTGGCATTTCGGCAGTGGCGCTTATTTTAGCCAGTTGTTTCAGCAGGAAAGCGGGGTTTTTCTGGAGATTCTGTAGGATGTCAGAGAGGGAAACAACCTGGCTTGCCAGGGTAACAACAACAACAGTAGAAGTAAGCACTGATATTTCTGGGGCCTTGTCAAAAACCACACAAGCTGGCATTGAAGTGGGTTTGACATGTACCTCTTCATTCGGGAAAGCAGGCATGGATTTGGATTCCTCAAGCGGTAGGGAAGCGCACTTGGATTCACCAGGCTGCAGGGAAGCGCACATGGATTCCTCAGGCTGCAGGGAAGCACACATGGATTCCTCAGGCTGCAGGAAAGCGCACATGTATTCCTCAGGCCGCAGGGAAGCACACATGGATTCCTCAGGCCGCAGGGAAGCACACATGGATTCCTCAGGCTGCAGGGAAGTGCACATGGATTCATCAGCTTCCTCAGTTATCATGAAAGGAGCCAGGCCAGCATTGTCTGTGGGAGCAACATAGGGATCCAGAGAATCTTGATGCAGCGGGGTGTTCACCGTGGTATATATGGCACTTCTGGTGATCGCGTCTGGTAGTACAAGGTCAAGGAGTTGATCTTTCTCCATGTCAGCCCGGCTGGGGTCAGCAGAGATCCTTGATCTTTCTTTTATTCACCAATGTCCTCTCATAGGTGTCAATGTTGGCTTTTTCGACCACAAAACCATTGGAAGCAACAGTGTACTCTGTATTTTTGAAAGGAGTGGTACCGCTTGGGTAGGTAGCAGGATATGAAGCGGTAGTGCTAATATACCTGGCATAGCCACAAGGAGACCCTCGGGAGCACCGTGCTGTCTGTAGCGGATTTGTTGGAAGGCACAGAAGGTCTTGGGCTGCCAACCCCTCACTGTCTGACTCCAGGGACTCCCACTCGCCGTCAGACTCTGAGTCCTGTCGAGAGAGACACGGTGAAGGCGGTGGTAGGTCTTCCCATGGCATGTGGTACTTCCTGGCAGAAGTGGGCATAGCTGGCTCTCTTCTTGCAGACTGTCCGAGGACTGGAGTAGGGGAGGAGATGCAACGATCTGCAAGGGTGATGGGAGTTGCAGTCAATATGTGAATAGAGTCCACGATTTGTTTTGCAGCTTTCCTCATCATTAATGCTTCTTCAAATACTTTTAGGTCCTCTCTGCAAACCCTGGTTCCATTAGAGGCATATACATGACTGGGAGGATCTGGATCTGGAGCACCTGTGGTTGAAGCAGTAGTTTTCATGCATGCAGGTTCCGGGGTGGAAGGAACGCACGTCATGATACAAGGTCTGGAGGTTGTAGGTGTCACCGTCCAGGGTATGGTGCTGGGGGATGTCCATGGGGGTTTCCAGGTCGCTCTCTGTGGTTACCTCCATTTCCACAGGGGTGACAGGGTCTTCCTCCTCTACACCTGGCAGCTTGAAATTCTATGCTCCCAGGTTTAGCAAGTAAAGAGAGCAGATCTCCTCTGGGTTTAGACTTGGACCAGGATTCAGCTTTGGGAACCGGATTACTTCTGTTCTCATGCTTGGGCCAGGGTTTAGCCTTGGGAGCATGAGCCCCTCTAGTTCCATTCTTGGGCTGGGGTTCCACCTTGGGAGCAGGAGCCCTTCTAGTTCCACGCTTGGGCTGGGGTTCCGCCTTGGGAGCAGGAGCCATTTTGGTGTCATACATGGGCTGGGGTTCCCTGGAAGGACTTGCCACCGGGATTTGCTGTCTGATGGGCCTTTCTGGGCATTCAGAGACCCAGTGATTCGGAGAGGCACAGTACCAGCAGAGATTCTGGGTCTGTCTTCTGAATCGCTCCTCAGGAGTTAGTGGGCCTTTGACCTTTTTCACAGGAGGAACACACACCTTATTATTGCAGTTTATGAGGGAGTCCTTCAGTTCCCATAATTCCTCCAACACCCCACACAGCTGATATTCCATACGGTCCAGGGCTTGCAGTATCCCCGCGGGCTTAGTTGTAGGGCTTCACATTTTGTCAGGAATGGCACCGGGGTGGAACAGCAGGTTCAGGGAGTCTAAGCCCAGGATGCAGGGATGCTCTGAAGGTACCTTGGTTAGGCTGATGTTATGTGATCCGAGGTGTGGTACAATGGGGGTTATCCAGGAGAATTGTCAGCAGGCGATCCTAGGCCGAGGGACTGGTACAGCGGGATAGTCGTTGAAGCAAGCAGGGGTCTGATACACAGTAACTCTTAAGCAATAGTTCAGCTATGTTTGCAGGATAGACTTGCAATGCGAAGCCATGGTAGAAAGGTGGGAGTGTCTCTTTATTTGCAAGCAGGAGGGTGTGGTGTGTGTGGTGCTTGTGCTTTTACTGTTTAACCCCTCTCCTTGCTGGATTGGAACGGGGGCAGCACTTTACAAGTGTTGCCTGAGCAAGGAATGTGATCCTGGGGTGGTCAGCGATGGGGATCCTGACATAAGGTGGTTAAACTTGTCCACGCCTTGCTGGGGGAGGTGTTCTTAGGTGACTATATAAAGCTTGGGGAATATTAGCTTGTCTAATAGCTTGTGTGAAGCCTTCAAAGTGAGCACTTAGATCTTCTGGAGATACTCTGGAGGTAGTCTGAGGTTAGACAGGAGGTAGAAAACCTACAAAAAGGTAAGATTTGTTGGTTTAAATCCATTCTTTTATAATGGCAGGCTTGGTCCAGTGTAAGAGCTGTCATGCATTTGTTTTTAGATCCAATTTTTGGTGGTTTGGAGTGTGCCTGATATGTAGGCAGCTCTCTTTATTGCATCAGGAAATTGCCTGTTTGAAGTCTGAGATTTGTAAATTATCTGTTAGACAAACTCAGGCTATGGCTATGACTGTTACAAAGCCACTGCCACAGAGGCCTCCTAGGAGCGGCAGATGGACTACTGTAGGATCTGGTAGACTTAGAGTTGTGGATAGAAGGCATGTCCCACAGTCTGTGGCTCTTCTTAATTCTTTTGAGGCACTTTCAGAGTGTAGTGGTGAGACGGAAGTAGACACCATAGTTGAGGAACCACCATTCCCTATGCCTAAAGTATGCAAGACTGCAATCAAGAACAAAAAGTAAAAGGTGGGACATGATAGAAGGCAATTGTTGCTGGGTGATTCTATCATAAGAGGTGTTGAGCTGGAGAGTAGTGGTTTGGTGAGATGTCTTCCTGGGGCTACTGCTCGTAGAGACAAGAGATGTATTCTCAATATTGTCAAACAAGCAAAGCAGGAAGGGGAAGTGGATGTTCTAGTCCATCTAGGGACAAATTACTTGGCTAGCAATGAGGTTTCTGAGATTAAGGAAGATTTTTGTGTTCTTGGTGAAATACAACAGATTGCGTCCACTGTCATTCTCTGATGTTTTGCCTGTGCATAACATTCAGGATAGGCAGATGCACAATAGGGAATTTAATTTGTGGCTTCGGGAATGGTGTCGGGAGCAAGGATTTGGCTTTGTGTCCCATGATAGCTCTAATTGGAGCAGAAAGGAACTGTATAAAAAAGATGGTTTGCATCTTACTCATAGGGGAACATATGTTCTCAGCGAGAAGTTCAAAGGTTTCACAAAGAAATATTTAAACTAGGAGGGGGGACAAAAGGGTAAAAATCAATCTGCCTGATTGTCCCCCAAAACTAAATCGGAGGGTGCAAGCAACATGCGGGGGGAAAAAATGACAAGCTCAGAGTCGTGGCTATAAATGCTCGCAGTTTAGTCAATAAAATCAATGAACTGGAGGCAATGATGGCAGCTGAAAAAGTAGATTTAGTGGCGGTTACTGAGACATGGTTCAGTGAGAAAAATAACTGGGACATAACAATACCGGGGTACTCTTTATATAGAGAAGACAGAGAAGGTAGGAAAGGAGGAGTGGCCCTGTATGTGAAAAACAACATAAAAACCAACCAAATAAAAGTGAGCGAGGTGAACATAGAGTCAGTTTGGGTTACGCTAACATTTGGCAATCATACAGTAGTTTGTGTAGGTGTGATCTATAGACCCCCTGGACAAGTAGAAGAGCTAGATAATCTGCTGTTTGAGGAAATAGCCAAAATGTCAATGAAGGGGGAAGTTATTATCATGGGGGACTTTAATCTTCCTGATGTGAACTGGAAAACCAAAACAACTGAGTGCACCAGGAGTACAAATATTCTAAACTCCCTACTGGGATTATCTCTAACACAAGTAGTTGAGGAGCCAACCTGTAAAGAGGCCATATTGGATTTAATACTCACAAATGGAGGTTTGGTATCGGACGTTGTTGTAGGTGAAAATTTGGGATCTAGTGATCACCAGTCAGTATGGTTTAATATAAGAACAGGGATGGAGCCGCACTACACAAACAAAAGTTTTAGACTTTAAAAAAACAGATTTTTCTAAAATGAGATTTTGTGTGAAGGAGTCATTATCAGACTGGAGGAGTTTAAAGGGAGTCCAGGAGAAATGGGATTATTTAAAGGAAGCATTATTGAAGGCCACAGGCAATTACATTCGACTTGTTAGCAAAAACAAAAGGGAAGAAACCACTGTGGTACTCTGCAGAAGTGGCCAAAATAGTGAAGAACAAAAAGACAGCATTCAATAATTATAAAAAAACTCAGGCAAACCTATAAGATTAGGCAGAAAGAGGCAAAGCAATTTATAAGAGCTTCCAAAGCACACGCAGAAGAGAAAATAGATCAGTCAGTAAAAAAGGGGGACAAAACATTTTTTAGATACATAAAGGAGAAAAGAAAAGTAAAACAAGGATTAGTTAGATTAAAAACAAAGGAAGGAATGTAGAAGAGGATAAAAGTCTCACTGACTGCCTCAATGAATATTTTTGTTCAGTCTTTGCAGAAGGAAAGGGGGTAACACTAGGAGGTAACACTAACGAGACATTTACAGTACATACCAGTTTACAGAGGAGGTTCTACAGCAGCTGTCTAAAGTAAAGACAAATAAGTCACTGGGGCCTGATGGGATCCACCCTAAGTTATTAAAAGAGCTCAGTGATGTAATAGCAAAACCGTTAACAGATTTATTTAACCAATCCTTGCTAACGGGAGTCGTCCCAGAAGACTGGAAATTAGCAAATGTTGTGCCCATTTACAAGAAGGGTAGTAGGGAGGAATCGGAACTATAGGCCAGTTAGCCTTACGTCAGTAGTGGGGAAATTAATGGAAACCATGTTAAAGAAAAGGATTGTTGGACATCTAAAAACACATAGATTACAGGATCAGAAACAACATGGGTTTACCTCAGGGTATGAGGTAATAACCTCATGCCAAACTAATCTTATTGATTTTTTTTGATTGGGTAACAAAAATAATACACAGGTGGTGCAGTAGACATTGCTTATTTAGATTTCAGTAAGGCTTTTGATACTGTTCCGTATAGAAGGCTTATCAATAAATTGCAATCTTTGAGCGTGGATTCCAATATTGTTGAATGGATTAGGCAGTGGCTGAGTGACAGGCAACAGAGGGTTGTGGTAAATAGAGTTTATTTGACGCAAGGTCTTGTTACCAGTGGGGTACCTCAGGGGTCAGTACTTGGACCCATTCTCTTTAATATTTTTATTAGTGATATTGCAGAAAGTATTAATGGAAAAGTATGTCTTTTTGCTGATGACACAAAGATTGGCAACAGGGTTGACGTTCCTGGAGGGATCAGCCAACTGACAAATGATTTAGGTAAACTAAAAAAATGGTCGGAGCTGTGGCAATTGAGTTTTAATGTGGATAAGTGCAAGATAATGCACCTGGGATGTAAAAACCCAAGGGCTGAATATAGCATATTTGATACAGTCCTAACCTCAACATCTGAGGAAAGGGATTTAGGGGTTTTTTCAGAGGATCTAAGGGTAAGTAGTCAATGTAATAGAGCAGCAGGAAATGCTAGCAGAATGCTTGGTTGTGTAGGGAGAGGTATTAGCAGTAGGAAAAGGGAAGTGCTCATGCCACTGTACAGAGCACTGGTGAGACCTCACTTGGAGTACTGTGTGCAGTACTGGAGACCGTATCTCCAGAAGGATATAGACATCTTAGAGAGAGTTCAGAGAAGGGCTACTAAAATGGTGTACGGCTTGAAGGAGAAAAGTTACCAGGAAAGGCTCAATGATCTTAACATGTACAGCTTGGAAAAAAGACGAGACAGAGGAGATATGATAGAAACATTTAAATACGTAAAGGGAATGCACAAGGTAGAGGAAGGCAGTATATTTAAAAGGAAACAAAGTAGCAAAACAAGAGGACATAGTCTTAGATTAGAGGGGCAAAGGTTTAAAAGTAACATCCGGAAGCATTATTTTACTGAGGGTGGTGGATACATGGAACAGCCTTCCAGTTGAAGTGGTAGAGGCCAAAACAGTAATTGAATTTAAGCAAGCATGGGATAGGCATAAGGCTATCCAAAACAAAAGATAAATCCAGGTTAAGTATCCATGTAATTGGGCAGACTAGATGGGCCGAAAGGTTCTTATCTGCCGACATGTTTCTGTGTGTTTCTGTGTGTTTCTACAGTATATTAGCTGCTTGTATGAGGTCTGTCTGCTCCACCACCTCTCCCTCCTCTGTCTCTGGCGAAGTGGCAGTTAAACTGACGCCTGACAGAGTCTACGCAATGGCTCAAGCAAAAAGATGCCATACTGGGCTTGAGCTGGTTTGTTTAGGGGACAGGAGCCACACCGGGCCAGAAATTCTGTCAGCTCTGCAGGGGCAGGTGCAGAGATGGTTAACACCACGCCAGCTTCAGCTGGGTATGATCGTCTGCGATAATGGCAGCAACCTTCTCTCCTCCCTACGCAAGGGTAAATTGACGCATGTACCATGCCTAGCACACGTCCTAAATCTAGTGGTCCAGCGTTTCCTAACCAAGTACCCAGGGCTGCCAGAGCTTCTCATCCAGGCCATAAAAGTCTGCAGCCACTTCAGACGGTCATTCCCAGCAAGCGTTTGCCTGGCAGAAATTCAAAGAGAATTCCACCTTCCCACAAACCGTCTGATCTGTGACATGCCCACCAGGTGGAACTCAACATTTGCAATGCTGTAGCGTCTGCACAAGCAGGGCCGGATTAAGAGTATCATGGGCCTGGTGCAGAGGATTTTGGTGGGCCTTTTTATAATGAGGCAGCAATTGGTCAACGCTGCTTTCTCGTTTAGAGAGTCAGGCAGCGCACTATGTGTATCATGCTATGCCAACTTCAGAGCGACTGGGAAACCTGACTGGTGACTCTGTGATGTGCTATAATGCACAGCAGGACTTACAGTGCGCCAGGCCCCTCCTCTAGTCCGCCTACACAACTGACGTGCAGTGCGTGTCATTGGCTGCAGGGGACAGCTTGAGTTCAAGCCGCAAGCTGTCTGGCGGCATCAAATGACACGCCAACTGTTTGGCGGGGTTTGCTATGCAGTCCTGCGGTGTTTAGACCCACCGTGGGGCGGCATAGTACGCCCGCGGTGTTAAGAGAGTTAGAAAACACATAAAAATAGGCTTAAACTAAACAAATAATACTCAGTGATATGCCAGGTGTATGAATATATCACAGAGCTCCACAGCACTAAAACTCACAGTAATGTGCAGTGTGTATGAGTGTATCACAGAGCTCCACAGCAATAAAACCCACGCGCATACACATTGCACATTACTGGGAGGTTTATTGCTGTGAAGCACTGTGATACACACCACACATTACTGTATCACAGAGCTCCACAGCAGTAAAACACACAGTAATGTGCAATGTGTATGAGGGTATCACAGAGCTCCACAGCAATAAAACTCATGCTCATACACACTGCACATTACTGGGAGTTTCATTGCTGTGGAGCTCTGTGATGTGCAGTGTGTATGAGCGTATCACAGAGATCCACAGCAATAAAACTCCCAGTAATGTGCAGGGTGTATGAGCGTGAGTTTTATTGCTGTGGAGCTCTGTGATACGCTCATACACACTGCACATTACTGTATCACAGAGCTCCACAGCAATAAAACAAACAATTATACACTAAAATTAATTATAATTAAAATTACATAAAATCCAGGAATTCCACACATAAAGTAAAAAATAATTACTTTCTTCTATGCTGCTACTGCTGGGAGTAAACATAAAACACCTTTTGGATATAGAGCACCATGAAGACTCAATAAGAGAGCAAAAATATCTATAATCCATAGCCATACTGTAGGCAGTTCAGTCCCTCAGAACTCTTTTAAAAAATCCCGAGACTGAACCGTTGACAGTATAGCCATGGATTATAGATATTTTTGCTCTATTAGCTATGCGACTCTCCGGTGTGCTATGACCGACATGCATTTGTATTACAGTTGATTTTAATACAGAATAATATTTTAGTAAAATGAACTACATATAAAAATTCTGTATTAAAATAAATATTATTGAAATAATTATATATTCAAAACAAGCATTGTTAAAATATTTATATACTAGGTGTAAAGCCTGCCCAGAGGGCAGTCTATTGAAAAGTGTGGTGTGTATGAATGTTTGTCGAAAGGAAAACACAGTAGCATCAAGAAACGTTAAATATTTTTAGTGACTATTTTGAATAAATTTCTTTAAACACCAAGTTTAAAGCCCCGGGCTCAGATTTCTTGTGGTGATTTCGCGCGCTTTCATTGGTGGTTCAGCGGCGGGAGGCACACGCAAACTCCACAAACTGTTTTGGCGGGAGGCGCGCGTGGAGCCAGCTGCGTGCACATCCTACCTCGCAAGACGCTTTTGGTGTTCTTGCGGCGGTGGGATGCGCGCGCACCTGGCTGGGTGAAAGCCGTTGATTGAGTTCATGGCGGAGACGAAGAGAGAGAGAGAGGACGCGGGACCGCCATCGCTGGAGGACCTAAGGGCGGATGTCGGTGAGTATCTTTGGAACTTGGTGGAAGGCTCGAGGGTGATGTGGGTGAGTATATGCTCTCCACACCCACCCTGCTTGCTCGGCCGGTATCCAAGCTTAGCCGAGCCCCCGGTTCGGCTTGGGCCTAGAGGCCCAGCCGAGCCGGGGACTCGCCTGAGCATGGAGGCCGGTCGAGTTGCATGCTCGGACGTCCTCCAGGCTTAGCGGAGTCCCCGGCTCGGCTGGGCCTCTAGGCCCACGCCAAGCGGGGGCTCTGCTAAGCCTGGATACCGGCCGAGCAAGCAGGGTGGGTGTAAAGAGCATATAGTCACCTACATCAGCCCTGAGCCCCAGCGGTGACTGTTGTCCGACTGTTGCAGGCTGCTCGGCCGGACTCCTAGCATAGGCGAGCCCCCGGCTCAGCTGGGCCTGTAGGCCCAAGGCAAGCCGGGGGCTCGCTTAAGCTAGGAGGCCGGCCGAGCAGCCTGCGACAAGCCCAGCTGGAGTTCCGGGCCAATGTAGGGTGGATGTTGCCAAAACATACTCACCCACATCGGTCCCTAACTCCTCCAGCGATGGCGGTCTCAGCTCGCAGCGTCCTCTCTCTCTCTCAGTTGGTCGCCGGCATGATGTCACGAAAGCCTTTGACCCGGGTCAAAGGCTTTCGTGACATCATGCCGGCGAGCAACGGAGAGAGAGTGGACGCTGCGAGCTGAGACCGCCATCGCTGGAGGATTTAAGGGCAGATGTGGGTGAGTATGTTGTGAACTGGCGCAGGACTCGAGGCCGATGTAGGTGAGTATATGCTCTCAACACCCACCCTTTCTAACTCGCCCGGTATCCAAGATTAAGGCAAGCCCCGCGGCTTGGCGTGGGCCTAGAGGCCCAGCCGAGCCGGAGACTCGCCTGAGCCTCCCGGCCCAGTCGAGTCCCCGGCTTGGCTGGACCTCTAGGCCCACGCCAAGCCGGGGGCTTGCCTTAAGCTTGGATTCCTGGGCGAGCTAGAAAGGATGGGTGTTGAGAGCATATACTCACCTACATTAACCCAGAGCTCCAGCGGTGACTGTCGTCCGACTGTCACAGGCTGTTCGGGCGGCCTCCAAGCTCAGGCGAGCCCCCTGGCTTGCCTTTGGCCTACAGGCCCAGCTGAGCCGGGGGCTCGCCTGAGCTAGGAGGCCGGCCGAACAGCCTGTGACAGCCATCGCTGGAGCCCCGAGCCAATGTAGGGGGATGTAGGTTACACATACTCACCGACATCGGCCCTTCTCCAGCGATGGCGGTCCCGCTTCCAGCGTCCTCTCTTTCTCCGCCGGTCGCCGGCATGATGTCACGAAACCCTTTGACCCTGGCATGTTGACCCGGGGTCAAAGGCTTTTGTGACGTCATGCCGGCGACCAACGGAGAGAGAAGACGCTGGAAGCGGGACCGCCATCGCTGGAGAAGGGCCGATGTCGGTGAGTATGTGTATGGCAACACCCTCTTACATTGGCCCGGAGCTCCAGCGGTGACCTCCTCCAGCCGAGCAGGCTGCTAGGCGGGCCTCCAAGCTCAGGCGAGCCCCCGGCTCGGTTTGGGCCTACAGGCCCAAACCGAGCCGGGGGTCGCCTAGGCCTACAGGCCCACCGAGCAGCCGGAGGAGGTCACCGCTGGAGCTCAGGGCCGATTTAGGGGAGTATGTTTTGGGAACCTCGGCTCCGATCCTCCTGCGGTGACCTCCTCCGGCTGCCGCTGGGTGCTCGGCGGGCCTCTAGGCTTAGGCGAGTCCCCGGCTCGGCTGGGCCTGTAGACCCAAACCGAGCCGGGGGCTCGCCTAAGCCTAGAGGCCCGCCGCGCACCCAGCGGCAGCCGGAGGAGGTCACCGCTGGAGCTCGGGGCCGATTTAGGGACTATGTTTTGGGAACTTTGGCCCCGATCCTCCAGCGGTGACCACCTCCGGCTGCCGCTGGGTGCTCGGCGGGCCTCTAGGCTTAGGCGAGTCCCCGGCTCGGCTGGGCCTGTAGGCCCAAACCGAGCCGGGGGCTCGCCTAAGCCTAGAGGCCCGCCGATCAGCCAGCGGCAGCCGGAGGACGGTCACCGCTGGAGGATCGGGGCATCTGGCCGTGTAAACACACGGGTAGCTGCGCACGGCTTGTGCCGTTTCTTTTTTTTTTCACGCGGCCAGCACGCGCAGCTACCTGTGTGTTCTAACGGCCGCTTTCAAATGTCCGTCGCGCATGCGCAGACGGCTTTTGGCGACGGACAGTTTTAGGCTTACTCAGTTATAGTATAGATTAAAAAAAATATATATATACATGTTGCCCACGCTCTGGTTTGCATTTTTTTTGCAGAGAGGGGGTTAATTCTCTGGGGACAAAGTGGGAACAGAGCTGTCATTTCTGCATGGAGGGGAGGGTGTTAAATACTAAGGACCCAATGGGAACAGCTACCAGCTCTGCGGGGAGGGATGAATTGGAGAAGGAGTTAAATCCACCCAGCTCTGCAGGCAGGGGTTAAATTCTTCCATTCCATCTCAACAGTGAGGAGGTTTGGAGAGGGGGTTAAATCCCCCAGCTCTACAGTGAGGAGGATTGGAGAGGGGGTTAAACCCCCCCCCCCCCGCGCTTACAGTGAGGATTTGAGAGGGGGTTAAAACCCCCAGCACTACAGTAAGGAGCATTGGAGAGGGGGTTAAATTCCCCCAGCTCTTCAGGGAAGGGAGGGTTGGAAGAGGGGGTTAAATCCCCCCCAGCTATACAGGGAAGGGAGGGTTGAGGAGGTGGTTTAACCCCCCCCCCCTTCTCTGCAAGGAAGGGAGGGTTGGAAGAGGGGGTTAAATCCCCCAGCTCTACAGTAAGGAGGATTGGAGAGGGGGTTAAATTCCCCCTTTCTCTGCAGGGAAGGGAGGGTTGGAAGAGGGGGTTAAATCCCCCTTCTCTACAGTAAGGAGGGTTGGAAGAGGGGGTTAAATCCCCCCAGCTATACAGGGAAGGGAGGGTTGAGGAGATGGTTAAATCCCCCAGCTCTGCAGGGAGGGGGACAGGAGTAAATCCTCCAGATCTACAGGGAGGGGAGGATTGATGAAGGGGTTACATTTTCCCTTTTCTGCAGGAGGAGGAATGTGGCTGCAGGCTCACTCACCCACTGCTCCTGCTCGGCTTCCGTCCCTCGGTGTTTGCCTCGCTCTCCTGCCTTCACACACACAGCAGCATGCTTAAGGAGGTGGAGCCGCCTCTCTGCAGCCTGCTGGTAGAAGGCAGGGCAGGATCTGGCAGGCCCCACTCACATCATAGATCTCATGTGAGAGCTGCGCCGATACGCTGGTGATTTTGACAATTTTGTCAGAACACCAGTCAGCTGCTCTTCCTCTAGGCTGTGGGCCTATTTTGAAGTAGGGGCCTGGAGCGGCCGCTCCATCCGCCCCTACGTTAATCCGGCCCTGTTCACAAGCAGCAGAGGGCCATCAACGAGTACATGTGTGAGTATGGCACAAGGACAGGTTCAGGTCAACTTGTTTTTTTTTCCCCCCGCAGTGGCTGATGATCAAGGATGCATGCACTGTACTGTCACCATTAAAGGAGGCAACGAGGATGGTGAGCACTGAGCAGGGACAGTGCATGCATCAGTGACACAATTCCTTTAGTGTTCCTGCTAGAGCACACTCTGCCTCTAGAGCCACATCTATAATTCCCTGCAGAGCAGCGGGAGGAAAAGGAGGTCTTCCCTAGCTCTCAAGGCCCCAGTCTTTCCGCAGACAGCATTCCAGCGGGTCCTACTCAGATCAGACAGGAGGATGAGGAGGAGGCAGAATATTTAAGTAGTGGGGGCATTGAAGGTGGGGATTCCTCAAGGGAGGGTTTCGTGTGCCCAGAAACACAAGGGCTAGTGCATGGCTGGGAGGAGGAAGTGCACGATACGGTCATCCTCATTGACCAGGAAGATTTGGAAGCTAATGCCACCTCCAACCTATGCTGCATGGGCTCCCTAATGATGCAAAGCCTGCTAAAGGACCCCAGGATTCGTGCTATCAAGGAGAGGGATCATTACTGGTTGGCAAGCCTTCTTGATCCACGATACAAGGGTAAAGTTGCAGAGCTCATCCTGCCCGCACAGAGGGAGCACAGGATGAATAAACTTGGACGCTCTAAAGCGACACTTGTGTAACACCTTTCCAGGCACTGGTAGATTACCAAATGCTGACACACGTACTTCTGAGGCTGCGGATGATCAAAGGAATAGTGGGGAAGGCCAGGGCCGCTTGACTGATGCATTTTTAAATTTTTTTCGTCCTCGACGCCCAGGGATGTCAAATGTAGGCACCCATTGCCATCGTCTTCACCATATGGTGCAGGACTGCCTAGGGGCAAGGGCAGACCCGGATACCTTTCCAGCAGATGATCCACTGGCTTACTGGGTGTTGAGATTGGATCACTGGCCAGAATTTAGCCAATATGCTATGCAGCTACTAGGTTGCCCTTCATCTCGCATGCTTTCCGAAAGGACGTTCAGTGCCGCTGGAGGTTTTTGGCACAGACAAAAGAGTGCGTCTGTCCACCGACTCTGTAGACCGGCTGAAATTTATAAAAATGAATCAATCCTGGATCAGCAGCTATCAATCCCCTGATGCTGAAGTAATGGAATAGATCGGGGATGTCCTCTTCTGCATTCACAAAACCTCCAGCACTGAACTCTTCCACAATACCACAAAAGGGTTACGGTGTGAAGGCACTTGCTGCCATGAAAGGCACAATATTTGGCTGCACTGACGCCTGTGCCAGATTTATATCATTTTAATTTTTTGAACCGCAGGGTCCAACCCTGCACTCTTCCACAATACCACAGAGGGGTTATTGTATTATGATGGCACTTGCAGGCCTGGCACCAAAAGCACAATATCTGGGTGCACTGACGCCTTGACCAGAATCATATCTTTTCAATATAGGACCGCAAGGTTCACCCCTGCATTCTTCCACAATACCACAGAGGGGTTACTGTATGATAGTACTTGCAGGCCTGGCACCAAAAGCACAATATTTGGGTGCACTGCCACTGACGCCTGTATCAGATTCATATCCTCAGAGGGGTTACGGTGTGACGGCACTGTTGGACGCTAAAGGACCAATTTGGAAGCACCTTTTGTTACTTTCATCCAAAGCCTGCATAAGTTTCACAATAATTTAGCCAAAAAAAATCAGTAAACTTTTTCTGCGTGTATGAAAATGTCTCTGTTCATACAGACTGCCGCCCCAAGCAGTTGTTTATGGATATTTTAAAGGAAAAGCATTTACCGTCATTTGAAACGTCATTTTTTTTGTTTTTAAGTGTTTCTATACATCCTAGAAATCCGCCACTTCAGGGGCAGGTTATGGGGACCTCCTAGGCACAATATTTGAAGGAATTTTTTGTTTTTATTTTTAACCCTTATTTCATGGAAAACTCACTGTCCCTTTATAAACACTTTTTTTTAAACTTTTTGTCCTTGTTTCCTATCCCCCAGGGCACTACCCGGACCCCCATACACCTTTTATGGCAAATATCTAGCATATATGCCCTCTTGGAGGGCACTCTAAAAACCGAATTTTCAGCCCCATTGACTTGCATGGAGTTCGGGTTCGGACCCGAACATATGGGAAGTTCGGGCCCGAACCAAACTCGGGGGAGTGTTCGGCTCATCCCTACCGTTGACCTCCTTGTGAATTTAACATTTAAACTTGAATTATTTGCGGAAGTAACTTTGGTATGGTCTGAAATTGTTCCGCGCCCTACATGACGATTTTTGGGTAATTCAGGGGCCCTGGATTCAGACAGGTGACTCATTCAGTGTCCTGTTATGTCAGATGTTTTGGGGGCATTGTTTGGCACCACGAGTTGGAAGGTGACAATGTATATTTAATGAGGCAGGATAGGGTTCACCTAACAAGGTTGATTTAGACATTTTTATTCTTGGTCTTCAAACGGGCGCTGTCTTCGGGGGGAGCAGCATGGATGTATAAAGTAGATGCAGGCTACGGTGGCGGAATAGAAGCCCTTGGTCAGTGCTATGAAAAATTTATGCTCATAAAGTGAGCATTGGAGAGGGGGTTCTGATCAGAAGATAGTTGACAGAAGCCGAACTCTGGAACTTCGTAACTGCCTGCTGGGAAAATCCCATGCAGTTGGCAGATGGAATGGAGCACAATTTTATCAGATGTTAACCCCTTACAAGGGCAATTTTACAAGTTCGAACACTTCCAAAAGTTAGTTACAAGTATTTATAAAGCACCAACTAATTCCTTAGCGCTGTACAATGGAAGAGACAGAACAACAAATTTATACATACACGTTCCACACATGGAACAGAAAGAGGGAAGGACCCTGCTGGAGAGCTTACAATCAAAGGGGAGAGGGGTGACCCAATAGGTGAGGGTGAATAGAGTAAGTGAAGTTTCGGGTTGCAGGAGGGCTGAATGGGAAGAAGAGCAGGAAATGACAGTGGGGAGGTCGTCGAGTGAGCTGATAGACTTCTCTAAAGTAATGGGTTTTCAGAGACTTCTTGAAGGACTGGAGAGATGGGTAGAGTCTAATTTTGCAGTTGTGGGAGTTCCATTGAAAGGGTGCAGCTAGGAACAGCTGCCATCTCGATGATCTCTGGGCCGCTAATCCAAACTTCAGAGGTTAGCGCCCATCCTACTACCCTAAACGGGACATGCTCACATCGGCCCCCTTGCTGAGATTCCCGGGCTCGTATGCTCTGCCTGACGAGCGCAGAGTCGCACCTCCATCTCTTCATTCTCCCATATTGCTGGGCAAGGCAGCCATCTTGCGGCCTGTTTCTGGCTTTCCTGGCCCTTTTGTCGGCCTAGCTCCCCTGCTCTGCCTTCATTGGGAAGAAGACCAACAAGTCGAGTAGAGCACAGGGTACTGACCTCCCCGACATCTGGATTTCACTGGGTGACGGAGGAGAGGGAGGGCTGAGGCACTGCCCTCCTATGACTTCCTCCTGTTCTGACCACTCTAAAGGAGGACACCCAACCCCCACCACCTCCAGTGGTGACTGCTGGGGCGACAGATGCAGACCCGAGCCAAGCTGTTCACTGTAGTTGACCTGCACAGGGTGATGGAGGATTTTAGGAGCCTTTGGCACAGTGACCTCCAGGAGATGCGCTCCGCGATGGATTCTGTAAGGACCGTACTACGGGTTGTGTAGCAGGTTGAGGTTGTGAGCCCAGGATGCAGTGATGAGGCAGGTTTAAGGATAAACAAAGAGTGTTTATTATAAATAAACACCGTGGCATGGGATCAGACAAGGTAACAGAAATAGAGACGTCAGGGTTCAGCAAGGGGTCTGGTACACGGGGAGTCTTAGATGGGGGGAGGCAGAGGAGGAGCAGGATGGAAGGGTACCGGTGTATGAAGTAATGAATGTCCAGAATAAAGCAGAGGATCCTTGGAGTCTTTGGTAGAGAGTTTCAGGAGGTCTCAGGAGCTTTGGCAGATTGGTCTAGCAGACAGGAACTTCATTGAATGTGGAAGTGAAGGGTTGAGGGTGGGGACTCCCTTATATGAAGGGCTAATCAAGGAGGATAAAGGGCAGGTTTGGATCCAGGGCCAGGACGTCAAAATGAGGAAGGTGCATTGTTCATACCAGAGCCTTGAAATCTGCAGGGGACATGCAGGATGTGAAACCAAAAGGGGGCGCCAGGGGGTGAGGGCCTCCAGGACCTTACAGAGCCCCCCTCTAAGGGCCGGACTCCGAACGGCCCAGGGCGAGGTCAGGGTCTTCACTGACGGCAGTCAACGAGCTCGGCAGAAGTGGATCACCCGGCTGCCTGTATACTGATGGCACACGGGCGTCAAAAAACAGGGCCTGTAGTATCAGCTGGTTCTCCTGGACGTCCCGTACATGTTGGGACAGGGTGGCTATCTGGCCAACGAAGCCTGCCAGTGTACCCATCATCCAAGCAATCTCGGACTGGCTGGACTTGGAGGTGACTTCGGAGAGGGTCGGTGGGGCAGCGCCCTTGGCGCGGCTGGAGAATCTGCGATGTGCAGGGCAGCAGCGGCTGGAGAATCTGCGATGTGCAGGGCAGCAGCGGCTGGAGAATCTGCGATGTGCAGGGCAGCAGCGGCTGGAGAATCTGCGATGTGCAGGGCAGCAGCGGCTGGAGAATCTGCGATGTGCAGGGCAGCAGCGGCTGGAGAATCTGCCATGTGCAGGGCAGCAGCGGCTGGAGAATCTGCCATGTGCAGGGCAGCAGCGGCTGGAGAATCTGCCATGTGCAGGGCAGCAGCGGCTGGAGAATCTGCCATGTGCAGGGCAGCAGCGGCTGGAGAATCTGCCATGTGCAGGGCAGCAGCGGCTGGAGAATCTGCCATGTGCAGGGCAGCAGCGGCTGGAGAATCTGCCATGTGCAGGGCAGCAGCGGCTGGAGAATCTGCCATGTGCAGGGCAGCAGCGGCTGGAGAATCTGCCATGTGCAGGGCAGCAGCGGCTGGAGAATCTGCCATGTGCAGGGCAGCAGCGGCTGGAGAATCTGCCATGTGCAGGGCAGCAGCGGCTGGAGAATCTGCCATGTGCAGGGCAGCAACTTTTGACTTTTGTTCAACCTCCAATTTCAGGAGGCATGGGTGCGTCTCCAGCTCTTGAGGTTCTGGTTTCACAGACAACCAGACAGCTGTGGGTGGCCTGGAGAACAGGGTACCAATGAAGGCAGATCTCTGGTATGGTGCCCGCGAAGTGGTTGTGGTAGCTGGAGTCCTGTAATTGGGAACCGAGCGGCAAGGATAGATGGCTTCCCGGAGTCTCAGGGCCGATTCGAATACCTCCAGGTCTTCTCTGCGAACAACAGTCCCGTTTGAAGCATATGTGCAACAAGGAGATAGAGGGCTGGGTTCTGGCTTCTTGGTAACACCAGTCATGATGTATTGGTTAGGCTCAGTCTCCATGGGCATGGCTGACTCAACATCTATGGAATCTTGCTCCATTGGCACGTCGGGATCGGAATCCGGTTCGGCGTACTCAATAGGGGTTTCCTGGTCTGACCCCTCAGAAGAAGCTTCTGGGGTAACCTGGTCTCTGGGTGCAGAGAGTCTGGTAGCTCTTGGCCCAGGTTTCCTGGGAGCAGGGACACGCTTTGGTGCAGGAGGTTTAATTACCAGGCTTCTTCTGGGAGTTGGCTGGGACACAGGTTTTTCATACCTAACATTTGATGAATTTATTTCCTGCAGGGCAGGTACCGACTTCCCCAATGAAGGCTTTATGGGCTTGTTAGTGGGTGCAGTTATTTTTGGCTGGGTAGGTACCGGTTTCTCCAACAATTTCTTTGCTGGCTCGACAGGTGCAGGCTTGATCTGAACAGGCTTTGCAATAACAGGTTTAGAAAAACTTTTTGTACCTGGCTTAGGTGGGCGTAGCGGGCAGGCCGAGATCTGATGCAAGGGACCCCCACAGTAGAAACAGAGGTCTAGCGCCCTCCTTCTTGCCTTTTCTTTTGGGGTCAGCGGTCCTCTGGCTCCCTCCGTAGCTGGAACGCGCACCTTAGATGAGGTGCCCCTTGGGTCTTTCTGCACATAATCCAGCAGGGAGTTTAGATACTGCTGGATCTTCAGGAAGGCATCTTTTAAGTTTTCCACCATGGTGTATATCACTGCGGGCTCACAGGGTCTTGACTTCCACATTCTGTAAGGACCGTACTACAGGTTGTGTAGCAGGTTGAGGTTGTGAGCCCAGGATGCAGTGATGAGGCAGGTTTAAGGATAAACAAAGAGTGTTTATTATAAATAAACACCGTGGCATGGGATCAGACAAGGTAACAGAAATAGAGACGTCAGGGTTCAGCAAGGGGTCTGGTACACGGGGAGTCTTAGATGGGGGGAGGCAGAGGAGGAGCAGGATGGAAGGGTACCGGTGTATGAAGTAATGAATGTCCAGAATAAAGCAGAGGATCCTTGGAGTCTTTGGTAGAGAGTTTCAGGAGGTCTCAGGGAGCTTTGGCAGATTGGTCTAGCAGACAGGAACTTCATTGAATGTGGAAGTGAAGGGTTGAGGGTGGGGACTCCCTTATATGAAGGGCTAATCAAGGAGGATAAAGGGCAGGTTTGGATCCAGGGCCAGGACGTCAAAATGAGGAAGGTGCATTGTTCATACCAGAGCCTTGAAATCTGCAGGGGACATGCAGGATGTGAAACCAAAAGGGGGCGCCAGGGGGTGAGGGCCTGCAGACCCAGATGGCTACTGTGGACTCCCGGTCTCGAGACACGGCGTCGGCTCTGGCTGCCTCGGAGGCCAAGGTAACTGACCTGCAGGAGCAAGTAGCCCGTCTCAGCTCCACAGTGCTGTCCAGAGAGCATGTCCAGAGATGGGCTCCACGGGTTTCTGCGGGGCCTGGTGGCCCACCTCCTCTCAACGGATGAATCAGCGTTGGCCTTTCTTGTGGCCTCGGCCATGCGGATCCAGAGGGCGGCATCTGCACTGATTGTGGCCCCCCAGGATCTTATTGTGGTCACCAGGGATGTGGCGGCCCACGCCCGGATCCTCGCTGCGGCTGGTCCTACTTATACAGTCACCTACTCCTCTGTCTGTATTACCCTGAACCGAGATCTGCCGTTCTTGGCGTTGACGGCTCGAAGATGCTACCATGAGGTTACTGCTGTGCTCCAGGACCAGGGAGTCTGCTACTGCTGGGGGATCTCAGGTTCCCTTGTTGTGCTCCATAATGGCAAGACCTACACGACGGGGACCCTGGAGGCAGCACAGGCTATTCCTGCCTCCTTGTGTCTTGTGATGGCTCCACGGGAAACTCCTGGTCTGATCACCGAGCCCGATTGATGACCCCCTCCTCCCCCCCTCCCTGGACATGTCTTTGAGGACTCTCTTTCGTCCTCCTGGGACGTAACTTTTTGATTGTTTATATTCACCCCCCTTTGTTTCTGTGAGACCCTTTCCTGTTCCTCTGGAAAAGAGCCTCTCCCCATATTTTTCTTTGCCCCACCCCTTGTTTTTGTTTGGTGTGCAAACATGCAGACCTGCCTGCTACTTTTTGGGACTTGCGCTTCTTACCCTGCCGGAACATCAGGATCACTTTTTTGCCTCCCTCCCCACCCCACTTTTTTTTCTTCTGGGACATTGAGTAGTAACCTGGGCGAGCCGATAGGGTGGCAACCTAGGCTCTGGCCGCCCTTTTGGCCCCAGGTCTCACAGCCCTGTGGCCACCTCCATGGCCCCCGGTCTCCTTAGGGTTCCTGGGGTGAGCTGGTAATGACATGTCTCCCTGGGTAGTCCCTTCCATTATCCTCCCCTTTTTGTTTTCCTCCTTCTCTTATCCCCCTCAATGTGTTTCCTTGGCCCTATTCTCGGCAGGCCCTGCGTAGCCATCTTTTCTTGCCTTTCTTACTATTCCTTTGATTATTGAAGTGATTTCATACTAAAAAAAAAAAAATAATTGGGGAAAAAAAGAAAGAAAGGGGGCAGCTAGGGAGATGTCCTGAAGGCATGTTGGGGGCGCTGGTATGAGGAACTGATAGCATCAGATCATTGGCAGAGCAAAGTGGTCAGGCAGGTTATACCTGTTAATTAGAGAGGAGATGTAGGCAGGAGTGCGGTTATGGAGAGCTTTGCTTGTGAGCACCAGTATTTTGAAACTTACTCTAAAGGCAACAGGGAGCCAGTGTAGATTGACAGAGGGGTGAGTTGTATGAGGCACAGGCGTACATTACAGACTACAGAGGGATAATCTGGGATCTCTTAAGGCCAGTAGGGATGAGCTGTTTGGGCTCGGACGGTTCGGAGTTCGGCCCGAACTTTGGCAGTTCGAAAGTTCGTGAACTTCGAACTTTTTGCGTGTGTTCAGTTCGAGTTAAAAAAAACAACGAAATTTTGAAAAGTGTAGAAAATACTAAAATCTAGAAATAAAGAGACTCTTTACTGCAGAATATTATAAGCAATGGTTTATTAGATATTGAATTAAAAACTAATGTGTACGTTTAAAGATTCTCAACTCTAAATGACCTCTGTTCACAAACGGGCATAACACCAGGTGTTTTTAGTCTGGTAATCAATTTGATACATTGCACACTATACTGAGGTACTGAGGGGGTGGGGTGGTGTCTGCTTTTGAGATTTGAGAATTTCCCTCCTAAAACTTCCTAATATGCTGCATTTAACTGGTGTTTGAAATAAATTCAAAATAACATCTAATGCAATGCTATTTTTCACCTCGGGATTAAACATTCACAGGGTTATTCAGAGAGCGGTGAAAAGCAGGAGAATAACTGGAGAAGTGAAAATTCTAGGTCAAAATAGCCAAACCAGAAAAATTCTCCCATTTAACTCACTTTTCAAATTGGCTATTTGGTCTAGATTGTTCTCTTCTCCTGCCAGTTCTCCTGGCTTTCACCTCTCTCTCAGGGTTGTTCAGAGAAAGGTGAAAACCAGGAGAATGGCAGGAAAAGAGAACAATCTGGACCAAATAGCCGATTTGGAAAGTGAGATAAGGCTAGGGTCAGACTAACGCATTTTTCGCAGCGACCGTCAAAAAGTGCGTCCGAACGCATTGCCGTATTTTTTCACGGAATGCGCGAAAACGGTCATACGATGCGCATTTTTGTGCGTGATTTTTTTTAACGGATCCAAACCAGGAACTTTGGGTGTCTGGACGTTATGTTGGCCGGACATGAGCAGTGTCTGACGTCTCCAAATCACGCACACACGCTTCTAGTGGACGCAGCGCAATCTGTACGTCCGTACTAGCGGTTCTGCGTTCTCTCAAAAATACATTCATTTTCCACTTGCGTTGCGCAGCCGGACTTTCGTGCGACCGTGCTTCGTATATTGGCCGTCATTGCCCGTCATTTGCTGCTAGTGCGGCCGTGATTAAGTGCGCCTGCACGCGCGTTCGCACTGCGCTCGTCTGACCCCAGCCTTAGGCTGGGGTCAGACGAGCGCAGTGCGAACGCGCGTGCAGGCGCACTTAATCACGGCCGCACTAGCAGCAAATGACGGGCAATGACGGCCAATATACGAAGTACGGTCGCACAAAAGTCCGGCTGCGCAACGCAAGTGGAAAACGAACGCATTTTTTCGAGAACGTTAAACTGCTAGTACTGACGTACAGAGTGCGCTGCGCCCGCTAGCGGCGTGTGTGCGTGAATTGGAGATGTCAGACACTGCTAATGTCCGGCCAACATAACATCCAGATGCACAAAGTGTTTTATTGATGATCCGTACAAAATCACGGATGCAAATGCGCATCGTATGACCGCTATCGCGTACTCTGTGAAAAAATGCGTCCATTCGTTCGAACGCACTTTTTCACAGACAACGCGAAAATGCGTTCGTCTGACCCTAGCCTTAACGCACGTTAAAAATTGCTAGTCTGACCCTAGCCTAAATGGGAGAATTTTTCTGGTTTGGCTATTTTGACCTAGAATTGTCACTTCTCCAGTTATTCTCCTGCTCTTCACTGCTCTCTGAATAACCCTGACAGGGTTATTCAGAGAAAGGTGAAACTCAGGAGAATGACTGAGAAAATTCTAGGTCAAAATAGCCAAACCAGAAAAATTCTCCCATTTATCTCACTTTCCAAATCGGCTATTTGGTCTAGAATTTTCCATTCTCCTGCTTTTCACCGCCAAAAAATCAGTAAACTTTTTCTGCGTGTCCGAAAATGTCTGCTCTTTTCATACAGACTGCCACCCCAAGCAGTTGTTTATGGATAGATTAAAGGAAAGCATTTACCGTCATTTGAAACGTCATTTTTTGGATTTAAGTGTCTCTCTACATCCTAGAAATCCGCCACTTCACGGGCAGGTTATGGGGACCTCCTAGGCACGATATTTGAAGGAATTTTTTCGTTTTTATTTTTAACCCTTATTTCATGGAATACTCACTGTCCCTTTAAAAACGTTTTTTTTAAAACTTTTTGTCCTTGTTTCCTGTCCCCCAGGGCACTACCCGGACCCCCATACACCTTTTATGGCAAATATCTAGCATATATGCCCTCTTGGAGGACACTCTAAAAACCGAATTTTCAGCCCCATTGACTTGTATTGGGTTCGGGTTCGGATCTGAACATTTGGAAAGTTTGGGTTCGGCTCCGAACCGAACTCAGGGAGTGTTCGGCTCATCCCTAAAGGCCAGAGAGGAGGTTGCAATAGTCAAGTCGGAAGATAATAAGAGTTCGAGCAAGAGTCTGGATTAAGAAAGGGATGGATGAAAGGGATGGATATTTTTTCGGTGTAAGTAGCAAGCTTTGGTTAGAGACTGAATGTGAGGAGTAAAGGATAGATTGGAGTCCAAGAGGACCCCGAGGCAACAAGTCTGAGAGGTATAAGTAATGGTGGCACCATTCACCTGAAGGGAAATGGGCACAAGAATCGAAGTCTAAGGCTAGGGACAGATGAGCGCATTTTCTGCGGCCACCGTCAAAATGTACGTCGATGCGTGCGCACGCATTTTTTCACGGAATACGCTTAAGTGGTCAGACGACCACAGTCGCACAGTCGCAGGTACTCACCAACGCAATTCTAGGGAAATCCGGCTGTTTGAACGTTATGTAGGCCGCACACTAGCAGCGTCTGACGTCTCCTAATCACGCACACACGCTGCCATGCGGCCGCAGCGCACTCTGTACGTCTGTAGCAGCGGTTTCACGTTCTGAGAAAAATGCGTTCATTTGCCGGTTGCGTGGTGTCGGCGCACTTTTGTACGCACGTACTGCGTATATTGGCCGTCATTGGCCGTTATGTGCTGCTACTGCCGCCGTGATTTAGTGCGCCTGCACGCGCGTTCCGACTGCCCCACTCTGACCCTAGCCTTAGAGGGAGGCAAGATAAGAAGTTCAGTTTTGGAGAGGTTGAGCTTTAGGAAACAGGAAGTCATCCAGTCGCAGACAGCTGAGAGGCAGGCTGTAACATGGTCCTGCACCGGAGGAGAGTAGAAGTGTGCTGAGTAGACATGTGCATTCGTTTTAGTACTAAAACGATTTAGTCAGAATTTTGGGATAATTTAGTTTTAGTATGACTCAGATACGAAACTGCTCAGTACAAAAAACGAAAACTAAAATAAATGCACTACATTTTAGTTTCAGTCCTATTTGTGATATTACATTGAGTGAAGGAGACCAGTAATGAAGCGCAACATCGCAAAGCTACAGAAAAGGTTTGTATGTGTAATCCTTCCCGACCCCTACCCGAAAATCTGACAGTGATAGAGCTCCAGAAATACTAACTCACAGAACAGACAGCCAGCACAGGAGAGGAAACCTTTACTTAAACCTTGCATGTCTATGAGGCAGACAAGATGATAAAAGCAGCTGGAGAAGGAAAAAATTTAAATAAATCACACTGAAAGCTAAAGACAGAGGATAGTAAAAAACACTAGTTTATAACAAGCAGCGCTGGGATAAGAGAGGGACTTTATAAAACGTGTTATCTCCCCTCTCGCTCTGCATAATAGGGGCTTAGGTCTGATACATTTTAAATTATCCAGGAGCACTATCCCCCTTTCCTCATCTATAATACACGTTTTATATAAAGTCCCTCTCCTCTCCCAGTGCTGCTTGTTATAAAGATTTTTTTTACATCTGATACATTTAGTATTCTGCTCTCAGTTACTCTGTCATTATGAGCCTTCAGTGTGATTTATTTGAATGTTTTCCCTAGATTTAAAGTGCTTTATTTTATTATAAAAATAAATTTGCACCACTCATCTCTTCTCTGAGCTTTCAGACTGATTCACGTTAATATTTTCCCTCTCCCCTGCTTTTATATTCCTGTGTCTCCCCCACAGAGATACAAAGTTTAAGTAAAAGTTCCCTCTCATGTGCTGGATAAGCATTGTATTCCGAAGTTCTGCACCCTCCACATGCCAATGCAGTAGGATGTTCTATACAGAGTGGCATTAATTAATGCAGGTGGATGTTGTATACATTATACAGAGAGGGGTATTAATTAATGCAGGAGGATGTTCTATACATTATACAGAGAGGAGCCTTTTTTTAAGCCCTTTAAATCCAGTGGCTGTGAGCGCTGAGATCGGCTGCTTGTTATATTATCTCTCAGTACAATATATCAGGCTCAGCTGGTACAGTAACTGACTAACAGCGCTCAGTTTCAGTAAAACAAGGAAATAATATTGTTCTAACCTCATATATAAAAATATTATTTACTAGTTTTACTGAAACTCTGAGCACTGTGATCAGCAGTCAGTTACTGTAACAGCTTTGCCTGGCACATTGTGCTGAGTGAGAGATACTGTAACAAGCAGCGATCTCAGCCCTCTGAGGAGCCACTAGAATAGTAATTGTATCCACTGGTTTTCGGATGAATGAAATTAGTTTTCATACTAAAGAACTGAGAACTAATTTCTTTAGCAACTAAATAAATTGCATTTTAGGACTAATCCATTAGTTCAAAACGAAATTTTGTGCTGTGCACATGTCTAGTGCTGAGCTCATTATGATTGTTTTTGCTCATCATGTTTAAATGCGATTTGAAGTCACGTTTTATTGTACAACCCAGAGAAATTATATAGACGTGGACCCCTTGCTTGATGTGCCTAGAGGGGTGTCAGCTATACCCTCCTGACGAGGCCTAACAAGGCCGAAACGATCGTCGGGGGTTGCTGCACCTCTCATGCAGGGATGACGTCCTTGGCAGTCAGTACTGGCCACCCTCATTGGGTGACAGCAGACTGATTTGCATATGGAGCATTCATCCCTGTAATGGCGCAAGCTAAAACCTTGTGAGACCTGAGCGGGCACCCACCGTAGAGCAGGCCATTAGTGCTGTTGCTCATCCTCAGGATCCTCACACCCCTCTTCTCTCAGAGAAATTATATATCCTTTTTAACAGCAGACTTGGCAGATTCATAATATATCATTAGTATTTGTCTAATTTATGCCCTGCATCATGCTATAACAAAAAAATATATTTTCCATTAAAATTTCAATCTACAGTGTATAAAGTATTTTTTTCAAGTTTTATCATCCGAGCCTTTAAAGTTATACAGTATATTCTATGGGGTACACTTTTCTAAAATACAAATGGGAACTCGTTACTGTATTTTCTAAAAAAAAAATGTAATTTTTCGTTCGTGCAGCACTATTGTTCACATTATAATGGAAAAGTGAACAATGGTGCTGCATTAATAAATTTATAAAAAATACATCTTATTTTTATTTATTTTATTTTGTTATTGTTTACATGTAACCTGGTCATGTTTGCTACCTTTGCAAAGGCCTTGCTCAGGACTCTCTATCTCCACCATAGGATTTCCTTAGAAAATTCTTGGGCAGCTAGGGGTTACCCGGCTGACATCATTGCGCCATGCGCGATGAGTCAGATGACGTGTTGGGATCCAGAGATGGGGCTGACCCCCCCTCCCTTTCATGCACTCCCTTTGTCCTGGTGGGGGGGGGCCTGAAACTGATGTCATCGCACCCATCGCAATGAGGTCAGTGCACTAGGAGGGGTATAAACACGCAGATCTGACTTCACGGAAGTCGGTCTGCATGGGGCCCCAGACAGGAAGGTGAGTATCGGCAGGGAGTTTAGACGCATGGGATGTGCTATGCGTCCAACAGTGTTAAAGCCCATTTGCTGCAGCACGGCATAGCACGTCCTGTGTCATTAAGAGGTTAATAAATGATCATTACATGTTGTTGTTTCCCAATGTGCTGACCAGATTATATTCTAATGGTTATGTATATTTAAATAAGACTGTGGCCAAGCCTTTTTCCACTTATACAGGTGTCACGTGTGTTATTGGTCGGTTTGGGGCTTGGTTAGTGCTGGTATAATGTGGCGGGTCATTTAGGCTGTCATTGCTCATAAGCAGTGATCTGAAACATAGACATGGCCAGGGATATTATTTTACTGTTAAAGATTTACAGTAACTACAGTAAAATGCTTCCCTACAGTATGTACAATCCATATGTTACAGGGGGAATTTAATTTACAAAAGGCCGGTGCATACTGTTGAATTTGGAAACAATGTTGCTGTCTGAAAATAATTTCTGTGATCCTAAAGGATTTCTGTTGAAGGGCAAAATCAAGAGTCTATGAAATCGCAGTGTGTCATGTTAACAAATGGCGAATCTTTAAACTTTGACTTCCGATAATCTCTTGGCATTGTGAGTAATTTTGGATCATACTCCTCCTCGCAGTCCTTATGGACTTTCTATGTTGAGACATGCTGAAATGTGGCTAGCTGCCTCAGATAAGATCTAAAATGTACCTTCTGGCCTGAAAGATTGTACAGTTCATGTTGCATAACCTGCCTTGTCTATTTTATAAATTCAAAATCATATCATATGGAAAGGCATACTCTTAAAGCATTCAAAAAATTGTAAAATCTGCACTTGACTTTAAAAAAATAAATGTGTATATATATAATTTATTGATGGTGTACTTTTTATATTATTGTGCTCTCCCCTTGGTGTACTGTATATATTTATATTGTGTTCCCACCTCCTGGTTTATGTCAGTTTTTAGCAAATGTAAAATCCTACTTTTCAGTCATAGGATGGAGCTAAGCCAACTCCTGGTTTTCCAATAGGAAAAAAGTGAACGTGTGCTCAGACATATTACAGTGTATGGGGTGTGATTGGTGACAGACTGTCAGCAGACAGGCTCTTGCAACTTAGTGAGTACACAGTACTAGGCAAACCATTAAGACTTTTACCCTTATTTCTCTTTTACAACTTCCTCTTTCTTAAGTTACCTCAGTTCCCTCCCAAACCAAACACCCACCCCCCCCCGCCCCCAACTCCCCGTAAATAATAACACTCGAAAAAGTATTGGCGGTTTGAAAAGGTCACGTCTTTTATTAATTAAGGCCAGAATCATTGCCTTTATGGCAGAATTTTATAAGCGATCCTTGCTTTCTTGAAATAGGTAACACCAGATAACACTGGCAACTGCAATGCACCACAAGCATTGCCCAGAAATAGCAGCCAGCCCCACGTGGCTAAGCTAGCGCAACCACATGCTGCTCTCTTTATAGCAGATAGCAGGCTGAGAGGATCTGCAAACCAGGAGGCACCTGAGTTTGGCCGAAAAACCACCACCCAGACACCCTAACCTACAGACCCTCCCCCTCTATCGCCTCTCCACGTGCCAGGGCCGCATATTTCACCTCCACCAAAAATGAGGACCCTCATTTTCCACCACCAATAAAAGACCGTGACCTTTTCCCTTCCCTTACCCAAGGTTCTTTATCTCACCTTCAACGCCGCCATCGAAAATGTTGTTCCCTGCCTCAGACAAATGGACCCCATCGTTCCGTGACAACTCCTCCTGCCTTATTACCATATTCGGGTGCTCCGGAACCCCTCCTCCCTATCTCCTGCATAACCTTTTCTGCTGCCAGTTTCAACTTCTTTTCCCGATATAGCCCGCACCTTCTCCACCTTAATCTATAGATTGTACTTTTATTTCTGCAGCGGCCTCACATAACGCCTACACGCTTCTGACTTCCATCTCCCCATTTTTTAAATCTGCTCTTTAGGGTAACCCAACTGCGCCGCCGTGGTGGCTGCTTCAATTCTGAAAGAATGTGGGGCAATGCAATCCCCTTTCCATCCCAGCAATACTACAGCCTTCCTTTAAAACCGCTTTAAACTGGAACCTGGACAAGTTGGTTCCGTCCTCATGCCTTAAAAACATCTGGCCGTTTGCTGGAGCTGCCCCCAAATAACCTCTTACACATAACACTGGGCATACCTTACTCCCATTAGCCTTAGCTGCCACCCAAACTCCTTTCCCCTCTCTATCCGTTTTTGACCTTCTTATTAACACCAATACTGCTCCATCCGTCACTCTCACATCCTCCTTCCTTAACCCGGACTGAGTAGAATGACTGTCTGAAGCGATCAGTTCCCCAATCCTAAGCGCAGCCGAGAAAGCTAAGACAAACGCCGCCCTATTTAGACCGGCCTCCTAACCATCTCTGCAAACCTTACCCAGGATTCTCACTAAAGCCCCCAACCTCTCAACAGTTTTTCTTTTCCTCTTATCTCCCCCTTTTCTTCCTCTGTGGCCCATGCGCGCAAAACTTTCCTGACTACGAAACGCTTAGTCACATCCCTCTCCTCTCCAAGCCAAGCAAAATATGAAATACTAGCGAAAATGCTACACAGCTGCCCTTTCTTTATTCCCTTACTCCTTAACGTCTGCAAGTATTGCAAAAACAACGTGTCCTCTGACCCTTCCAATCCCCCTTTGAAATCACTTCAGCCCTTCCAATGCTTATTATACGATACCTACGTTCTGGGTGCCAATAATCTCCTCACCAAATCGCTGATGACCTCTAACCGGTCCCAATCTCCCAAAGATACGAAGGTAACAACATCCTATCCTCAACCTTCGGATATTTTACCAACTCCGCTATCAACTCATTTACCTGCAATGGTGTTCTGGCCAGGCCCAACATTTCCCCCTGTCCACTTTGCATTTCCCTTAAAGGAATTAAGTCTTTCTCAAGCAATCCACCCCAGGGTCAGCCCCCCCCACAGAATTTACACACATATTTAAACCCGCATGACATTCCCTTTTCGCAACACCTGACATTAAACACCCAGCATTCCTTAACCTCCCCCCGAAACGACCTGTGCACCCCTTGACCTCCTGATACATGCCTATCCGCAACCTTAACTAATCTAGACCACGAGTCCAGCACCTTAACCCCGAAATCCTTCCTTCCTTTCGTCCCTGTCCACGCTACCTCTCTTAAACTCGTCATAATCGTGTCAAGAAAACCTCCATACGCTGTGGCGCAATCCGTAATCAAGTGCAAATAGCGCACCGTGCTCTTTACCTGATCTGGATGCTTGCTTAAAAAACATTCAGCATAAACGGCAAAACCTTTTACCCATTCCATAAATGTGCCTTTTCTCTTAAAGTGTTCCCCCCTCTTCCCTTGCTCACAACTGCTTCCCTGGTTATTGCAAAAAAAATTCCACGTACTTTCCTTCCTGCGCCTTCTTGATCACCTTAGAGAGCAAATGCGAAGACAAGGGGATCAACTTTGTACCCTGAAACTCGTTTTCCTCCCTGCTGACCCACGCACTATCGGCGCTATCCTCCTCCGAATCGGTACCTTCATTTCTACATTTTCCATACAGCCTCCTAACCATTTTAAACAGTTTTTTTTCCCTCCCCCCTCCCCGCAGAAACCGAATCTAAACTAGAATCTTCCCCCCAACTATCCCATGAAGAAATTAAACCCCTTTTTCTCTTACCTTTTTTCGCAGGTCCTCTCGCCCCTCCGATCTCTGAATGAACGGCCCCTTCCCTGCTGGTGCTTGATTGCTCCATGTCCTCCGCTCGCTCCGTCTGCTCAGCTCTCTTGTCCTTCGGGCCGCTGCAAGTCCATGCTGTCGAATCACGGTCCATCTCCTGTAATAGCATATCATTACCAGCTGATTCACTGCTGCTCTCCCCCCCGCCAGGGCCGGATTAAGATGGCGATTGGCCTGGAGCTGATTTTTGGTGGGCTTTTTTTGGGATTTAGTGAAATAAAAACATATTTTAGGTTATTTAATAGTGCAAATACAGGTATATCTAACCAGGCAGTTACTGTGTGAGTAAATTTCCATTCAGATTTCAAACATTTACAGCAAAAAAAAATAATTCACATTTTAACCAAACATTTGTGGTTCTATATTCCATACCGCACACTTATTAAAAAAATGGAAATGTGGACCTGTTACTGCATTTTTCTGAGAAAATATACAATTTAAACAAAAATTTAAATATTTCCCTTATGTTTTGGAGGATGATGTTTTATGACCATGTATAAAACACTGACCTTGCTCCCAGCGTGGGAAATGAGAAGGTGAGTAATGGCAGTGGTATTGCTAATTTTATACGTGACAAATGGACAATGCCATCGCTTTGGAACTAAAAATAAATGTTAAGTTTTTTCTTTTCTTTTAGATTTTACATGGTCACGTTTGGTAACAATGCAAAGACCAGACTCTGAGCTCTCCAATGATGCTTCACTTGACCTTGTGTAATGTAAAGATTAGTGACGCAGGGTTCCAAAGTCCCCCCAGTGCTCCTCACTGCAGTGTGGCGGTTCAAGTTTTTGATGTAACAATTCGTAATAACACATTGTGCCATCACCGCCACACTTGTTGGTGACATGAGAAACTAGGTGGTTGGTTAGTGTAGCATCATTGTTCACTATATTTATTGAAAAGTGAATATTGCTGTGTTAGAAAGAAAAATTGAGAATTTTTTATTTTTATTGTTACATAAAACCTGGTCATGTTTGGTATCATTGGAAAGGCCATACTCTGGCCCTTCCAGTGATACCTCACATGACCCTTTAGCTTCTATGGAGTTTGAGATACAGGGGTCCAAATGCCCATCAATGCAGACATAGTTATCCTTTCTCTGGGCCTATTCTGGGCCATGGGCCTGGAGCTGCTGCTCCATCAGCTCCTATGTTAATCCGGCCCTGCCCCCCGCACCGCGACGGCTCCTCCATGCGCCTGTACCACCTCTCCAGCCTGTCCCTGCAGTAACCCTGCCCATCCCCTGTGGACAGAATGGTGGGGCCAGACCCGCAGGAAAATTGGGAATGTGCTATATGCACCTATGCAACCCCCCTGCCTGGGAAAGTATGTCCGGTACCCCCTGTGTCCCCAGACCTCGGCCCCCCGCTTTGGAACCTCCTGGCTGCCAATCACCCCCCTGTGGTGCAAGTCCAGATGCATGCCCCCCCATGCTGCCTACAACTGTCCCTCCATGCCTGAACTGGTAGCTAGCTGGCTCACCTCTTTCCATGGCTAGCCCCCCGCACCTGCTGGCAATATCCCGAAACACATCTTCCCCATACCACGATCGGTATGCTGAGGAATCATAGGCCGGCTCCTGTGCACTTTTGAATTTTGCACCTGGGGAAATGGCGGAGGCCCCACCCACTCACAAGCGCCAGGACCACGTGGTTCCGGTGCTCTGACGACAGAGGGGTGGGGCAAAGGGCTGGTCGGCCGCAGATCAACCAGCGCAGGCTGGGCAAATGGCAGCTGGCCACGATGAGAGCTGCAATTGCCGGAGGGGGTGCCGGGGTGTGTGGTTGGAGTACCAGCGAAGGACACATTGGGCTCCTTGTCGCTCCACCGCTGCACTGGAGCCAGTCTGCCGGCCTGCTGGATTGACCCCCTAACAGCCGCCTGATCGGGCCCACAATCGGCACCGGAGGGGGGTGGCGGAGAGGAGTTGGATAAGGAAGGGTCAGAGAGGGAGGCAGAGGGCGCCGAAGCAGTAGGGAGGGTAGAAAAGTTATCAGAGGGGAAAAAGAGGAGAAAAAGGAGATAGAGAAGGACGGGGGGAGAGGGCGCGCTCTGCAGCCGGAGAAAGCCGCGGAGCGCCAGCAGATACTAATACTCCCTGTATTTTTTTTCTCTTCCAGGTCCTGCTCGGCTCCTCTTTGGATTGGCTTTGCTCTTCTGCTTTCCAGCTTGGCTCCTCTTCGCTCCTGTGATGGGCTCCAGCCAGGCTGTCCCTCGAAGCTCAAAGTCCAGGATCTCTTGGGCACGGTTATCCTCCTTCCAGGCATCTCGATGTGGCATCAGCTTTTGGGATCCTGCAATGAACAAAGAAAAAAGGTTAGAAGTGATCTTCAGACTCTTGCCCTCCCGTATTTACTACCTCTGCCCCTCCCCCTTCTGTTATCTGCCCTGAGTCCAATCCCAGCCCCAGACTGGGAACAAAGGGAACTCCTCCCCAACCTTAAAGTTCTTGCTCAACATATCTGCCTTGAAACCCAATCCCAGAAACAAACTGGGAACACCGGGAACTCACCCAATTTTTTGCTTCTCGCTTAATCAGGGAAAATTCTTAAGTGTTGTCGCTCCAATCCCATCTCTCCTCAGTACAAACACTCAGTCAGTTAAAAGCCATTTGCTACAATCACATTTATCTTGTGTCAGGTAGTGAATGGTAATTGAACCCTGAATGTTTATTGAAGCATGGGGTAGATACTGAGGTAGATCTGCAATTAAAGTGAAATATTCTATCCTTAAGAATGATCTGTAAAGAACAGAAGTTTGCAATTTCTGGCAAGATGGTACAAATGTTTTAAACTAACACAGTGATTGACAAGCTGCAAAACACATACAGGGTTATCCAAAGAGATTCGAAAAGTCACCGCACGTTCGGTGACTTTTCGTTCTCTTCAATTCGGTTCCTTTTGCCGATTGCATTTCGGTGACCCTGCGGTGTATTCAGCAAACAGCACAGGGTCCCCGAATTGCAGGGAAAAGCTGCCACAAACCTGACGAAAACTAACCGAATGCACGCTGAAAACAAGCAAAAACATCTGGATTAACCTTCGAAGAAGCCGAACAGGAGCCGAACAGGAGCCGAATCACACAGAGCCGAAGCAGCTGTGACGTAGAGGAGGCAGTGAATAAATTAGCAAAACCATTTGTATGAATCTGGGAAAATGAAACGCTGTTTGCAAAGAAACTACTGAGCGAAAATGTCTGAAATTTTCACAGGAGGTCCAGGGAATGATAATAAAGAGGGCTGTTACAGAAAAAATAAGTAAACTGAAAAAAAAAATCGGACTTTTAAAAAAAAAAAAAAAAAATCTGAAAAATGCTTAAGGTATCCTAAAAAATCTATAAATAAAGAGACTTTTTGCTGCAGAATTTTATAATGAACGGTTTATTAGATATTGAATTAAAACGGGAATATTTTTAACATTGAAGCCTATGGGATTCTCCTGAATAAACTTGCCGAATTAAACCACCGAATGGCAGGGCATTAGGGGAACCTTTCACTGCTGGTTTGTGTTCTCTGAATAGACGAAGCAGTGCTTTTTCATGGGGATTTCACTGCCCTCCAACAGGTACCGAACAGGCACCGTATGTTCAGGCAATTCGCCAGGATTTGGTGAATTGCCTGCTCTCTGGATAGCCGAATGGTCAGGAAAGGTAACCGAACGCTGATTTTCAGCGTTCGATTACCTTTCACAAGCAATTCGGATCTCTTTGAATAACCCTGATAGACATCATGCTAAACATACAGGGTTATTCAAAGAGAATCAAAAAGTCACCCCACGTTCGGTGACTTTTCGTTCTCTTCAATTTGGTGCAATTTGGTGATCCCATTTCGGTGACCCTGCAGTGTATTCAGCAAGCACCACAGGGCCGTCGTAGTGCAGGGAAAGCCGCCGCAAAGCCGCCAAACACTCACCGCAAAACTCGGCGAACGCACACCAAAATGTGCAAAAACATCTGGATTAACCCCTCCAAACATGCTGGAGAAACCCGAGCAGCCGCCGATCACCGCACAGAGCAGCTGCCGGAAAAAGCCGACACCGGAGACGAATGGAGTAAAGGAAAAAACGGAAGCTTGAATGTTTGAGAAGTGAAACGCTGTTTGCAAAGAAACTACAGAACGAAAATGTCTGAAATTTACATTTAAGGTGCAATGAAAGATAATAAAAAGAGCTGTTACAGAAAAAAGAAAAAAACATTAAAAACAATTTCGCGGGGGCGTGGCCGGCTGTGAAGGGAAGAGGACGCATATTGCTGGAGCTCCGTCTGGGGTCTCCTTGAGGGAAGTTTTCCGGATGACCCTCTCAGCTCTACACTGATTATTGAGGTCCCTAAGCTGTTGGTCACCAGGGGTGAGCCCTCCAGAGCCTGTGTAGCCCCCCCTCTGGAGCTGAGACACGAGTCTGGCCTTCAGGCCCTCGGCTGAGGTGCTTTGACAGCGGCCATCTTGGGGCCTGTTTCCTGTCCTTGCCGACGATATTCTCCTACTCCGAGTGCAGACCCACGTCGAGTGGACACCCACTGCCTGCTGGGAAGATGGAGGGCCCCCATCCCACGGCTGCTGCAGTGGTCGGTTTGCTGGAGCCGGGTGTCAGAGGGGAGATGCAGAGACGGTTCGTGGCCCCCCCCCCCCAAGGAGTGAAAATGGCCGTGCTAGCAGGCCTTGAGGCCTGTTTGGAGTTGCTGGGGGACGGGGATTCGGGCCCACTAACTCGGGGAACGTGGCGCCAGATGATGGCTGTGCTGCAGCGCTGCAGGGATGTGGACACTTCCCACGACGTCGGGTCTGAGACCTTACTCACCAGCAGTGCTGAGAGTCAGATGGAGGTAGCGGATGAAGCGGTTGGCTGCGCTAACCCAGGAGGCCTGGATGATGAACGCCGGCTCATTCCCCTGTCCCTGGCCACGGAGTGTCCTCCGGACAGCGAGGAACCGCTGATCACTGTGAGGTATGAGGCTGATTTCGCTGAGGAGAAGGCCGGTGTTGGTCCTATTGAGATGTACGTGGAGGGGGTTCCTCTGATGGGAGGTGAGCTGCCCACCGGAGTGGCACGACTGGGCTCTCAGCCTCGTGGAGATCCCTCTGCTGCGCCTGGAGCTTCTTGGAGCTGGTTATCCCATCGAGTCCTGAACATGATGTTTGTTTTTGGCGGAGGTACCCACCCGATCTTGTGGTTGGACACGGGCTGAAGAGGACTATATTTTCATCCTTATTCTCCCCTTCTCTGGTACCAGGCCCGTTTGGATATTCGCTTTTTTTTTTTTTTTTTTGTTTTGACTGTTGTGCGGTCCTTGCTAACCGTCCCACGGTGTGCTGTTGCTGACCGACCTGGCCTGCGAAGCGTGGCCCTGCCTGTATTGTGGCAGTTGCTGTTCAGGGACGCTGGCTGAATGTCTCACCCCGGGAGCCGTTTCGCCTCTTTTTATGTCTCTATCGTGAGGATTTACAGTTGTAGCTGAGGACTTTCTTTTTTCACTTTGCCTTTTTTGACTGTTTCTGCGACCTTTTAGAGGAAATTTTTATTTTTTATTTTTGTGTTCCCCCTCTTCACCCAGTTTATATTTTGAGCTCTGCTGGAGATGGTGTACCCATTCCCCCCTCTCCCTTCCCTTTTTTTTTTTTTTTTTTTTTTTTTTTCTTTTTCTTTCCGTGTTTGGCATTACTGGGTTGCCTGAGGCGCGCCACCATGACTTCGTGTCATGATTGGCCCTTAGGATCCCGGGCCCCGTGACATTGTCCCTCCATGGCCTCCTTCGGGAGCGTGCCAGGAGCGTCACGGAGATGGCCTTTGCCATTCTTCACACTCCCCACTCCCCCCCTTTTTTTTTTATTATTTATTATTATTTTTTTTTATTTTTTTTTTATTTTTTTTACTGTTATTTGAGTCACCATCTTTTTGGCAGCGTTGTGTATATAACCCCCTCTTCCCTATTCTTTTTCTCTTCTTCCCCCACACCCACCCTTATTATCTGAGACACTTTTATCTACATATGTCTATGTTGATGGACCTCTTATGTTCTATGTAATACATATGTGAGTTTTTCTGGCCCTGCGAGACCACTTATGTTGATTGCTTTATGTTCCTGCTCTTAATTCCTTGTGATGATGCAATGTTTCCTGCTGACAAACTAATTTTTGATTTCTATTTCGATGAGACCCCCCTATTTGGGGATGTTTATCTGCGTTGATTTCCTGCTGACTAGCCTGCTGTGGCCCTGCGCGGCCGTTTACTGTTAGTTGTATTGATGACATTGTTACAAAATAAAAATTTTGAAATACAAAAAAAAAAAAAACAATTTCGCTAAAAAATACTGAAAAATGCCTAAGAGATCCTAAAAAAATCTATACATAAAGAGACTTTTACTGCAGAATATCATAATCAACGGTTTATTAGATATTGAATTAAAACGGGAATAATTTTAACATTGAAGCCTATGGGATTTGCCTGAATAAACCTGTTGAATGAAACCACCGAACAGCAGGGCAATTCAGCAACTTTTCACTGCTGGTTTTTGTTCTCTGAATAGATGAAGCATTGCTTCTCTATGGGGATGTCACTGTCCTCGAAAAGGCAACGAACAGGCACCATATGTGCAGGCAATTCGCAATATGTGCAGGCGAACTGCCTGCTCTCTGAATGGCCAGGAAAGGGAACATTACGTTGAATTTCACTGTTCGGTTGACTTTAGGCCACAATTCGGATCTCTTTGAATAACCCTGATAGTTTTCCAATGATGGAGAGTGTCCAGGACCTGAAAGAAAGGTAAAGAATGCAGGTGGGTAATAGTGAGTGATTTTATATAATTCTATTTTGTCAGAAAAAATTGGTATTATGCATGACCAGAAAGGTGTCTATTAAAAAGGATGCCACAACCTGGTGTCATGTCCAATGGGCATTTACCATTATAATGTTAAAGTTTATATTGAAATCTATGATTTCAGGTGGGTAGGTCATGTCCCATGACTCAGGGTTCTTTATTATTTTGCATTCTGTGTTAAATCTGCTGTTTGCTGCTGGCTCCTATCTTTTCTTGCTATTTTTGTTCCAGCTGGGCTTCCTTAGTCTGGCTGTAGTCAGCCAGCTCCTCCCTTTTTTCTCTTTCCACTGCTATTCCTCATAATTTTCTCGACATGTGAACAATAAAAAAATTTGTTTAGTTTCGGATCGATTCATTCAGTTTTTTAATTAATTTTAATAAATAACAAGCCTCTAATTACATTTTGTTTCACACGGTATAATGGGAATAAGCGAAGATGACATTTTTTTCCTTATGTTTTATACATGTTGCTGGGCTGGATACATTTGGTGGTTGCAGCCGCCCCATCGGGGAATAAGCGCGACCCCACCCTTCATGTATTACAGTCAGGTCCCGAAATATTGGGACATCGACACAATTCTAACATCTTTTGCTCTATACACCACCACAATGGAGTTGGAATGAAACAAACACAATGTGCTTTAACTGCAGACTGTCAGCTTTAATTTGAGGGTATGTACATCCAACTCAGGTGAACGGTGTAGGACTTACAGCAGTTTGCAGATGTGCCTCCCACTTGTTAAGGGACCAAAAGTAATGGGACAGAATAATAATCATAAATCAAACTTTCCCTTCTTAATGCTTGGTTGCAAATCCTTTGCAGTCAATCACAGCCTGAAGTCTGGAACGCATAGACATCACCAGACGCTGGGTTTCATCCCTGGTGATACTCTGTCAGGCCTCTACTGCAACTGTCTTCAGTTCCTGCTTGTTCTTGGGGCATTTTCCCTTCAGTTTTGTCTTCAGCAAGTGAAATGCATGCTCAATGGGATTCAGGTCAGGTGATTGACTTGGCCATTGCATAACATTCAACTTCTGTCCCTTAAAAAACTCTTTGGTTGCTTTTGCAGTATGTTTTGGGTCATTGTCCATCTGCACTGTGAAGCGCCGTCCAATGAGTTCTGCAGCATTTGGCTGAATGTGAGCAGATAATATTGCCCGAAACTCTTCAGAATTCATCCTGCTGCTTTTGTCAGCAGTCACATCATCAATAAATACAAGAGAACCAGTTCCATTGGCAGCCATACATGCCCACGCTATGACACTACCACCACCATGCTTCACTGATGAGGTGGTATGCTTAGGATCATGAGCAGTTAATTTCCTTCTCCATACTCTTCTCTTCCCATCACTCCGAACTGATCCGAACGAAATGCTCATCCCTACTCATTACATACACCTGATGCAGTAAATCAAAAGCTGGGCTAAGGCATACTGCTATACATGGACTTGCCACCAGGGCTGGACTCAGCACTTGGCCTTTCTGCTACGTCGTCGCCGTGGGACCTGACAGTACGTTTTATTGTACCTCCAGCCAGGTCGTCATTGCAGCATGATTGCGCTCCGTGTCTTTGTTTTCTGATCCCAAGGTGGATTTTTTTTCTGGGAGGGCATAAATATTACACACCAGTTTGCCTCATGACTGAAAAGCAGCGTGAGCAGTGATGGTTGGCTACACAGCAGCCTGTGGCTTCATTTTTGGATAGGACTCGCCCTCACTAGAGGTGCCGTGACGTTGGCGAGTGAGCTTACTCTTTTAATGGTCATTAACAGAAACCACAGCCTATAATTGCGTTTTGTTTCACACGGTATAATAGGAATAAGCGCAGATGAAATTTTTTTCCTTGTTATGTTTTATACATGTTGCTGGGCTGGATACATTTGGTGGTTGCAGCCGCCGCATCGGGGAATAGGCGCAACCCCACCCCTCCTGTATTATGTATGACCAGAAAGGTGTCTATTAAACAGGATGCCACAACCTGGTGTCATGTCCCATCATGGGCATTTACCATTATAATGTTAAAGTTTATATTGAAATCTATGATTTCAGGTGGGTATGTCATGTCCCATGACTCAGCAGATTTAACACAGAATGCAAAATAAAAAAGAACCCTGTTTGCTGCTGGGCCTGGCTCCTATCTTTTCTTGCTATTTTTCTTCCAGCTGGGCTTCCTTAGTCTGGCTGTAGTCAGCCAGCTCCTCCCTTTCTTTCTCTTTCCAGTGCTATTCCTTATAATTTTCTCTAGATAGGTGAACAATGAAAAAATTTGTTTCGTTTCGGATCTATTCATTACGTTTTTTATTTTGTTTTAGTGCGTTCATTATGTTACCGTGAGTCGTATTTCGGATTGATTCTTTATTTCAGGGGATTAGTAATTTGTATCAAAATTCTTAGTCTTCCCGGTCACAACTTTTTGCTCACATGATGGCATTTATCATAATTTTAGAGTTTATTTTGTAATCTATGATTTCAAGCGGGGTTATGTCCCATGACTCAGGGTTTATTTTTTATCATTATTTTGCGTTCTGTGTTTAATCTGCCGTTTGCTGTTGGCTCCTATCTTTTCTTGCTATTTTTGTCCCTGCTGCGTTTCCCTTTCTGTCTCTTTTCCTGTGCTGCTCCTCATCCTGGTTTTGCAGAAGCCATTTTCTCTTCACGCTAGCAAACTACTGTCTCTTTCCTGCATCTCTGTCCACATTTCAAGGATTGTCAGTCTGAAGATCAAACTCCTACTACTGAAATACAATTTTGCTGAGTTGACACTGTCTACTGAGCTTCATTGTGTGAGTACAGGTCAGTAGAGACTTATCAGATAAAGTACTGCATCTTACAGCTTTGTTAGGGAGGCAGAACACCTGGTTGCGACTAAAAAGGACACGCTAAAGCCTGAGTTACACTGCAAACGTAGTGAAGCAAAGCATAGTGAAGCAAACATTTTGCAGGCTTGACTTCACTCCACTTTTAGACGCAGCCAATCTACACTGGATTACGTTTGCTTCTCTCCACACTGGACAGGACTCCAATACCTTGCAGATTAAATTAGAGAAAAATTTGTTTCTCATCAAATGAAGCAAAGCCCATTTCATAGAAAAAAAACAAGTTTATTGTAAAACAACTTTTGAATTACAATGCCAAAACTTTATTTTCACAAAGTACGTGTCAAACAGGCACGGTCTAAACTCCACTTATATAGGCCGCCTGACCGCACTGAAACAATACGTCAATTTGGAAAGTTTCTATTGAATAAAATACCTATAAATTACTACCAATTTAATCGGAATAGTAAGAAAAAAAATAGGAAAAAAAAGGTAACCCATACCATATAGCACCCCGTGTCAATATATAATATATACAGTATCTCACATAAGTGAGTACACCCTCACATTTTTGTAAATATTTCATTTATACCTTTTCATGTGACAACACTGAAGAAATGACAATTTGCCACAATGTAAAGTAGTGAGTGTACAGTTTGTATAACAGTGTAAAATAACTCAACACTCAGCCATTAATGTTTAAAACGCTGGCAACAAAAGTGAGTACACACCTAAGTGAAAATGTCCAAATTGGGTCCAAAGTGTCAATATATCTGCTGCCTGAAACTAATGAAAAAATGGAGCCGAACATTACAGTTTAGGTCTAGGGTTAATCCTAAAAGTAATCCTAAACCTACAATTAACATAATTATTACAACAAATGATAAATATATATTTATATATATATATATATAAGTCCAAGTGACCCCCCACACCAAAAACAAGTTTCTTCTGCTCCGGTGCAAAAATCCAACTACAATCAATATAATCCAAGTTTCAGACGCACACAGAGGCTTTGTAGAATATAAAAAGATATTAGTTTATTACAAATACAGCATATAGCTCGACGTTTCAGTTCCCATAGGAACTTTCCTCAGGATACTGCAGATGCTGCAGCATTGCCAATGTCGAGTTCCACCTGGTGGGCATGTCACAGATCAGATGGTTTGTGGGAAGGTGGAATTCTATTTGAATTTCTGCCAGGTGAACACTTGCTGGGAATGACCATACGAAGTGGCTGCAGACTTTTCTGGTCTGACTGAGAAGCTCTGCCAGCCCTGGGTACCTGGTTAGGAAATGCTGTACCACCAGATTTAGGACTTGTGCTAGGCATGGTACATGCGTCAACTTACCCAGGCGTAGGGCGGAGAGAAGGTTGCTGCCATCATCACAGACGACCATTCCCAGCTCAAGCTGGTGTGGTGTTAACCATCGCTGCGCCTGCCCCTGCAGAGCTGACAGAATTTCTGGACCGGTGTGGCTCCTGTCCCCTAAACAAACCAGCTCAAGCACAGTATGGCAACTTTTTGCTTGAGCCATTGCGTAGCCCCTGCCACACATCAGTTTAACTGCCACTTTGCTAGAGACAGAAAAGGAGGAGGAGGAGGAGGAAGAGGTGGTGGAGCAGACAGACCTCATATAAGCAGCTTTTTGGAGGCATGGTGGATGAACAAGCTTCAGCATAGAGCCCCGTCCTGGATCCCTCCCAGCTGCAAGCAGAGTTACCCAGTGTGCCGTGAAGGAAATGTAACAGCCCTGTCCATGCTTGCTGGACCACGTGTCTAAAGAAGTGTGCACCTTGCTGCTGACTGCCTTTCCCAATGACTCCATAACATTGTCTTCCACGTGCTGGTATAGTGCTGGAATGGCCTTCCGTGAAAAGAAATGGCGTTTTGGAACCTGCCACTGTGGTACAGCACATTTGGCAAATTCACGGAAGGAGGCAGAGTCCACCAGCTGGAAAGGCAGCAGCTGTAATGCGAGTAATTTTGCCAAGCTGGCATTTAGATGCTGTGAAAGGGGATGGTTGGGACTATATTTTTTCTTACGCTGCAGCAGCTCGGGCAATGAAATCTGACTGCGTAAATCTGCAGCTGATGGGATGCTGTCACATTGTGAGGAAGGACGTGGTACACCCATTACTGTAGCATCATCCCTATCAGTGGAGATTGTAGGCAATGACATGGCAGGACATATAGTGGGGGTAGAGATGGATGAGGAGGAGGACCTATGCAAAGTGTTGTGCCAACGGGATGCGTGGCAGGTGGTCATATGTCTTATCAAGCACGTGGTACTCAAGTGTGTGTTTTCCCCACGCTTGATCCTCTTCAGACATAACTTACAAATAGCAACGCTGCAGTCTGCTGCACATTTTGTGAAGAACTCCCAGACAGCAGAGTTCCTGGATGTGTGCTTTGAGACAACAGCGCTCTGCACCTGAGCAGCTCTGACTTCTGATGCCTTGGACTGGCTACAGTTGCTCATAGAGGATGTTGTGCCTCGTTTTTGTTGGGCCTCCTCCTCCCTTGACTCCTCTGTTCGATCAGGCACCCAGGTGGAGTCAGTGACCTCATCATCATTGTCATCACCCCCTATCTCTTCGTCAGTGGAGCCAACCTGGCAATATGCTGCAGCTGCTGGGGCAACATGAGTGCCAGTTCTTTGTGTGTCACTGGCACACCCTCCCTCTAGGTTGATTTTACTCCCTTCCTCAACCTTTAGAGTTTGAATCACAGCACTGGAGCTGCTGCGCATCCTCAAGCAGCATGTCACTGTCATTGTAGTCAAACAATTCAGCTGACTCCTCCGTGTATGATGGTGAGGCTACGGCGGGAGTAGCTGTGGACATGGAGGCTGAATTAGATGTTTTGGCAGCTGAGGTGGACTGTAAACCACTACAAGCCTGGCTGGCAGAGGACTCAGAGGATGAGGATGGCCTGGTTAGCCAATCCACCAAATCCTCTGTATGTTGCTGCTGCTTAAGATGGCCAGCACCAGTTAGAAAGGACAAGCATGCCCCTGCAGAGGATGCACTACGTCCACGACGACCAGGGGCACAGCCTTCCGGTACAGAGGCTGTTTGCCCTCTTATCTGTGTCTGGGAGCGTCTGGCTGTCCTTTTTGGTCTTTCTGACATGGTGAGTGATATATAGATTAAATATATCGTGGCGTGGCCGGACGTTGCAGCGCGCGGTCGCATGTAAGGAGAGCTCCTGTGACGGCGCTGAATTTTCATTTCTTGCGGCTAAATAACAGCAACCCCGGGGCTGAAATTTCACCCACAGCTGGGTGACACTTCCTGGCTCCCAGATGGTGCCCCCTAAGGCGCAACGAGCATTGGAACCGGCAAAATCGGCGAAAAAAGACCGGGTTCGTGAGGCCCAAGATGGCGGATCTCCCTCCTCTGTTTCCTCTTTTACAACGGAAGCGGCTGTCGCAGGCCCACCCTGCATGTCTGACACCTTACCACCTTCAGAAAGCAGACTACATGCCATGCTGCAAGAACTTCGATCTACTATACAAACGGATCTTAAAGAGGCGCTGCAAGAGCTGAGGCGCGATGTACAAGACCTGGGTGAGAGGACAGACTCTTTGGAGTCTAAGACAGACGACTTATGTTTGGCTCATAACGACTTAGTGGATCGCAATATAGCTTTGCAGACAGCACATGACACCATGGCAACAAAATTAGCCGATTTGGAAGACCGTTCACGGCGTAATAATGTACGGATCCGGGGCATTCCGGAGGCAGTAACCCCTGCTGATATTCAGCCTTATATTATGGAACTTTTCCAGATCCTGGTACCAACGTACTCGTCACAGGATTTCCTGATGGATCGGGCACACAGACTGCCACGTGCCAAGAACCTGCCGCCCTCAGCTTCTAGAGAGGTTTTAGTCCGGGTGCACTTTTTCCATGTTAAAGAAGCGTTAATGAGAGCGTCACGGAAATCTATGCCTCTACCCTCTCCGTATGCCAAAGTTTCTTTCTACGCAGACCTGTCACCAGCTACCATGTCTAAGAGAAGGGAATTTTCGTCCTTCACGAAAATTTTACGTGACCATAACATGGCGTATCGATGGGGATTTCCCACAAAGATCTTGTTATGGCGGGAGGGAGTCTTGCACATTATCCCTGACCCCCTCACTGGCATGCACTTGCTGATGGAATGGAAAGTCATGTCTGAATTTACTCCCCCTCGGGAGGAATCATCTTCGCCGCTGAAAGTTTCTCCGGAGTGGCACCGGGTCCGGCCAAAATGAGGTGCTTTGGCCCTGCATTATCCAGCTTCTGGTCATGCTTCTATTATCTCGCCATGTTGTTTTCCGTCTCCTTGGGCGTCAGAACTCCGGATGCCGGACTGACCCCTTTAGATTCACCTCAATTGTGCGCTCCTGGGGGCCTGTTCTGTTCTTTTATTCGGCAAGCCCCGAGGCCTTCCAATGGCCTGTAAATTGGCGCGGTCACCTTCTCAGGTAGAGTTGGGACTGTTGTTTCCCCTACTGGAGTTTTTTCTTGACCTTGTTTTTTTCCCTACTTCTACCAATCTGCTGTGTTGATTGACTCCACTCAGCTGCGCTCATGGAGTGCAGTTTTTTTTTTCCTGATGTTTGGTCGGGTTTTTTCTTTTCTTTTTTCTTTCCTTTTTATTTTTTATTTTTGTTTCTTTCTGGTCCGACCTATGTATGTAATGTATGTAGTGTTTGTTAGTTTGGTATGCACTATAATATACGGTTCCGGGCACTATTGTATGCAGGAGAGTCCCTCCACTCTCCCGAGGAGATTGTCTGTACTGACCGTTGTGAGATCTAGAGGGCTGGGCGTAACCAAAAATGAGTAAACCTCACTTCCAGATTTATTCCTTAAATGTTCGGGGCTTGAACACTCCGTACAAACGCCATGCTTTTTTTCGTGACCTGCATAAGTCTCAACCGGCTATTGTATGTTTGCAAGAGACTCATTTTTGTAAGAGACGTCCGCCGTTCTTGAAATCGCGCATGTACACTGAGGCCTACCACTCCACTGCTCTGACGAAGTCCAAAGGTGTCTCGATCCTGTTCCATAGAGACTGGACCTTTGTGTGTTCGGCTCAGTATGTTGATCCGTTGGGCCGCCTTGTGATTCTTGTGGGCACGCTGAACAAATTACCAATCACTATTGCTAACCTATATCTCCCTAATGATAATCCGGTTTCTTATCTGCGGAAAGCTTTTGGTAGAGTGAAAAAATGTCTAGTGGTACGATGTTCCTATGTGGGGACTTTAATTGCACTCCTGACCCCGATGTTGACACTCAGACGAGCCAATCCCGCTCCCATACCCGCTCCCCCCGTCCTCTAGTAAACAACTACGGGAATTCATGCATTCGTTTGACCTATATGATACTTGGAGGATATGTCACCCCAATACACGTGATTACACCTATTTTTCTCATGTCCATTCCTCATATAGTAGAATTGACTTGTGTTTGATACATAGCTCAGCTTTGTCTCGTCTCCTGGAGGCGACCATTGGCATCATTACGTGGTCTGACCATGCTCCGCTTACGCTTACTTTTGAGGCTGCTTTTCCATCGAGGGGTATGGGGAACTGGAGACTCGATGACTCACTCATTGTAGATAGGGATGACGTGACAACAACGCTACAACTCCTTCAGGAGTACTTCACGATGAACGTGACTGGGGACGTTGCAACAGCGTTGATATGGTTGGCCCACAAAGCTGTTATGCGAGGACATTTTATACAGAAATGAGCGCAAACGACGTTTTAATGCTCAGATGACTGCCCTTACACAACGAATCACGGTATTAGAAACCCAGAATAAATCCTCGCCTACCCCTGATATTACCGCTCAGTTGATTTCGCAGCGCCGAGAGTTGGAACACCTTATGCTCCAAATCACTGCGCGCTCAATTAGACGGCTTAACTATGCTCATTATACCCAAGGGAATAAACCGGGGAAATTGCTGGCGTCTAAATTGAAAGGGAAAAGAATGCAAACCAACATACCGTACCTATTGGATGCTAATAACGTAAAAATTTATAACCCAGCCCTTATTACTGATGAATTTGCAAGTTATTATGCCTCCCTGTACAACCTAGGATCAGACCACACCGTGCCGTCCCCTACCCAGGACGCTATAGATCTCTTTCTTGAGGCGGCGAGCCTCCCCTCCTTCTCTCCCTCTCAGGCTACAGGTTTGCTTGCTGCGTTTACAGAGGAGGAGGTACTTAAGGCTATTAATGCACTTCCAAAAAATAAAGCCCCAGGCCCTGGCGGTTTTACGAATCTGTATTATCAGGTATTTGCTCCTTCACTGGTTCCGACTTTTACCCTGTTTTTTAATGACATTAAGCACACTGGCATCATTCCTCCGGAGATGTTGCAGGCAACAGTAGTGACCCTGCCTAAACCTGGTAAACCCCCGACACACTGTGCCAACTTCCGCCCTATTTCCCTGTTGAATGTAGATGCCAAACTGTATGCTAAATTACTAGCTACTAGGTTGGCTCCCCTACTCCCGTCCTTGATCGCGACTGAACAAACCGGCTTTGTCCCGGGCCGTCAAACATGTGACAACACCCGACGTTTTTATGATATAATCAACTTGGCCCATAGGACTAATACCTCCGGACTCCTGCTAGCATTGGACGCCGAAAAGGCGTTTGATCGCCTGCACTGGGGGTATATGCGGATGTTGTTACTAAGGTTTGGTCTTCCAGCACAATTTGTACATAGTATTATGGCCCTTTACTCTGCTCCGTCGGCGAAAGTTTTGGCATCGGGGTTTCTATCCTCCTCTTTCCACATAACCAATGGCACCCGACAGGGTTGTCCATTATCCCCATTAATATTTATTCTGGCCCTAGAACCCTTAGCGCTGCAGATTAAGATTTCCCCGGCAATCAAAGGTATGCCGACCCCGAATGGGGAGCACAAGCTGGCACTTTTCGCGGACAACATACTGCTTTTTTTGACCACACCGGAGATTTCGCTTCCTTCCCTGTTTCACCTCCTTGATAGCTTTGGCGCGTTATCTTACTATAAAAATAATGTGAGTAAAACACGAGCTCTCCCTATAAATATTGCTGCTTCATCCCTCGGCTCTCTGCGTAGTAAGTACCCTTTTGATTGGCGCTCTACCTCTTTAAAATACTTGGGAATCTCCCTTTCTAAATCGCGAGGCACCATCCTTAAGGAAAACTTCACGCCACTATTGAACTCCATCGAGACAAAGCTCTCCACATGGAGCACAAATGAATCCTCCTGGTTGGGACGTATGGCGGCCATAAAGATGTGTATCCTACCCCAAATTTTATACTATTTCAGAAATATCCCTGTTTTCATACCGGCGCACTTATTGCTAAGGCTGCAAAAACTGCTCCATGTGCATATTTGGAAAGGGAAGCCTCCTCGAGTATCGGCCTTTACAGTCACTGCGCCGTGACGTAACGGAGGGTTGGGTTTTTTGGATCTACAATCGTACTATAAAGCAGCCTTACTAGCCCAACTGTTGTCGTCAATGCATCTAAAAGAATCACCTCTATGGTTACAGTTGGAGAATGCCATGATTTTTCCATATAAACTTCATGACCTGATGTGGCTTCCATTCCTTCCTAGGAATAGCACCATGGGTCTGCTACCTGCCTCAATGCTCTCCCTCATGTCCTGGCGCCAGTGGGGTCGTCCGTTGGTACGGCCTTATGACTTATTATGTCTCGCCCCTCTCAGAGTTTTGTGTCGCTATGTCCCAGACTTAAATTTAGATTCTTGGTTCTTGCGCGGCTTGACGCATGTGTGGCAGCTCCTTACACCCCACTCCCTGAAACCCTTCCCCGACTTGGTACAGGAGTTTGCCATTCCATTGAGTGACTGTTTCACTTACCTACGTGTGAAGCATGCTTTACACCAGAAGGGCCTGACCTCTTTCACAACTATGAACCTTTCAGCTTTTCACAAATTGTGTATGGGGAAGAAATGTCAAATGAAACCATTATCTCTCTGTTACAACAGCCTCCTAACCCCGACCCCACCTAAAAAATTACCCTATATGGTTAAATGGGAAAAAGACTTAGCTTTCACGCTCTCCGTAGATGACTGGTCATATGCCATGGACACAATATATAAATATTCTAGAAGCACCAATCTACGCGAGGCCCATATCAAACTACTGTGTAGATGGTACTTAACACCAACCCGATTGGCCCATATCTCGGGGAATACTGGCTTCTGCTGGAGATGCCTTACCGGCCTCGGTTCTCTACTGCATACATTTTGGTTATGTCCCGCACTAGGGGGATATTGGGAAAAAATAAGCAGACTGATTCCCACTGTACTTCACTCATAATCCCACTATGCCCGAAATTGTACCTCCTACATATTATACCCATTACTATTCAGATCCGTCACAGGAGGTTTATCTCTATGGTACTGGGGACAGCAAAAACAGTTATAGCGAGACATTGGCGTTCCTCACTAGGTCCCTCTATGAAAGAAGTTATGATTGCCCTCGAAAGTGTTTTTCAATATGAAGAAATGTTCCACACCGCAAATAACTCAATGTGCCAGTTTTATGATACATGGGAGGGATGGAGGGTGTTTGTCGAGTCTGGAACCTTGATATAAGATATTTACCATGTACGACTGTAGTGCTGCCGTGTTTTGTGTTTTATGTTAGTTTAGGATTTTATCTGTTATTGGAAAATGGAGTCCGCACGAATGACCTCTTATCGGATAATATTGATACTTCATTTGACTTGTCTATTGTCAATGTTGCGAATTTATGTCCTTTATCTTTGAAGTTTCCTTCTTTTTTCAATGTTGTACCATTCTATGTGTGAACTCCAATAAAAACTTTTATATTGAAAAAAAAAAAAAATATATATATCCAGAACTCTGATTCAACTCTGGTTTAAAGATTGGAGATATGCAGAACTCTGATTCAACTGTTTTATCTAGATTAAAGATATTCAGAACTATGCTATAACTCAGTGATACACCCTGTCCCTGATAGCTGGCAGTGCCAACACACAGATTTAAATTCCCAGAACTCTGGTATAAGTCAGTGATACACCCTGATAGCCTTAGCAGTGCCAACACACAGATTCCAATTTCCAGAAATCTGCTATATCTCAGTGATACAGCCTGATATGCAACAATCTCCTCTCCTCTCTGATTCACTCCTACAACAAACACTCGCTGGGGCTGCAGGGAAGCCTTATATAGTGTGCTGCGGCACTTAGCTCTGTGAGCCCATGATTGGGCAAAATTTGACCAATCAGGACTCTGAGCCCTGATTGGCATAGTCTTGCACCTGTCTTGCACCTGATCTGTGGTCAGGTGCAAGGCTGTAGAGAGGTGCGTTTCGGGTTTCGGAATATTCGCGAAATTTCCCGATTCGTGCATTCGGATTCGGCTGATTTTCAGATCCGAAAACGGCAGATCCGAACAAATTTTCGAGCCGAAACGAAAACTTTTTGGAATTTTCGAATGGAGTAGAAATGTGTAAAATCTAAATTCATTTTCGTTCCATTCGTGATTTCGGCTCCATTCCTGATTTCGGTTCCATTTCAGTAATTTCAGACATCGTATTTATATCACTGATTCTGTAATTAAATTTTGTGTCATCCCCATCTCAATGTATCCTTCCTGGAAAACATACGAAATCTCAATGGCAGAATTACCGTATCGTATCCGAAAAACCATTAGTTTACATCAAAATGAATAGACACTTTGAAACGAGGAGAACAGACGTTCTGAAAAACACTAAAATTTCCGAAATCATGAAAAAAATTGTCGAAACGAACCGGAAATCGGACGAAACGAGTCGAAATGAAAATTTACAAAATCTGAATGAACCAAACCGAAAAAAAATTGGTGTACAAGGCTGTAGCCAATTACAAACTTCAGGCCAGTGGAAAAGTGCATTGTGGTCCATTGTGGGCGAACACGCGGAAATGTTTGCTGTTCAACGATCGGTCGAGCGGTCGAACTCCTGTTCGATTTGAACAGTCAGCCCATCCCTAGTGAACAGCTCTCTTGAGGGCATTCCAGAGCATCTCTGAGATTACAGTCTGGGAATAAGTAAATTTTGTGCAATTTGTTGCAGGGAGCAAAGGGTCGTGCTTCACTTCACGGTGTCATATTGACTCACTGAGCCAATACCTGCAGCAACAAACATTGCCACTGCCAAATATTTTGTCTTGAGCTACTGATACAGTAATTCAGTTGGAATAGTCGTTACGAATAAATGGCCCGCACACAGTTTATCCTGTTTTGAACCACTACAAATGACTGGATTGGAATATGGCCCAGGTTTCCACCCTGGATTGACAAACTGATATTACATAGTTTAATAATTGTATTCTTAGAAATACAATTATTTTCAGAAGGTATTCATTGTTTTCTAAAAGCTAACTACAAATTCAAAGTAAAAATCTCTTGCAAGAGAATTACACGTCTAAATGTTTTTACTGTACAGAACCTTTTCTCTGATACAGCTGAAATATTGTCACATCTGCAAAAGTTAGTTACAATTATTTATAAAGCGCCAACAAATTCCTTAGCGCTGTACAATGGGAGAAACAGAATAACAACTAGACATACACATTACACACAGAACAGGAGGAGGGACAAATAAAACCACATAAATAATGTATAACGAATAGTCAGAGTACCTGATTCATATCCTCATGGTAGAAGGAACAATGCCACACCTGTGGGGTGTATTAATTTGAGTTCAGGTAGGGAGATAGGGAGAGAGAGAGGGGAAGGAGAGAAGAGAAGAAAGAGGAAAAAAAGAAAGGGGTTATCAAAAGGTTAAAGGTAGGGGCGTGGCTAACCGCCGATCAAGATGGTGGCTTAATTGAGGAGACCTAGCCAAAAGCGACAAAAAGCGTCTTTTCACGGACAGAACCCGCACCAAAACGAATTACCCGAGTGTGCAAGATGTCCCAGAGTAAAAGCAAACAATCGGCGATCAAATCTGAATTTTTTACACCGCGCACTGCCTCGAAGAAATCGGTGGCCGGAATCCAAGATGGCGCCGGTCACTCGATTCCGGACCCACACACGGTGCTTCATGCGGAAGGCCCAGCTACAGGCTCCGAATTGAAAGCTCTCACCACCACCTTGGAAGGTATGCTTACCTCTATGTCTGCTGACCTGAAATCACAGCTTAAAGAAGTGGCCGAAGAGATTAGGGCAGATATTCAAAACATTGCGGACCGCACGTCTTATATAGAGGACAAAATAGGGGAATATGCTGATGCACAGAACATTATGGTTGACAGGGTGTAAGAACTAGAGGAATCACTGGAGGGCTGTTTGGCTATACTTGCAGACCTTGAAAACAGATCCCGCAGACACAATGTAAAAATCCCTGAAAGCGTTAAAACCCATCAGTTTACGACATACGCTACTGATTTCATTTTACACTTCGTGCCTGAACTGTCCCCAGACTCTTTATTGATGGATCGTATACATCGCCTTCCGTGAACTTCCACGATGCCCTCGGACACCGCGCTGGATGTTATCTTACGCCTTTACTACTTTCTACCCAGGGAACTAATTTTCCATGCACTGCGGAAACCTCAGGCATTGTCTCCTGATTATGACCACCTACAGGTATTTCCTGACCTGGCAAAACGCACACTTGATTTCCGACGCTCGCTACAGAGGGTTACCACTACGCTGCGCCAACACAATATTTTATACCGCTGGGGCTTTCCACAATGTTTATTGATAACACATGATGGCTCTCAACGCGTGGTGACGACCTTGGAGCAGGGCCTACAGTTCCTAGCGGAGAGAGACCTAACCCTGTCTTCACATAATCGACAGACCACGACGCTCCCTAGAAAGCTGTAGAAGGAATGGAAGAAAGTCCGTATAGGGAAACCGGACTGAACGCCATTTGCTCCCTCCAGTTCTGGTGATACCTGCAAAGATCCTTGGAGGCCTACCCTTGCGACTTCTCCACTTCGTTGCTAGGGTGTATCCTGCCTAACAGGTACTCCGCCGAAATGGCTCCCTCAAGACTGCTTGGCTATATTCGCCTTCGATTTCACCGAATACAGACTTTTACGCTTTACGACGACGCCAAGGTCTGATGGCTCCGTTCTGTTGTGCGAGATCCTCTCCCACGTTCCCCCAATTTCTCCCTCTCCTGTCAAGAGCAGTGGTTCAACAAAAGGTTTCTTGCCACGATGGAGATCTTTGAACTATTTTTTGCACATAGTTTTTCTTTTTTGCTTTGTCTTTTTCCCTTTTTTCCCCCTTTCTTCCTTTTTTCAGGTACCGCTGGACACATTTATGCATTATGCCAGGTTACGACTCTTTTTGTGTTATATCTATGACACAAGCTCTGGGAAACGAGGCCCATACTGGACCCAGCTGCTTTTCTATTTTTCAGCATATCTGAGGTCTCAATCTGATGTATGCTTGGGTAACTATTTTATGATGTCAAATTGATGATGTCAGATTATTGCTATCATTCAGTTAAGCATTTTACATACCTGTCCCCATGATAAAAATCGTATCGTATAATGTTCAGGGTCTTAATATCCCCTATAGAAGGAGAACTCTCTATAAAGAACTTGCCCATACTAGGGCTGACGTCTTATGTCTTCAGGAAACCCATTTTAAAAGACTCTCACATCCCTCGCTGCTAAGGCCTAACTACACCACCCAATTCCACTCCACGGGTCCTTCTAAATCGAAAGGGGTTTCTATTCTTATCAGAAATGATGTAGTGTTTGAATTGCACCGAAAATTGTCTGATCCGGCTGGCAGATATCTTATTTTAGCATGTTCCCTAAACCACAGTGTTTATACTATCCTGAATGTGTATGCTCTCAATGACCACCAAGTGGCGTTTGTAACATCTATGCTCGTCAAAATGTCTTCTGTACTCACTGGTACCCTTATAGTGTGTGGAGACCTGAATTTTAGCCTAGACCCACTCAAAGACACCTCTGGTTTTGGTTCTCGTCTCTTGACTGGTAAACGCAAAACACAAGTAGATAAATTCCAAGATTTATTGACTATCACCTCCACGACGTGTGGCGCTTATTCCACCTCAATGAAGTAGATTACACGTTTTACTCTAAAGTGCATAAGACCCACACTAGAATTGACTACATAATGATACAGGGAAACACCCTTCCGTGGGTTGAGAGCTGCTCGATTGGCACAATCTCATGCTCCGATCATGCTCCGGTGACCTTTTTTCTTAAAGATGACTACAAATCGTTTGGTCACTACATTCAGCCAGGTAGAGGGGGGTGGCATGTGGGCTGCGCGGGGTCTCAGGCAGTTTTTTTTTTGTGTGTGTATATTTCTAGCAAATTTATAGGGGAAGGTAAGGAGGGCAGGTATGATATATATATAGATAAGATATATATCTATATTCTTATAAATATATATATCCAGACTTGTATTACACACACATTTTGGCAACTAATTGCCCCCCCATTTGGCTGATCCCTCCAGAAGAAATGTTGAACCCGATAGAGCAGAGAATAATATATATATTCTCTGCTCTGTCGGGTTCAACATTTCTTCTGGAGGGATCAGCCAAATGGGAGGGGGGGCGCATTTAGTTGAGATTGTCCACATGCCACCCCCTCATGTGCGTATGTGTATATAGGGTCTGAGGTCTGTGGATAGGTGTATATATATATCTGCGTGTTGATATATACGTATATATAGGTCTGCGTGTAGATATATACGTATATGTCTGTGTGTGGTATCAATGCATCCCTACTCTATACACAGCGATCCGTGTCCCTATAATATATATGATCAGGGGTTACCTTTTTTTATATTTTTATACTATTCCTATGAAATTAACAGTAATTTTTGATGTATTTTATTCAGTAGAATTTTTTTTTTGCCTGTATAACATGTGCTTTGTGAAAATAAAATGGTTTTGTGTGTACATTTTAATTTTGTTAGTGGATTCTTGTCCAGTTTGGTGAGAAGCAAACGTAATGCAGTGTAGACACGCTGCGAGGCAGAGCGGAATGAAGTCAAGCCTGCAAAATGTTTATTTCTCTTTGCTTCGCTACGCTGTGTGTCGCTATACACTCAGTGTGTCTTAGCCTTTATTCCTGCATCGCTAGTTTACCGAATCAGTTTGTATATTTGTTACTGACCCTGCTTGTTTTGAGGACCCGATCTGTTGCCGACTTTGCCTGCAATTTGACTATTTTCTCTGTGTATTCCCTGCCTGTTCTGTTTGCTTCTTGTTGCTACTGGTGTGCGCCGACTCTCACCATATACAGTAGCGAAGTACAAGTGCCAAAACATTGCTGACCCAGTTTTGTTATAGCTGCTGATGTAACTGAATAGATCGGGGATCTCTTCTGCATTACCAAAACCTCCACCACTGCACTCTTCCACAATACCTCAAAGGGGTTACAGTGTGAAGGCACTTGCTGCCACCAAAGGCAAAATATTTGGGAGCACTGACGCCTATACTAGATTCATATCATTTTAATATTTGACCGCAGGGTCCACCACTGCACTCTTCCACAATACCACAGAGGGGTTATGGTGTGAAGGCACTTGCTGCCACCAGACGCACAATATTTGGGTGCACTGCCACTGACGCCTATACCAGATTCATATCATTTTAATATTTGACCGCAGGGTCCAACCCTGCACTCTTCCACAATACCAGAGGGGTTACGGTGTGACGGCACTGTTGCCAACACTAAAGGCCCAATTTTAAAGCACCTATTCTTACTTTCATCCAAATCTTGCATAAGTTTCACCATAATTTAGCCCAAAAAAATCACTAAACTTGTTCTGCTTGTCCTAAAATGTCTCCTCTTTTCATACAGGCTGCCGCCCCAAGCAGTTGTTTATGAATAGATTAAAGGAAACCCATTTACCGTCATTTGAAATGTCATTTTTTTGTTTTTAAATGTTTCTATACATCCTACAAATCCGCCACTTCACGGGCAGGTTATGGGGACCTCCTACGCACGATATTTTAAGGAATTTTTCATTTTTATTCTTAACCTTTATGTCATGAAAAACTCACTGTTCCTTTAAACTTTTTTTAAAACTTTTTTCCTTGTTTCCTGTCCCCCAGGACGCTACCCGGACCCCCATACAACTTTTATGGCCAATATCTTGCATATAGGCCCTCTTGGAGGGCACACTAAAATTTGAACGTTCGAGTCCCATTGACTTGCATTGAGTTCGAATTGTGTTCGCGTTCGTATTCAAACTTTTTAAATTGTTCGAGTTCGAATGCGAACCGAACATGGGGGTGTTCGGCCCATCCATATCGGTTAATCGCCATGGCGTCTCAGTGACTCGGTAATGTCCGACGACTTAGCCAAGCACGATTTGGCCTCACAGCTCACCTTGTACTTTGACCTGAACACAAGCGATGATTTGTCGGCAGAGACCATATGGCAGGCCCATAAGGCAGTCATGAGAGGTCATTGCATAAAATGGGCATCTCATTTTAAGAAAACTAAGGTGGCTGCTCCCCTTCTTCACTTACAAAAACTTAACTCTCTTGAGACGCCCGTCTTGAGACGCATGACGAATTACACGCACTTGACAGACAGTCTCACTTCTCTCACCTGCAGCGCCTTAGAACTCGTTTTTACGCATATGGAAATAAACCCAGCAGACTGCTAGAGTAACGACTACGGACGTTACAGCCCATACACAGCATAGTAAAACTCCATACCAATAATCGCTCGGTAGTACACAAACCCACTGACATAGCGGAAGAGTTTGCTGCTTATTTCTAGGGATGAGTCGAACATCCCGTGTTCGGTTTGCATTCGAACTCTAACAATTTCAAAAGTCTGAGTTCGAACACGAACCAAACTCAATGCAAGTCAATGGGACTCGAAAGTTCGATTTTTAGAGTGCCCTCCAAGAGGGCATATATGCAAGATATTTGCCATTAAAGGTGTATGGGGGTCCGGGTAGTTCCTTGGACAGGAAACAAGCGCAAAAAGTTTTAAAAAAAACTTTTTTAAAGGAACAGTGAGTTTTCCATGTAATAAAGGTAAAAAATAAAAATTCCTTCAAATATCGTGCCTAGGAGGTCCCCATAACCTGCCCGTGAAGTGGCGGATTTGTAGGATGTATAGAAACATTTACAAACAAAAAAATGAGGGTAAATGGTTTTCCTTTAATTTATTCATAAACAACTGCTTGGGGCGGTAGTCTGTATGAAAAGAGGAGACATTTTAGGACACACAGAACAAGTTTAGTGATTTTTTTGGCTAAAATGTGGTGAAACTTATGGAGGCTTTGGATGAAAGTAACAATAGGTGCTTTAAAATTGGGCCTTTAGTGTCGGCAACAGTGCCATCACACCATAACCCCTCTGGTATTGTGGAAGAAAAATAGAAACAGAGAAAAATGTCGGCAGATAAGAACCTTTCGGCCCATCTAGTCTGCCCAATTACATGGATGCTTAACCTGGATTTATCTTTTGTTTAGGATAGCCTTATGCCTATCCCATGGTTGCTTAAATTCAATTACTGTTTTGGCCTTTACCACTTCAACTGGAAGGCTGTTCCATGTATCCACCACCCTCTCCGTAAAATAATGCTTCCTGATGTTACTTTTAAACCTTTGCCCCTCTAATCTAAGACTATGTCCTCTTGTTTTGCTACTTTGTTTCCGTTTAAATATACTCCCTTCCTCTACCTTGTGGATTCCCTTTACGTATTTAAATGTTTCTATCATATCTCCTCTGTCTCATCTTTTTTCCAAGCTGTATATGTTAAGATCATTAAGCCTTTCCTGGTAACTTTTCTCCTTCAAGCCGTACACCATTTTAGTAGCCCTTCTCTGAACTCTCTCTAAGATGTCTATATCCTTCTGGAGATACGGTCTCCAGTACTGCACACAGTACTCCAAGTGAGGTCTCAACAGTGCTCTGTACAGTGGCATGAGCACTTCCCTTTTCCTACTGCTAATACCTCTCCCTACACAACCAAGCATTCTGCTAGCATTTCCTGCTGCTCTATTACATTGACTACTTACCCTTAGATCCTCTGAAATAATAACCCCTAAATCCCTTTCCCCAGATGTTGAGGTTAGGACTGTATCAAATATTCTATATTCAGCCCTTGGGTTTCTACGTCCCAGGTGCATTATCTTGCACTTATCCACATTAAAACTCAATTGCCACAGCTCCGACCATTTTTTTAGTTTACCTAAATCATTTGTCATTTGGCTGATCCCTCCAGGAACGTCAACCCTGTTGCAAATCTTTGTGTCATCAGCAAAAATACATACTTTTCTATTAATACCTTCTGCAATATCACTAATACAAATATTAAATAGAATGGGTCCAAGTACTGACCCCTGAGGTACCCCACTGGTAACAAGACCTTGCGCCGAATAAACTCCATTTACCACAACCCTCTGTTGCCTGTCACTCAGCCACTGCCTAATCCATTCAACAATATTGGAATCCAAGCTCAAGATTTCAATTTATTGATAAGCCTTCTATGCGGAAACAGTATCAAAAGCCTTACTGAAATCTAAATAAGCAATGTCTACTGCACCACCTGTGTCTATTATTTGTTACCCAATCAAAAAAAATCAATAAGATTAGTTTGGCATGATCTCCCTGAGGTAAACCCATGTTGTTTCTGATCCTGTAATCTATGTGTTTTTAGATGTTCAACAATCCTTTCCTTTAACATGGTTTCCATTAATTTCCCCACTACTGATGTAAGACTAACTGGCCTATAGTTCCCCGATTCCTCCCTACTACCCTTCTTGTAAATGGGCACAACTTTGCTAATTTCCAGTCTTCTGGGATGACTCCCATTAACGGTTTTGCTATTACATCACTGAGCTCTTTTAATAATTTAGGGTGGATCCCATCAGGCCCCATTGACTTATTTGTCTTTACTTTAGACAGCTGCTGTAGAACCTCCTTGTAACGTTGGGGGCTTCCAGCCCTACCTGTGTGCTTGAGGACAGCAAGTCTGATGCTACTCGCTGACCACTGCCTGGTTTAAATGGAGACAGGCAGGGAGGTGATTGCATGAGGTGTGGCTTGAGTGGGGGGCGTGGTCTGGTGAAGGTCTTTAAAAACCCTCAGTATAGTTTCAGAAGTTGCCAGATCGTGGTTATCCATACCTGAGCTCCTTGTACCTGACTGCTATATTGATTTAACCTGTTATTGACCTCTGCTTGTGTTCTGACCATTCTGCCTTCTGTTGCCCTAGACTATTTACTTGTACTACGCTACCGCTCTGATACCGACCCGGCTATTCCATTTGACCATTCTGAACTCTGTATTCCTGATTCTGGCTCGGCTGACTCCTCTCCGTATTGTTAACCCTTTTCTGTCTAGCTAGTTTACCTGGCCAATTCTAAGGACCAGACAGATAGGGATCATTCACAGCTACACTGTTGGTAGCTTCTGGTTTTGTGGAGTGTTGGGGGTTAAGTACTGCGTGGTGGGATCCGGGAACCGTGACATTACGATCTGGCCAATATGGATCCCGCAGATTTAACACAGCACTTGGCTACCTTTGTATCCAGACAGGATGAGCAGGATCATAGGATGGATCAGTTTGCCATTGCCTTACAAACTATCCTGAATCGTACTGCACACCTGGAACCAGTTGGGGTTGCACCCCCGCCTGCTATACCTGAGCCCCCTGTCGTTCAGACATCCCAGGTACACATGACCGCTCCTATGAGGTTTGACGGTACTCCCTCTGAGTGCCGGGGATTTTTGGTCCATGTGGATATTCATTTTAAATTAAATCCACAAATGTTTTTCTCTGACATTGCCAAAGTGGGGTTTATTATTAACCATTTGTCTGGCAGAGCATTGACATGGGCGACTCCTTTATGGGAGGCAGAAAGACCTATTGTACGGGATTATAAAGAATTCATAGCCGAGTTACAACGTACATTTAATCCTACCAGAAAGGCCACGATAGCCGGCAAATCCTTGTTCCGCATACGTCAAGGGAACAGAACTGTGTCTGATTATGCCATAGAATTTAAAACCTTAATTTCTGATGTGAACTGGACAAATGAGACACTGGTTCTGGCTTTTATGGAGGGGTTATCAGAGTCGTTGATGCATGAATTAGCTCCACGTAAACTACCTGAGGTATTGTGTGAACTCATTGATTACTGTATAGATCTGGATAATCAGATAAGGGATAGAAGGACTCCAAGAGAGAGATCCAAGAGACCGTTACCTAGGTTGGCCCCTGTCTTTCAAGCACCACCCAGAGAGTTATCTCCCCCCTCAGAGCCTATGCAACTAGGCCGTACTAGGCTTACAGAGGAGGAGAGAACAAGGCGTTTTCGTGAGGGATTGTGCCTGTATTGTGGTTTGGAGGGACATGTACGATTTCAATGTCCTACTCGCCCTAAGATGCATGATAAGCCGGAAAACTACCGCACCTAAGGCAGCTGAGGAGACAGGCCTTGGGTGTGACATGCATGTCTCCTATCAAAGACACTAAACTTATGTTACCAGTATCCTTGGCTTGGGAGACCAAGACCACACATAATACCGCTTTTGTGGATTCTGGGGCTGCTGGTAACTTTATTGATGTTAACTACGCTTCTTCCATTTCTCTACCTCTGGTTGTAAGAGAGACACCCTTAGCCGTTGAAGCCATAGATGGCAGGCCGTTATCCTGCCCTAGGATTACTCATGATACGGTTACAGTAGTTCTTACTACTGGTCTCTTGCATAAAGAAAAGATCATATTCCAAGTTATCCACTCACCTTCCAATCCTGTTGTACTTGGTTTCCCCTGGTTGGTGGAACACAATCCCGTTATTGATTGGGTTAAAGGAGAGATACTGTCTTGGAGTTCTGCATGTTTTGGGACTTGTTTAATACCCATTCAGCATGTCGGTGCCCTGAACACACCCACAGCTCCTCCATTGTCTACTGAAGTTCCTGAACAATATGCAGACCTCAGGGCTGTATTTGATAAAAGAGAGGCAGAGAAACTACCTCCACATAGACCATATGATTGTGCTATTGATATTCATCCGGGTACCATGCCTCCTCGAGGCAAAGTATATCCTCTTTCCATAAAGGAGAACCAAATTATGGAGGAGTACATCAAGGAGAACTTGGAGAGAGGTTTTATCCGACGTTCCTCTTCTCCAGCAGGGGCTGGATTCTTTTTTGTGTCGAAAAAAGAGGGAGATTTACGCCCGTGTATTGATTATAGGGGCTTAACAAGATCACCATTAAGAACGTGTACCCTATCCCTCTCATATCGGAACTGTTCGACAGGTTAAGGGGTTCAGCAGTATACACTAAACTTGATTTAAGAGGAGCTTACAATTTGATACGCATAAAAGAGGGGCATGAGTGGAGAACAGCATTTAACACCAGGAGTGGGCATTATGAATACTTGGTCATGCCTTTTGGTCTTTGTAATGCTCCAGCGGTATTCCAGGATTTTATTAATGATGTGCTCAGAGATTTCTTGCAAACCTTTGTTATAGTATACCTAGACGATATATTGATTTACTCTCCCGATCTGAAAACCCACCATGCACATGTCAGACAGGTATTAGCTAAATTACTGGACAATGGTCTTTATTGCAAACTAGAGAAGTGTTTATTCGACATTACTACTGTGAAATTCCTTGGGTACATTATCACTCCAGAGGGTTTTGAGATGGATCCTTCTAAACTCACGGCCATCTCAGAATGGCCTCTTCCTCAAGGTCTCAAAGCCATACAGAGGTTTCTGGGGTTTTCTAACTATTATAGGAGATTTATCAAGAATTATTCCGCTATAGCCTCTCCTATCATTAATATGACACGTAAAGGTCTGAAGTACCAGATCTGGTCTTCTCAATCTAAACAAGCATTCGAAGCCCTCAAACAGGCTTTTACTTCCGCTCCCGTGTTACGGCATCCTGATCCCAGGATTCCGTTTATTCTTGAGGTTGATGCTTCTGAGATAGGCATTGGGGCTGTCCTGTCTCAAAGAGAATCTCCAGGGAAACCACTACATCCTTGTGGGTTCTTTTCAAGAAAATTATCACCAGCAGAACGCAATTATGATATTGGCAACAGAGAATTGCTTGCTATTGTGTCTGCCCTGTCAGAGTGGAGACATTTGTTGGAAGGTACTCTTGATCCTTTATTGATAATCACTGATCATAAGAACCTTACGTACATCGGGGATGCTAAACGTTTGAACTCGAGACAGGCCAGGTGGTCATTGCTACTGTCTCGGTTTAATTTTGTATTGACTTACAGACCAGGTGACCGCAATGTAAAGGCTGATGCCTTATCTCGTCAATATGACCCATATGAATCTAATACACAAGACCACAATCCTATAGTTCCTCCTGAACGTATTGTGGCTTCCACAGTCTTGTCTGTCTCCTCGCCTTTCCTGGAACGCCTCCAGGCAGCTCAAGTGGGGGCTCCACCTGACAAGCCTCCAGATATGTTGTTTGTACCTGAAAAGGAAAGACAAGAATTACTCATAATGTTTCATGATTCTAAACCAGCAGGTCATCCTGGTATTACTAAGACTCTTACCAGTATCTCCAGACAGTTCTGGTGGCCCACCATGCGACAGGACGTACGCCTGTTTGTTTTGGCTTGTCAAATCTGTGCCAGAAGCAAAACCAGTAAAACCTTGCCTGTCGGTCTATTGCAGCCTTTACCCACGCCTAAGAGGCCTTTGTCTCATCTATCTATGGATTTTATTGTGGACTTGCCGAAGTCCAAAGGTCATACTGTGGTTCTGACAGTTGTAGACCGCTTCTCCAAAATGGCTCATTTTGTCCCTTTACCTAAGCTTCCTACAGCCAAAGAACTGGCGGTTGTCTTTGCTAGAGAGATTGTACGAATACATGGGGTTCCGTCTGAAATAGTCTCTGACAGAGGAGCTCAGTTCGTCTCTCGTTTCTGGAGGGTTTCTGTGCGGAGATGGGGGTGCGATTGGCCTTCTCTTCAGCATACCATCCACAAACCAATGGGGCAGCAGAGAGGGCAAATCAGGGTCTCGAGCAGTACATACGTTGCTTTACCACACAACAAAAAGACAATTGGTCGGAGTTGTTGCCCTGGACTGAGTATGCACGTAATAACGCTGTTAATGAGACCACTGGCCACTCTCCTTTTTCTGCTATCTATGGTTTTTTCCCTCCGGCTCTACCGCTTCAGTTTAATGAACAGGCAATCCCGGCTCTCGATGACCATCTCACTCAACTACAAGAGATTTGGAGACAGATTCGCGTAAATATGGAGCGCAATGTTGCTGTCCAGAAACGCAAGGCTGACAGGCATAGGTTACAAGCTCCCTCCTATAACGTGGGGGATAGAGTTTGGTTGTCTACTAGGAACGTGAAGTTACGGGTGCCTTCTATGAAAATGGCACCTCGGTTTATTGGTCCATATAAGATCATTCGCCGCGTTAACCCTGTGGCTTATGCTCTTGCCCTTCCTAAACATCTTCGCTTGCACAACGTCTTTCACACCTCCCTACTGAAACCTTTGTTGTGTAACAGGTACACGCGGGTCGTTCCTCCTCCTCCACCTGTTCAGGTTGATGGTGAATCGGAGTATGAGGTTAGGAGGGTTTTGGATTCTAGGCTGTGCAGGGGTGTTCTGCAGTACTTGGTCGATTGGGTGGGCTATGGCCCGGAAGACCGGTCCTGGATTCCAGCTTCCGACATGTCTGCCTCTAGGTTGGTCAGGGCGTTCCATGCCTCGCACCCCGATCGCCCTGGTGGTCGTATTGCCGCTCGTCCTGTTGGTCGTCCGGTGGCCTCCCGTGGAGAGGGGGTACTGTAACGTTGGGGGCTTCCAGCCCTACCTGTGTGCTTGAGGACAGCAAGTCTGATGCTGCTCGCTGACCACTGCCTGGTTTAAATGGAGACAGGCAGGGAGGTGATTGCATGAGGTGTGGCTTGAGTGGGGGGCGTGGTCTGGTGAAGGTCTTTAAAAACCCTCAGTATAGTTTCAGAAGTTGCCAGATCGTGGTTATCCATACCTGAGCTCCTTGTACCTGACTGCTATATTGATTTAACCTGTTATTGACCTCTGCTTGTGTTCTGACCATTCTGCCTTCTGTTGCCCTAGACTATTTACTTGTACTACGCTACCGCTCTGATACCGACCCGGCTATTCCATTTGACCATTCTGAACTCTGTACTCCTGATTCTGGCTCGGCTGACTCCTCTCCGTATTGTTAACCCTTTTCTGTCTAGCTAGTTTACCTGGCCAATTCTAAGGACCAGACAGATAGGGATCATTCACAGCTACACTGTTGGTAGCTTCTGGGTTTTGTGGAGTGTTGGGGGTTAAGTACTGCGTGGTGGGATCCGGGAACCGTGACACTCCTCCTCTGTAAACACATATGTAAATGTCTCGTTAGTGTTTCCTCCTAACTGAGGTCCCTTTCCTTCCTTTTCTTCTGCAAAGACTGAACAAAAATATTCATTGAGGCAGTCAGCTAGACTTTTATCCTCTTCTACATTCCTTCCTTTGTTTTTAATCTAACTAATCCTTGTTTTACTTTTCTTTTCTCGTTTATGTATCTAAAAAATGTTTTGTCCCCCTTTTTTACTGACTGAGCTATTTTCTCTTCTGCGTGTGCTTTGGAAGCTCTTATAAATTGCTTTGCCTCTTTCTGCCTAATCTTATAGGTTTGCCTATCTTCTTCACTCGAGTTTTTTATAATTATTGAATGCTGTCTTTTTGTTCTTCACTATTTTGGCCACTTCTGCAGAGTACCACAGTGGTTTCTTCCCTTTTTTATTTTTGCTAACCAGCCGAATGCAATTGCCTGTGGTCTTCAATAATGCTTCCTTTAAATAATCCCATTTCTCCTGGACTCCCTTTAAACTCCTCCAGTCTGATAATGACTCCTTCACACAAAATCTCATTTTAGAAAAATCTGTTTTTTTTAAAGTCAAACTTTTGTTTTTGTGTGGTGCGGCTCCATCCCTGTTCTTATATTAAACCATACTGACTGGTGATCACTAGATCCTAGATTTTCACCTACAACAACGTCCGATACCAAACCTCCATTTGTGAATATTAAATCCAATATGGCCTCTTTACGGGTCGGGTCCTCAACTACTTGTGTTAGAGATAATCCCAGTAGGGAGTTTAGAATATTTGTACTCCTGGTGCACCCAGCTGTTTTGGTTTTCCAGTTCACATCAGGACGATTAAAGTCCCCCATGATAATAACTTCCCCCTTCATTGCCATTTTGGCTATTTCCTCAAACAGCAGATTATCTCACTTTTATTTGGTTCGTTTTTATGTTGTTTTTCACATACAGGGCCACTCCTCCTCCTTTCCTACCTTCTCTGTCTTTTCTATATAAAGAGTACCCCGGTATTGTTATGTCCCAGTTATTTTTCTCACTGAACCATGTCTCAGTAACCGCCACTAAATATACTTTTTCAGCTGCCATCATTGCCTCCAGTTCATTGATTTTTATTGACTAAACTGCGAGCATTTATAGACACGACTCTGAGCTTGTCATTATTTTCCCCGCATGTTGCTTGCACCCTCCGATTTTGTTTTGGGGGACATCAGGCAGATTGATTTTTACCCTTTTGGAAGAGTGCAGGGTTGGACCCTGCGGTCCAATATTTAAATGAAATGAATCTGGTAATATAGGCGTCAGTGTCAGTGCACCCAAATATTGTGCCTTTGGTGGCAGCAAGTGCCTTCACACCGTAAGTAACCCCTCTGTGGTATTGTGGAAGAGTGCAGGGGCGGAGGTTTTGGGAATACAGAAGAGATCCTCGATCTATTCAGTTACGTCAGCATCAGGGGATTGATAGCTGCTGATCCAGAACTGATTCATTTTTATAAATGTCAGCCAGTCTACATAGTCGGTGGACAGACGCACTCTTTTCTCTGTGACAAAACCTCCAGTGGCACTGAACGTCCTATCAGAAAGCACGCTGGAGGAAGGACAACCTAGTAGCTGCATAGCATATTGGCTAAGTTCTGGCCAGTGATCCACCCAGTGTTGGCTAGTGGATCATCTGCTGGAAAGGTATCCAGGTCTGCCCTTGCCCCTAGGTAGTCCTGCACCATATGGTGAAGACGCTGGCAATGGGTGCTTACATTTGATGTCCCTGGGCGTGGTGGACTAAAATTTAAAAAGGCATCAGTCAAGCGGCCCGGCCTTCACCACTCTTCCTCTGATTTCATCCGCAGCCTCAGAAGCACCTGTGTCATCACTTGGTAACCTACCAGTGCCTGGAGAGGTGTTACACAAGAGTCGCTTTAGAGCATCCTCAAGTTGTTTCATCCTGTGCTCCCTCTGTGCGGGCAGGATGAGCTCTGCAACTTTACCCTTGTATCGTGGATCAAGAAGGCTTGCCAACCAGTAATGAACCCTCTCCTTGATAGCACGAATCCTGGGGTCCTTTAGCAGGCTTTGCAGGATAAGGGAGCCAATGTAGCGTAGGTTGGAGGTGGCATTAGCTTCGGAGTCTTCCTGGTCAATGAGGATGACCCCATTGTGCAATTCCTTCTCCCAGCCATGTACTAGTCCTTGGGTTTCTGGGCACACAAAACCCTCCCTTGAGGAATCCCCACCTTCAATGCCCCCACTACTTAAATATTCCTCCTCCTCACCCTCCTCCTCATGTCTGATCTGAGTAGGACCCACATGAATGCTGTCTGCATAAAGACTGGGGCCTTGAGAGCTAGGGAAGGCCCCCTCTTCCTCCCGCTGCTCTGCCTCTAGTGCCACATCTATAATTCCCTGCAGAGTGCGCTTCAGCAGGAACACTAAAGGTATTGTGTCACTGATGCATGCACTGTCCCTGCTCACCATCCTCGTTGCCTCTTCAAATGGTGACAGTACAGTGCATGCATCCTTGATCATCAGCCATTGCGGGGGGGAAGTTGACCTGAACCTGTCATTGTGCCATACTCACTCAGGTTCTCATTGATGGCCCTCTGCTGCTTGTGCATACGCTGCAGCATTGCTAATGTCGAGTTCCACCTGGTGGGCATGTCACAGATCAGACGGTTTGTGGGAAGGTGGAATTCTCTTTGAAATTCTGCCAGGCGAACACTTGCTGGGAATGACCATATGAAGTGGCTGCAGACTTTTCTGGCCTGGCTGAGAAGCTATGCCAGCCCTGGGTACCTGGTTAGGAAATGCTGTACCACCAGATTTAGGACGTGTGCTAGGCATGGTACATGCGTCAACTTACCCTGGCGTAGGGCGGAGAGAAGGTTGCTGCCATTATCATAGATGACCATTCCCAGCTGAAGCTGGCGTGGTGTTAACCATCTCTTACCTACCCCTGCAGAGCTGACAGAATTTCTTGCCTGCTGTGGCTCCTGTCCCCTAAACAAACCAGCTCAAGCACAGTATGGCATCTTTTTGCTTGAGCCATTGCGTAGCCCCTGCCACGCATCGGTTTTAACTGCCACTTTGCCAGAGACAGAGAAGGAGGAGGAGGAAGAGGTGGTGGAGCAGACATACCTCATGCAAGCAGCTTTCTGGAGGCGTTGTGGATGAACAAGCTCCAGCACAGAGCCCCGTCTTGGATCCCTCCCAGATGCAATCAGAGTTACCCAGTGTGCCGTGAAGGAAATGTAACAGCCCTGTCCATGCTTGCTGGACCACGTGTCTAAAGTAATGGGCACCTTGCTGCTGACTGCCTTTCCCAATGACTCCATAACATTGTCTTCCATGTGCTGGTATAGTGCTGGAATGGCCTTCCATGAAGTCCACCAGCTGGAAAGGCAGCAGCTGTAATGCGAGTAATTTTGTTAAACTGGCATTTAGATGCTGTGCTTGCGGATGGTTGGAACTATATTTTTTCTTACGCTGCAGCAGTTGGGGCAATGTAATCTGACTGCGTAAATCTTCAGCTGATGGAATGCTGTCATATTCTGAGGAAGGACCACATTCTGAGGAAGGACCTGGAGGTTGTAGGCAATGACATGGCAGGACATATAGTGGGGGTAGAGACAGATGAGGAGGAGGACCTATGCAAAGTGTTGTGCCAACAGGATGCGTGGCAGGTGGTCACATGTCGCCTCAAGCACGTGGTATCCAAGCGTGGGATGTCTTTTCCACGCTTGATCCTTATCTGACATAGATTACAAATAGCAACGGTGCGGTCTGCTGCACATTTCTTTAAGATCTCCCAGACAGCAGAGATCCTGGACATGTGCTGCGAGACAACAGCGCTCTGCACCTTAGCAGCTCTGACATCTGATGCTTTGGACTGGCTACGGTTGGTCATAGAAGTCCTTGTGCCTCGTGTTTGTTGTGCCTCCTCCTCCTTCTCCTCCTCACTTGACTCCTCTGTTCGATCAGACACCCAGGTGGAGTCAGTGACCTCATCATCATCACCCCCTATCTCCTCATCACTGGAGCCAACTTGGCAGTATGCTGCAGCTGCTGGGGCAACATGTGTGCCAGCTATTTGTATGTCACTGGCACCCCCTTCCTCTAGGTTGATTATACTCCCTTCTTCAACCTTAGAGTTTGAATCAGTGCACTGTAGTTGCTGCGCATCCTCAAGCAGCATGTCACTGTCATTGTAGTCAAACAAATCAGCTGACTCCTCCTTGTGTGATAGTGAGGCTCCGGCAGGAGTAGCTGTGGACATGGAGGCTACATTAGATGCTTTGGCAGCTGAGGTAGACTGTAAACCACTACAAGCCTGGCTGGCAGAGGACTCTGAGGATGCGGATGGCCTGGTTAGCCAATCCACCAAATCCTCTGTATGTTGCTGCTGCTTTTAAGACGGCCAGCACCAGTTACAAAGGACAAGTGTGCCCTTGCAGAGGATGCACCACGTCCACGACGACCAGAGGCACAGCCTCCCGACACAGAGGCTGCTTGCCCTCTTATCTGTGTCTGGGAGCGTCTGACTGTCCTTTTTTGGTCTTTCTGACATGGTGAGTGATATATAGATTAAAGTTATGCAGAACTGAGTTGAATCAGAGTTCTGTATATCTCCAATTTTTATAACACTGATTCAACAGTGGTATCTAGATTAAAGTTTTCCAGAACTCTGGTATAACTCAGTGAGACAACCTGATGGCAGCCAGTGACAAGATACAGATTAAAATTCCTAGGAACCTCCTATAAATCTGTGAGACCCCCTGATGGGTGGCAGTGACAAGACACAGATTACAATTCCCAGATATCTGCTAGAAGTGAGACCCCCACAATAGCTGTTGGCAGAGAGCACACACAGATTAAAACAATTCCCAGATATCTTGTAAAAGAGAGACCCCCACAATAGCTGGTGGCACTGAGAACACACACTAACAGAACAATCTCCTCTCAAAAAACACGTGCTGGGGGGCTCTGTGAAACCTTTTATAGTGTGCTGCGGGACATAGCTCTGTGAGCCCATGATTGGGCAAAATTTGCCCAATCAGGACTCTGAGCCGTGATTTGCATAGTCTTGCACCTTTCTTGCACCCAACCCCTGCTGACATTGATGGTTATTTATCACACATTAATCTCCCCGTTCTGACCAGAGCACAGTCTGTCATATTATCAAAGCGATTTTCCCTCGAAGATATAAAAAGAGTTATCTCCTCTCTCCCCAATGGCAAAGCCCCGGGCCCAGATGGTTTTCCATCCTCATATTACAAATCCTTTTCGTCTACCCTGGCACCTCACTTAGATTGTTAGACGGGGCCTCCTCTGAGGGCTCGTTCCCTAGGGACATTCTACAAGCCACGATTATTACACTGCCTAAGCCGGGTAAGCCCCCGACTTCCTGTCCCAATTTTCGCCCCATTTCTTTATTAAACTCAAATATAAAAATTTATGCTAAACTGCTGGCCACTCGCTTAAATGATATACTCCCTACTTTAATTGGAAGGCATCAAGTTGGATTTAAGGGAAGACAAGGGCGGAAAACTCGAAGAAATTGTTGGCCCTCCCGGAATATCAAACAACGCACATTGTTCCCTGCCTTTGGCTCTCTCTTGACGCTGAGAAAGCGTTCGACAGGGTTCATTGGGGATTTATGCGATGCGTTCTTCGCAAATTTGGTTTCTTAGATGCACGTGTCCGGTCTATTATGGCTCTGTACGCCTAGCCGTCTGCTAAAGTATTGAATAGTGGCTTTCTTTCAGGGGTGTTTCCTATATCGAATGGTACACGTCAGGGCTGCCCCTTATCGCCTCTATTGTACGATTTGGTACTGGAACCCCTAGCCCAAGCTATAAGACAGGAGGATAATATATGTGGTATGCATGTAGGCCCCAAGACATTTAAATTGAACCTCTTTGCCGATGACATACTCTCGACACTCACTAACCCCGTCTCCTCACTGCCCACATTACACACTGCCTTAAAAGAATACGACCATGTCTCTTACCACTCTATTAATCTGCCTAAAACACAAGCAATGGCTTTAAGTGTCCCTCCCGACGAATTGCAGACTATCAAGGCCTGGTATTCCTTTGCTTGGAGGGAAAGGGGGATTAAGTATCTGGGTGTCTTGATTCTGGGACAGTTCGAGCGTGTCTTGTCTTTAAATCATTTGAGGGTCTTCTCTGAAGTGAAGTCACTTTTAATGAAGTGGAGAAGGGTGAGATTGTCATGGCTGGGCAGAGCGGCAGCTGTTAAGATGTCAATATTACCTAAACTTTTATACGTATTTCGCTTGTTACCTATCTCTGTGCCCCGTTCCTTCCTAAACTTAGTACAGCGTGATATTTCTTCATTTATATGGAACGGGAAGCGCCCGCGTATCCCACTCAAAGTCATGACTTCGTCATCTTAAAATGGGGACTTAAAATCCCCCATATTAGTCACTTATTATAGGGCAGCTGTTATAGCCTCCATGAGCGAAACCTTTTATGTTAATCAACCTTTGTGGACATACAGTCAGGTCCAGAAATATTGGGACATCAACACAATTCTAACATCTTTGGCTCTATACACCACCACAATGGAGTTGGAATGAAACAAACACAATGTGCTTTAACTGCAGACTGTCAGCTTTAATTTGAGGGTATGTACATCCAACTCAGGTGAACGGTGTAGGACTTACAGCAGTTTGCAGATGTGCCTCCCACTTTGTTAAGGGACCAAAAGTAATGGGACAATTGGCTTCTCAGCTGTTCCATGGCCAGGTGTGTGATATTCCCTCATTACCCCAATTACGATGTGCAGATAAAAGGCTCAGAGTTCATTTCAAGTGTGCTATTTGCATTTGGAATCTGTTGCTGTCAACTCTCAAGATGAGATCCAAAGAGCTGTCACTATCAGTGAAGCAAGCCAGCATTAGGCTGAAGAAACAAAACAAACCCATCAGAGAGATAGCAAGAACATTAGGCATGGCCAAAACAACTGCTTGGAACATTCTCAAAAAGAAGGAACGCACCAGTGAGCTCAGCAACACCAAAAGACCAGGAGACCATGGAAAACAACTGTGGTGGATGACCAAAGAATTCTTTCCCTGGTGAAGAAAACATCCTTCACAACAGTTGGCCAGATCAAGAACACTCTCCAGGAGGTAGGTGTATGTGTGTCAAAGTCAACAATCAAGAGAAGACCTCACCAGAGTGAATACAGAGGGTTCACCACAAGATGTAAACCATTGGTGAGCCTCAAAAACAGGAAGGACAGATTAGAGTTTGCCAAACAACACCTAACAAAGCCTTCACAGTTCTGGAACAAGAACCTATGGACAGATGAGACCAAGATCAACTTGTACCAGAGTGATGGGAAGAGAAGAGTATGGAGAAGGAAAGGAACTGCTCATGATCCTAAGCATACCACCTCATCAGTGAAGCATGGTGGTGGTAGTGTCATGGCGTGGGCATGTATGGCTGCCAAAGGAACTGGTTCTCTTGTATTTATTAATGATGTGACTGCTGACAAAAGCAGCAGGATGAATTCTGAAGTGTTTCGGGCAATATTATCTGCTCACATTCAGCCAAATGCTGCAGAACTCATTGGACGGCGCTTCACAGTGCAGATGGACAATGACCCAAAGCATACTGCAAAAGCAACCAAAGAGTTTTTGAAGGGACAGAAGTGGAATGTTATGCAATGGCCAAGTCAATCACCTGAACTGAATCCCATTGAGCATGCATTTCACTTGCTGAAGACAAAACTTAAGGGAAAATGCCCCAAGAACAAGCAGGAACTGAAGACAGTTGCAGTAGAGGCCTGGCAGAGCATCACCAGGGATGAAACCCAGCGTCTGGTGATGTCTATGCGTTCCAGACTTCAAGTTGTGATTGACTGCAAAGGATTTGCAACCAAGTATTAAGAAGGGAAAGTTTGATTTATGATTATTATTCTGTCCCATTACTTTTGGTCCCTTAACAAGTGGGAGGCACATCTGCAAACTGCTGTAAGTCCTACACCGTTCACCTGAGTTGGATGTACATACCCTCAAATTAAAGCTGACAGTCTGCAGTTAAAGCACATTGTGTTTGTTTCATTCCAACTCCATTGTGGTGGTGTATAGAGCCAAAGATGTTAGAATTGTGTTGATGTCCCAATATTTCTGGACCTGACTGTATGTCCACAAAGGTTGATTAACATAAAAGGTTTCGCTCATGGAGGCTATAACAGCTGCCCTATAATAAGTGACTAATATGGGGGATTTTAAGTCCCCCATTTTAAGATGACGAAGTCATGACTTTGAGTGGGATACGCGGGCGCTTCCCGTTCCATATAAATGAAGAAATATCACGCTGTACTAAGTTTAGGAAGGAACGGGGCACAGAGATAGGTAACAAGCGAAATAAGTATAAAAGTTTAGGTAATATTGACATCTTAACAGCTGCCGCTCTGCCCAGCCATGACAATCTCACCCTTCTCCACTTCATTAAAAGTGACTTCACTTCAGAGAAGACCCTCAAATGATTTAAAGACAAGACACGCTCGAACTGTCCCAGAATCAAGACACCCAGATACTTAATCCCCCTTTCCCTCCAAGCAAAGGAATACCAGGCCTTGATAGTCTGCAATTCGTCGGGAGGGACACTTAAAGCCATTGCTTGTGTTTTAGGCAGATTAATAGAGTGGTAAGAGACATGGTCGTATTCTTTTAAGGCAGTGTGTAATGTGGGCAGTGAGGAGACGGGGTTAGTGAGTGTCGAGAGTATGTCATCGGCAAAGAGGTTCAATTTAAATGTCTTGGGCCTACATGCATACCACATATATTATCCTCCTGTCTTATAGCTTGGGCTAGGGGTTCCAGTACCAAATCGTACAATAGAGGCGATAAGGGGCAGCCCTGACGTGTACCATTCGATATAGGAAACACCCTGAAAGAAAGCCACTATTCAATACTTTAGCAGACGGCTAGGCGTACAGAGCCATAATAGACCGGACACGTGCATCTAAGAAACCAAATTTACGAAGAACGCATCGCATAAATCCCCAATGAACCCTGTCGAACGCTTTCTCAGCGTCAAGAGAGAGCCAAAGGCAGGGAACAATGTGCGTTGTTTGATATTCCGGGAGGGCCAACAATTTCTTCGAGTTTTCCGCCCTTGTTTTTGTTTCATTCTAACTCCATTGTGGTGGTGTATAGAGCCAAAGATGTTAGAATTGTGTCAATGTCCCAATATATTTCTGGACCTGACTGTATATACAGTCTGCGATGTTACCCAACCACTCTTTTCCATGCTTGCTCCTCACGCCTACTAAATCTAGACCCCCTCTCACGTTAGCCCTTCAAACATCTAAATGGTACTTTGACATGTGGGACCGACATGCTCGCACCTTGACCTTCCTATATCCTCTGTCTCCAGCCACCCCGGTGACTGCCCTGGTTTATGTGCTTCCATTTTTTGACACTAAGCCCTGGTCTCGGAATGGTGTCACTTATATATTTCAGTTTTCTCAGGCTTTAATTCCTCTTTCTTTCACGCAACTTCAGTTTAAATACGGGATACCTTCTGCTGCATTTCTCTCCTACCTTCAACTGACATCCTATATGAGAAAATTAGGAATTATGAGATTGCTTACCGGGGGGCCCCTTCCCTATCACCCTTAGAATCTTTTGCTGTTTACCCCTCCCAGAACACAAAACTTCTTTCCCTTTGTTATAGGTCATTGCTGTCAGTTACGGGCTCCCCCGTTGGTCGATTCAGAAAGTTTGGGAAAATGAGCTGAACATGTCCTTTTCGCCTAAATAGTGGACCCATGCATTTCTTTTTGACAATGGGGCGTCGCGATGCCTTTCTCTATTTGAAACAAGACGCAAAGTTCTTTATAGATGGTACTTGGTACCCATCCGGGAACGCCACATTAATAACAATGTTACCGACATATGTTGGAGATGTCTTACTACGCAAGGTACTATGTTGCAAGTGTGGTGGACCTGCCCTGTCTACAACCCTTCTGGCTAAAGGTGACTCAGTTTGTGGAAGAAGTTCTGGGTATGACAGTTCCATTCTCCCTGGACCACTATATTCTAGGAATCCTCCCGGATTCGCGTTAACGTAAACTATTTTGTATTGTTGTGTCCTGTTGCTTTCTTCTTATAGCCAGACTCTGGAAGCAAGCCACGCCCCCTATCCTCCCTGCCCTGATCAAAATGGTTTCTGACTTGGCGGCCTCAGGAGTTATCCCTGTCCTATTTCGACAAAACAAGACCCCTGGTCACTATGGCGTGAACACTTGCTCTATAAATTCACTTAAAATGAGGGACTTCCTCCCCCACCTAAATATGTTTCACACCTCACTTTAAACATGTAGGGAGGTTATTGAGCCCGGCTCTCCTATCACCACTTTATATGTGTAGCGCTGTGTTAAAATCTTGCTGTGGCATTACCTATTTTTGGCCACAAGATGGAGACAGTCGCGATTAGAGACACTGGACATTGGGACTACATTTCCCGGCATGCTTTGCAAGGAGACAGGAAGTGGGTGGGGACTGGACACTTACATCCTCCACCTCGTGGAGAACGCGCCAGAGCGCGCCAGGGAACGAGAGAAAGCAGACGCACTGAAGAGAATCGCGAGAGGGCCTAGGCCAGAGCCTGAGTGAGACCTGTCAGTCATTATTGGGTCACTCAACCTGAGGAGAAGGAGACTTGCCAGTATCGATTGCGAATTGCTGCAGACCGGCGGAACCGAAGACCTCGAGTGAGGAGTCACCGCGAGTTGATCGGGTACGGAGAGCAGGCGGTGAGCTGGACAAGCTGCATAAAGTCAGACAACGGATCCGGCCGCTAGTATCCCCAGTCAAAATCGAGCGGAGAGACGTCCTGGGTCAGCGGAGCCTAAATCAATCGTCGGATGGGTGAGAGGCCTCCAAGGCTGTGTTGTGATTAAAGGACACGCTGCTGTTTTCTCTTTAAAGTCCACAGGGCCCCAACTGACTAGTCGAAGACATTCCTTCAGTAAATTCACTGGCCAGTTGAACAGTACCCGGGTACCATACACACATACACACCTTTTACATTCCGGGACTTAACCTGTGCAGGACTCATTCTGTTACGAATCGGAACGGGGGTTAAAGATACGTTCCGAATATAAATTTTTCTCTTTTCCGCTGCGCGTTTATCGTAATACGAAGAGATTGTATTTTGGGGTTCGCTACGTGTCTCTGTTTTCCGAACTATTGAGTAATTGCATATATTTTTCTGTTCGGTTGCGAATATTTTATTTTCCGAAATACGAAGCCTGGTGTTTCGTTTCTTTTCCGCTACGCGTTTTATCGCAATACGAAAGTACTGTAATAATATCTGTGAATACCGTGTCTTAACATCTGCCTATTATTTTAGTAAACTATTTAAATGATAAAAACTCACAGCGGTGTTGGAGTATATTTATTCCCTAGTGCGGGGAGACTGACCCGTGGTTCAATTTCAGCGGCTCCTCCGGGAGTGAGCGCTACATATGCATTTCATTATCAGTTGTTATTTTCACACTACTGCTGATTGCTAACGATGTCCTCCCTTGGTCCCCCTGACCTTTTCCCTTATTTTATCCCCCCTCTACTTTTCCTTTTTCCTCTATTTTCTTTTTTCCTTCTTCTCCTCTTTCTTTCTCGTCTTACTTTGTCTTATGTAAACTTTTATATGGGAATTATGCATTTGCTAACTAACCTCTCTTATGACGATGTTTCAGTTTTCAAGCCATTCAGTGCAGCTATTGCTGTTGATTCCAGCCTTGTATCATCGTTTTTGATATTTTGTACCGATTTATCCCCTTTTCCGTATGGCAATGCTCTTCCCCTTTTTCCATTTTTTTTTACCCCATCTTTCTTATTTGTCATAATAAAAATACTATTTTTAAAAAAAAAAAAAACAAGGTTAAAGGGATTTTTTTTCTCCTCCTCCAAATCTGGCTGGGCCTTAAAGAGATGGCCTGTATATTTCATTATATACATGAGATTTTTATTACATAACTGATTCCACCAATAGTGCGGATTTAGTCATGATAGTTGTTTTTTGAATTTATTTGTGTACAGCATCACTTAGTAGGTAGATTACTACCTACTCCTTAGTAGGACTGTTGGTCCTTTAGTTCAGGATTTAGTAGTTGATCATTGAGCATATATGGTAAAGAAGGTTGTGACTAATAGGCTAGGGTCAGACTAGCGAATTTTTAACGTGCGTTTAGGCGCACTTAATCACGGCCGCACTAGCAGCAAATGACGGGCAATGATGGCCAATATACGAAGTACGGTCGCACGAAAGTCCGGCTGCGCAATGCAAGTGGAAAATGAACGCATTTTTTCGAGAACGCAGAACCGCTAGTACGGACGTACAGAGTGCGCTGCGTCCACTAGCGGCGTGTGTGCGTGATTTGGAGACGTTAGACCCTGCTCATGTCAGGCCAACATAACATCCAGACACCCAAAGTTTCCTGTTTTGGATCCGTAAAAAATCACGCACAAAAATGCGCATCGTATGACCGTTTTCGCGCATTCCGTGAAAAAATACGGCAATGCGTTCGGACGCACTTTTTGACGGTCGCTGCGAAAAGTGCGTTAGTCTGACCCTAGCCTTAGGCAGTGTTTGGATGAACATAATGACAGGCTTTTGGTTGGAGACGCACCCCACAGACATTACATGCCTGCAAGTTAGATCAGACAAAAACTACACCACAGCTGAAACCTAATAGAGGTATTAACAAACACAAGAAGGTGGCTCCATGACTATGCTCACTGATTGGTTAATGAACACATGTGACCAGAGATGGTAAATGTTTATATTGTCTCACAGTATCTATGATCACTCACTCTTGATAAAGCCTGCTATACAGGCGAAACTAGTTGGGTGTTTGTATTAACAGTTAAATGAATTTTTGAACGAGATACTTGGATTGGCAGGGTTGCCAGTGTGTGCTTCTATTGCAATGCAGATGAGTCTGGTTAATCACCAGGTATTGTGAATTGTGACCTACACTATGGGGCCCTTATAGACAGTTTGATTTAACCTGACATTGAAGGGATACTGAGGATTAGTAAAACTGGGCAGAGGATTCTGCAAGGAATATATTGGCAACTGATTGCTTACCCTCTTCAAAACATTGAATTTATCCCTGGATGGCTGATATGGGATGGTAATGCCTTTTAACTCATTCCCTTAGGCAAATGCATTGCAACTGTTATGGAATACAGACCCATGATGTTGGTTTGAACTCGTCAAATTAATACATCCCAAAGGTGTGGCATTGTTCCCTCTGTCATGAGGATATTGTCACATCTTCGGCCCCCGCAGCGCCTGGGGGGCCTGGGCGCCCGGCGGCATCGCTGGCTGGCCGGGTGTCCGGAGCTCAAGCTGGCAGATCGGCATCTCAGGAGGTGTGGCTTGGCGTGGTGACGCGGAGCTGCCAGCCTTAAATGCAGGGCACGGGATTCAGCTCATCGCCCTGACGTGGAGTCATTCCCGCATCGCCAGCTGATCTCGTTACTGTCTCAGTGTATTCTGCTAAATTGCCAAATCTGCTCGTATGAGGACCCTGCTTGTGTTTTGATCCGGACTGCCTGTTTACTATTCTTACTCTCTTGCCCTTATTTGTTTGTTGTACTCTGCATATACCAAGTGTATACAGATCACAACGCATGGTCTCTGCTTCTGGGTCTGCCCTGCAGGTTGCTGAATCTATCAACCCCTCATGTCAACTGTCTGGTACTAAGCTTATGCACAGATCAGCAATATAGCAAAAAAATACACAGGTAAAATCTTTCTCACTGCAGCCTCTGAACCAGGGTACCTTGTTAACCCTTAATTGACAGAATACAGACAAAAAAGAAAAGGGCACAAGATAGGTGGAAATTGAAAAAATACCTCTGGAGCACCCCAGATACAGTTAGGGTACTCCTAGGGTTCACAGTAGATTGATATCTTTAAAGAGCGCTTTTGCTTCTTAGTAGACATGTGCATTCATTTTAGTACTAAAACGATTTAGTCCGAATTTTGGGATAATTTAGTTTTCGTATGACTCAAGAGAAACGAAACTGCTCAGTACAAAAAACGAAAGAAACTAAAATAAAATGCACTACATTTTAGTTTCAGTCCTTTTTGTGATATTACATTGAGTGAAGGAGACCAGCAATGAAGAGCACAACATCGCAACATCCGAAGTTCGGCACACTCCACATGCCAATGCAGTAGGATGTTCTATACAGAGAGGGGCATTAATTAATGCAGGAGGATGTTATATACATTATACAGAGAAAGGTATAAATTGAGGAGGATGTTCTATACAGAGAGGGACATTAATTAATTCAGGAGGATGTTCTATATATTATACAGAGAGGGGTATTAATTAATGCAGGTGGATGTTGTATACATTATACAGAGAGGGGTATTAATTAATGCAGAAGGATGTTCTAATCATTATACAGAATGGAGCCTTTTTTTTTAGCCCTTTAAATCCAGTGGCTGTGAGCGCTGAGATCGGTTGCTTGTTATATTATCTCTCAGTACTATGTATCAGGCTCAGCTGTTACAGTAACTGACTGTAACAGCGCTCAGAGTTTCAGTAAAACAAGGAAATAATATTGTTCTAACCTCTTATATATAAAAATATTATTTACTAGTTTTACTGAAACTCTGAGCGCTGTGATGAGCAGCAGTCAGTTACTGTAACAGCTTTGCCTGACACGGGGCAGTATTACAATGTTGGTGCTAATTTAACCAGAGCTGTTGTAAACTGAAAACCTCCATAGGCTATAATGGCTCTGGGAAGTTTACAACAGCTCTGGTTAAGTTAGCACCAACTATGTAATATGGCCCACATTGTGCTGAGAGTGAGAGATACTGTAACAAGCAGCGATCTCAGCCCTCTGAGGAGCCACTACAATAGTAATTGTATCCTCTGGTTTTCGGATGAATGAAATTAGTTTTCATACTAAAGAACTGAAAACGAATTTCTTTAGCAACTAAATAAATTGCATTTTAGGACTAATCCATTAGTTCAAAACGAAATTTTGTGCTGTGCACATGTCTACTTCTTAGTTGGTTAATATATAGCATGGTCTGAAAAATCTAAAGAGAGCATATATTGTGTAGTATATTTAATAATTTTTTTAAAAAAAATCAGTGTTAAAACAAACTCACAAAAATAGAGCACAAATAAATGTGCAAAACAGCATTTGCTCCAATGGCCAGAACCTCCCGATTTCTGTAATCCAAACCTCCGGTCTGCAGTCCATCAACATATAGATTGAAGCCCGTTGGAATGGAATGGAACGCTGGCTCAGCATAAACTGAAGTTCGTTAGAATGGAACACTTGCTCAGCATGGATATTCGGCTTGGTCTCTGGGTTGGTTTCTGGCGTACAGAACTTTGCTCAATGCATTTCGTGGGGCACACCCACTTCCTCAGGAGCTAGTTCACAAATGTCCTAATACCCTTTTTATACATTCCCATATGAACAGTGATTAAACAATCATTGAAAAATGCAAAACCGCTGATCTAATTTGCTTAGAGGATGCTAATTTAAAAAAAAAAAAAGAAGGAAAACCTCCACCGGCTTTTGGAATGATTCCTTCTCTGCACAGCCGCGATATACCATGCACGGACTTGACTTCTCCCAGCGTTGGTGCGCACATCTTCTACCACCCAGAAGGGTCAGAGTTCAACTGCGCATGCACCTTGTTTGGCATGCTCTGATAGATTTTCTGTAATGCGCTTGGTGAACGTTCTCTCGTCTGCATCCTAATTTTCACATTGTTACAGCTTTGCCAATGTTATAAAAATACAATTTTAAAACTTGCAATATTACTTTACTGACACCTACAAATTAATATAGTATATAAAATACAGAGAATACGAAATGTTTGTTTTTGCAACTTAAATTTACTCAAATACAGATGTTCCTTCTAAACCCAAGACAAAACAATATGGCTGATTACCTAAAAAGAAGAAAAACGGGGATAAAAAAATAATTAAAAAAAAACCATAAATCAAAGAGAAAAATAATATTGCAATTTTTAAAATTGTATTTTTATAACATTGGCAAAGGTGTAGGGGCTCACTAATTTCTTTAAAACACTTGGGGATTAAGGTGATCTGTGTCTCGTCATACATACAGTACTACGCTGTATTTTGGGGCTCACTAATTTCTTTAAAACACTTGGGAATTAAGGTGATCTGTGTCTCGTCATACAAAAAGTACCACGCTGTATTTTGGGGCTCACTAATTTCTTTAAAACACTTGGGAATTAAGGTGATCTTCTGTGTCTCGTCATACATACAGTACCACGCTGTATTTTGGGGCTCACTAATTTATTTAAAACATTTGTGAATTAAGGTGATCTGTCTCTTGACACTGGCTGCCAGCTATCCGTGTGTCTCACTGAGTTATACCAGAGTTATTTAAATCTTTATACCAGAGTTGAATCAGAGTTCTGTATATATTAATCTATATATCACTCACCATGTCTGAAAGAACAAAAAGGACAGGCAGACGCTCCCAGCCACAGATAAGAGGGCAAGCAGCCCCTGTGTCGGGAGGCTGTGTCTCTGGTCGTGGTGGACGTGGTGCATCCCCTGCAGGGGCACGCTTGTCCTTTCTAGCTGGTGCTGGCCGTCTTAAGCATCAGCAACATACAGAGGACTTGGTGGATTGGCTAACAAGGCCATCCTCATCCTCCGAGTCCTCTGCCAGCCAGGCTTCTAGTGCTTTACAGTCCACCTCAGCTGCCAAAGCATCTAATGCAGCCTCCATGTCCACAGCTACTCCTGCCATAGCCTCGCTATCACACACGGAGTCAGTTGAATTGTTTGACTACAATGAGAGTGACATGCTGCTTGAGGATGCGCAGCAAGTACAGTGCTCTGATTCAATCTCTGAGGTTGAGGAAGGGAGTATAATCAACCTAGAGGAAGGGGGTGCCAGTGATGACACACAAATAACTGGCCCTCATGTTGCCCCAGCAGCTGCAGCATACTGCCAAGTTGGCTCCAGTGACGAGGAGATAGGGGGTGAAGATGACATTGATGATGATGATGTCACTGCCTCCACCTGGGTGCCAGATCGAACTGAGGAATCAAGTGAGGAGGAGGAGACACAGCAAACACGAGGCACAACATCCTGTGACCAACCGTAGCACTAGCCAGTCCAAGGCATCACATGTCAGAGCTGCTCCAGTGCAGAGCGCTGTTGTCTCAAAGAACACATGCAGGAACTCTGCTGTCTGGGAGTTCTTTAAGAACTGTGCAGCAGACCCCACCGTTGCTATTTGTAATCTATGCCAGAGGAGGATGAAGCGTGGGATAAACACTGGACACCACGTGTAACACGTGGGTACCACGTGCTTGAGGCAAGATATGAACAAGTGCCACACATCCCGTTGGGGCAAAACTTTGCGTAGGTCCTCCTCCTCCCCATCTGTCTCTACCCACACTGTATGTTCTGCCATGCAATCGCCTACAACCTCCACCGACAGGGATGATGCTACAGTAATGGATGTACAAGCAGGTCCTTCCTCACCATGCGACCTCATCCCAGTAGCTGAAGATTTACGCAGTCAGATTACGTTGCCGCAGCTGCTGCAGCGAAAGAATAAATATAGTCCCAACCATCCCCAAGCACAGCGTCTAAATGCCAGCTTAGCAAAATTACTTGCATTGCAGCTGCTGCCTTTCCAGCTGGTGGACTCTGCTCCCTTCCGTGAATTTGCTGAATGCGCTGTACCACAGTGGCAGGTTCCAAAACGCCATTACATTACACGCAAGGCCATTCCAGCACTATACCAGCACGTGGAAGACAAAGTTATCCAGTCATTGGGAAAGGCAGTCAGCAGCAGGGTGCATGTCACTTTAGACACGTGGTCCAGCAAGCATGGACAGGGTCGTTACATTTCCTTCACGGCACACTGGGTAACTCTGATTGCAGCTGGGAGGGATCCAAGACAGGGCTCTGTGCTGGAGCTTGTTTATCCACCACACCTCCAGAAAGCTGCTTGTATGAGGTCTGTCTGCTCCACCACCACCACCTCTTCCTCCTCCTCCTTCTCTGTCTCTGGTGAAGTGGCAGTTAAACCGACGCCTGACAGGGTCTACGCAATGGCTCAAGCAAAAAGATGCCATACTGTGCTTGAGCTGGTTTGTTTAGGGGACAGGAGCCACACGGGGTCAGAAATTTTGTCAGCTCTGCAGGGGCAGGTGCAGAGATGGTTAACACCACGCCAGCTTGAGCTGGGAATGATCGTCTGCGATAATGGCAGCAACCTTCTCTCCACCCTACGCAAGGGTAAATTGACGCATGTACCATGCCTAGCACACGTCCTAAATCTGGTGGTACAGCGTTTCCTAACCAAGTACCCAGGGCTGCCAGAGCTTCTCATCCAGGCCAGAAAAGTCTGCAGCCACTTCAGACGGTCATTCCCAGCAAGCGATCGCCTGTCAGAAATTCAAAGAGAATTCCACCTTCCCACAAAACCGTCTGATCTGTGACATGCCCACCAGGTGGAATTCGACATTAGCAATGCTGCAGCGTCTGCACAAGCAGCAGAGGGCCATCAACGGGTACCTGTGTGAGTATGGCACAAGGACAGGTTCAGGTCAACTTGGTTTCCTTCCCCCCCGCAGTGGCTGATGATCAAGGATGCATGCACTGTACTGTCACCATTTGAGGAGGCAACGAGGATGGTGAGCAGGGACAGTGCATGCATCAGTGATACAATTCCTTTAGTGTTCCTGCTGGAGCACACTCTGCGGGGAATTATAGATGTGGCTCTAGAGGCAGAGCAGCGGGAGGAAGAGGAGGCCTTCCCTAGCTCTCAAGGCCCCAGTCTTTCCGTAGACAGCATTCCAGCGGGTCCTACTCAGATCAGAAAGGAGGAGGATGAGGAGGAGGACTATTTAAGTAGTGGGGGCATTGAAGGTGGGGATTCCTCAAGGTAGGGTTTTGTGTGCCCAGAAACAGAAGGGCTTGTGCGTGGCTGGGAGGAGGAAGTGCACGATACGGTCATCCTCATTGACTAGGAAGACTCGGCAGCTAATGCCACCTCCAACCTACGCTGCATGGGCTCCCTAATGATGCAAAGCCTGCTAAAGGACCCCAGGATTCATACTATCAAGGAGAGGGATCATTACTGGTTGACAACCCTTCTTGATCCACAATACAAGGGGAAAGTTGCAGAGCTCATCCTGCCCGCACAGAGGGAGCACAGGATGACAAAACTTGAGGACGCTCTAAAGCGAAACTTGTGTAACACCTTTCCAGGCACTGTTAGATTACCAAATGCTGACACACGTGCTTCTGAGGCTGCAGGTGATCAGAGGAATAGCGTGAAGGCCAGCGCCGCTTGACTGATGCATTTTTAAATTCTTTTAGTCCTCGATGCCCAGGGACGTCAAATGTAGTCACCCATTGCCAGCGTCTTTACCATATGGTGCAGGACTACCTAGGGGCAAGGGCAGACCTGGATACCTTTCCAGCAGATGATCCACTGGATTACTGGGTGTTGAGATTGGATCACTGGCCAGAATTTAGCCAATATACTATGCAGCTACTAGGTTGCCCTTCATCTAGCGTGCTTTCCGAAAGGACATTCAGTGAAGCTGGAGGTTTTGTCACAGACAAAAGAGTGCGTCTGTCCACCGACTCTGTAGACCGGCTGACATTTATAAAAATGAATCAGTCCTGGATCAGCAGCTATCAATCCCCTGATGTTGAAGTAATGGAATAGATAGGGGATGTCCTCTTCTGCATTCACAAAACCTCCAGCACTGAACTCTTCCACAATACCACAAAAGGGTTACGGTGTGAAGGCACTTGCTGCCATGAAATGCACAATATCTGGCTGCACTGACTCCCATTGAAAAAAAAACAACTTTTCAATATAGGACCACATGGTCCACCCCTGCACTCTTCCACAATACTACAGAGGTTTTACTGTATGATGATACTTGATGGCCTGGCATTAAAGGCACAATATCTGGGTGCACTGACGCCCATTAACAGATAAAAAACTTTTCAATATAGGACCACATGGTCCACCCCTGCACTCTTCCACAATACCACAGAGGGGTTACTGTATGATGATACTTGCTGGCCTGGCACCAAAGGCACAATATCTGGGTGCACTGATGCCCATTACGAGATCAAATTTTTTTCAAAAGAGGACCACATGGTCCACCCCTGCACTCTTCCACAATACCACAGAGGGGTTACTGTATGATGATACTTGATGGCCTGGCATTAAAGGCACAATATCTGGGTGCACTGACGCCCACTGACATCATTTATTTGTTTTTAAGTGTTTCTATACATCCTAGAAATCCGCCACTTCACGGGCAGGTTATGGAGACCTCCTAGGCACGATATTTGAAGTAATTTTTCGTTTTTATTTTTAACCCTTATTTCCTGGAAAACTCACTGTCCCTTTGAAAAGTTTTTTTAAATCTTTTTGTCCTTGTCTTCTGTCCCACAGGGCACTACCTGGACCCCCATACACCTTTTATGGTGAATATGTAGCATATATGCCCTCTTGGAGGGCACTCTAAAAATCCGAATTTTCAGCCCCATTGACTTGCATGGGGGTTCGGGTTCGGGTCTGGTCCCGAACAAATGGGAAGTTCGGGTTCGGGCTCGAACCGAACTCGGGGAGTGTTCGGCTCATCCCTAGCGGTCATCCATTCATCCCCCTCTTTTATGCGTACCAGGTTGTATGCACCCCTGAGATCCAATTTGGAAAACACCATGGATCCTCTAAAACGGTCAAAGAGGTCAGAGATAAGAGGAATAGGGTAGGCATTCTTAATGGTGATACGATTCAACCCTCTAAAATCTATGCACAGACGGAGGTCACCCTCTTTTTTGGCTATGAAGAAGAACCCTGGCCCAGCTGGGGAAGAGGATCTTCTTATGAAACCCTTCTCCAGCGATTCCTGGATATATTCCTCTATGATAATATGTTCCTTTGGGGACAATGGATAAAATCAGCCTTTTGGGGGAATGGTACCTGGGTATAGCTTGATAGCACAGTCAAACGGACAGTGCGGGGGTAGCTTTTCAGCCACTTTTTTGTCAAACACTTGTTTCACAGACGGGTTACTATTGCAAAACCTTTGTCTTCTACCGTTCCGGAGCAATATCTGATAGGTAACATAGAGGGAAAACAAGAGGAGGAACAGGTGGGACCCCATGCGACGACCTTTCCCTTTACCCAGTCAATGTGAGGATTATGCTTTTGTAACCATGAAAGACCTAAAACAACTGAACAAGATGGTGATATGATTTGAAACACGATAGATTCAGTATGATGACCCCCAAGACACATGGAAATTGCTTTAGTCTCGTGGGTTATGACAGGAATAGCAAGGGGCCTGCCATCAATGGCCTGTACCATTAGGGGTTTGGATCTAGGAGACAAAGGAACAAGTTGTCCTGAGGCAAAGGTTATCAGCAGCCCCAGAATCCAATAATGCATTGCAATTGACCTCGATGGAACCCCATGACAGACAGAAAGAAGCAAACGTAGTGAGGTCGTAGTGGGGCACAGAGTAAGGACACACAAGACCGGTCCCCCCTAGGACTTAGGTGCGAGCGCTTCCTGGGCGTGAAGGGCAAACAAGATGTTGGTGCCCCTTAATTCCGCAATATAGGCAAAGACCCTCTCTACGTCTATAAGATTTCTCTTCTTCAGTCAATCTGGTGTGTCCCGATTGCATGGGTTCAGTGTCAGAAACCTGTGAAGAGCGGGATGGTGGGCTAACGGAACCTCGTGTAGGGACCCTAGCAACTCTTCTTCTTGGTCTCTCTCTGTGTTTAGCCCTGTTCCTGATTCTGTTATCAATATCAATCGTGTAATCGATCATATCTTCTATCTCGTCTAGGATTGTATCAGAAAGACCCTCCTGGAAAAGCAACACAAGGCAATCATTAGTCCAATCGACCTCTGCTAGGGTTTTAAAGTCTATGGCGCAATCTGCAACAGACCTGGAACCTTGTTTAATTCTGAGCAGGGATCTCCCAGCCCTCTTGGACTGACCAGAAGGATCAAAGGTGCGTCTGAGAGCACGTACAAAGTTGTGGTAGTTATATACCACGGCCTCATCATTTTCCCACAACGGGTTAGCCCATGCTAGGGCTCTACCAGACATTTGATTAGATCAAATACCACAAGGGCACTATCTGAAACATATGTTCTAGGGTTTAGTTCAAAATGAATGCTGACTTGAGTCAAAAACCCACGGCACCCTGTTTGTTCCCCACCAAAACGAATTAGAGAAGTCTTGGATACATGGAGGCAGGTATAGCAACCACAGGTGTGTGGTATTGCAGGGCAGGGGCAGAGGTCGCCACCTGTGGTTCAGGCTGCAAATAGGCAGTACGGGTAAGAATCGTTTGTATAGCCTGAGCAAAGGCATCCATGCGGTGGTCTAATTCATCGACACGAGAGACACATGCAGCGAGCTGCTGACCCATGTCTGCAGGGTCCATGGCCCTAGCATAATGTCAGGATCGGGTAACCCCCGCTTGCAGACCATAAGCCAACAGACCCAGACCAACCGGTCTTTAGTAATGGCCGGGTTATGGTCGGTAATACTGAGAACGATGAACACAAAGAAAGAGGTGGAGTGCAAAGTAAAACAACCTGCTGAATGAAGTACCCACAGTGCTCTAGCTAGCCGGTCCTTACTAATGGCTGGGTTAAGCAGAGCAGACAAACAAAAACACCCTTAGGTAGGGGTTGAGGAATAGAGGTCCGTTTATACTATGCCAAAATTCAGGGCACCAGAATACAGGGAAATCAAGACAAGCCGGGATCGAATTAACCAGGAAATCAGTCAGATAGGAATGCAGCAATAGCAACTAGGCGTAAATGGAACCACGCTAGGGCAGTTTGCTATGAGAAATTAAGCCCTTTAAATGGAGCCACAGCACTTCCTATTGGTGCTCAGAGGAGACGCCCTGCTCTGCTACAGGATCGCTGGTCATGTGCTGCGATTGGTTGTCCTTCCTGCATGCTGCGTCTGATTCGCGGGTGGCCCCATTCTCTGTCCTGTAGTACACAATACCTGGGAATAAGGTTTTCTGGATATCAGCTGCTGTGACGACTGCAACATTTCTCCAGACATGGGCCAAAAGCGCAACACTTCCCTGGACATGGGCCGAAGGCGCAACACTTCCCCGGACATAGGCCACCATGACAGCACCACTCCTGATGGCGGGCCCGAGGGCGAGAAGGTAAATGGCGGTGATAGGCGGAGACCAGCCCCGGGGCATGAACATCAGAGGCAGTAACCCAGGAACGTTCCTCTGGGCTGTAACCCTTCCAATGCACAAAATATTGCGCAACACTTCCCCGGACATGGGCCGAAGGCACAACACTTCCCTGGACATGGGCCACCATGACAGATATGCATTGAAACAGTCAAAGCGGGGTGCAATACCAGCGTACCAGAATCTTGTATGACGTTTCATGATAATGGACCACCTATGTACCGTGATGTGTTAAAAAGAGGATCGTCTTCCAATCAGAATCTGTCAGCATCGGATTCAGCTCGGTTTCCCAGCGTCCCGTAAAGGGAGGGGTTCCGTGTCTCTGGACTGAAGGAGTGAATAAAAACTAAACAATGGGAGATTTCTATAACAAACAGGGTAATTCAAAGAGATTTGAAAAGTCACCGCACATTCGGTGACTTTTCGTCCTCTTCAATTCGGTTCCTTTTGCCGATCCCATTTTGGTGACCCTGCGGTGTATTCAGCAAGCACCGCAGGGTCCCCGAATTGCAGGGAAAAGCTACCGCAAACCCGGCGAATGCACGCCGAAAACCCGCAAAAACATCGAGATAAACCTGCCGAAAACCACAGAAAAACCCAAGTAGGAGCTGATCACACGCAGCGAAACCGCCGGAAAAAGCCGACACCGCAGACAGAGTGAAGTGAATAAATAAGGAAAACAGTTTGCATGAATGATTGAAAAGTGAAATGCTGTTTTCAAAGAAACTACTGAGCGAAAATGTCTGAAATTTGCTTATGAGGTCCAGGGAATGATAATAAAGAGGGCTGTTACAGAAAAAATTAGTAAACTAAAAAAAAATAAGAAAAATGCTTAAAATATCCTAAAAAAATCTATAAATAAAGAGACTCTTTACTGCAGAATTTTATAATGAACGGTTTATTAGCAATTGAATTAAAAAGGGGAATATTTTTAACATTGAAGCCTATGGGATTCTCCTGAATAAACTTGCCGAATTAAACCACCGAATGGCAGGGCATTTCGGGAACCTTTCACTGCTGGTTTGTGTTCTCTGAATAGTCGAAGCAGTGCTTTTTCATGGGGATTTCACTGCCCTCGAACAGGCACCGTATGTGCAGGCAATTCGCCAGGATTTGGCGAATTGCCTGCTCTCTGGATAGCCGAATGGCCAAGAAAGGTAACCGTACGCTGATTTTCAGCGTTCGGTTACCTTTCTCAAGCAATTCGGATCTCTTTGAATTACCCTGAAAGAATTTTTTAAAAACATAAGGTGTTACTCCCAACTGCATTTATACATGCTAGAATATGATGCACTCACAGACAATATTTGATTGACGTCACATCAAGGTATCTTTTTAACGTTTTCTCCCTTTATTAAAAAAAGATTGGATCCTCTAAAAGGGAGAAACCGTTAAAAAATACCTTGTGTGAATCAAATATTGTCTGTGAGTGCATCATAATCTAGCATGTATAAATTCAGTTGGGAGTAACACCTTGGGTTCTATTAACTACTTTGTGCAAACGTTAATGCGTGCGCAAAAACGCATTAACGCAAGGGTAAAAATCCTTTGTGCAGAACGTCGTATTACAATGTCCGCGCAAAAAATGCGCGTTAATGTCTACCGCTGGTGAACCTGCGCAAACCCTTTGCGAGCGTAATGTACGTTGCACGTCCCATACTTAACATTGTGAGCGCAAATGCGTTTTTGCGCTGATATGCGAATGGTATTACAATCTATGCGCAAATTTTAACGGACAACGTTTGCGCTCATAATTTTAATGTCTTTGAAAAGCTGGTGTTAAGTCCGCTGCAGAAAGTACGTGCTTGAAAAAGGACGCACCTAATGACGGAAGAAATTGTTAGGCATCAGTCCATCCGTTATTTTTTGACAGGCGAAGTAAAAACCGAATTTGATTGGAAAAAAAATAAGCTGGGCTGGAAGAAACAAAATTTTAATAAAGTTTTAAATAAAAAGGGAGACAATTTTTTTTTAAAAAAAGCGTTTTGTGGTGAGGTGTTTGTGGCAAATATTTCACAGTGGCAAATTTTTGTGCCGCCATTTTGATTGCCGATGCTGCCAGGCTGCTGCACTATTTTGTTCCCGCTGCGCCAGACTGCGGTGCAGCGGCAGAACCAATTTGGCAGCCAGCGCGTGGCTTACGTGACTCCGCTGACCGTGCCCACCCACACTCATGCCAGGCATGTGTTCACACGGGTGCGCAGGAGGTGGGATCAAGATGTGTGG